>PVHT020000230.1:23692752-23846218 GCA_004024745.2 Catagonus wagneri | reverse complement strand
CAAATTATATTCCAAACCTGTCCAGGTATCTTCAAACACTGATTCTGTCATTTGCCTTTTCTTCTGGCTTTACACCATTCGATAAAGAGTTGTCTACATATCACAGGACGGAGAGGCATTCCATCACAGTGACCTAGTGCATAGATTCTAAAAGCTTGTTGCCTGATTTTGAAACCTAGCTCCTCCATTTCTTCCTGCATTACCTTGGAATTTCTCTGTTAATAGAAAGAAACTAGGATCTTCCTAGTGATGGTTTAATAGGTATGATCCACCTTATGTAACAGTCATTTTTATAATAAGTTCATAAGGCTATAAGAAGAAACCTTCTCACATATATTGTTAACATCTAAGCAATATAAAGTTAGATCTTTCTTCTCTTCAAATATCCTAATGACTTCAAATTGGGAAATAAAACTTTAAGGTGTTCTGAGTGAACTTAGATGGGCTTCCCGGTATCCCCAATTGGTTTGATGTGTTATAACCATGTATATTTTACATAACCCATCCTAGAATTTGTCTTGGGATTAATAAAGGACTTCATCTCTTTGTTGGTTCTGTAATCTGCTTTTTTTCCTCTTTTTAGAATTCAGGGTAATACTTGTTCATTTCCATTGCCTAAAACTTTTTCTTTCTATATGATTCTACAATAAGACTTGCAATTCCTCTGTACTCATATTAGTAAGATCTTCTGGTTCCTCGGAATGTAATCTGCATCTGGAAACTTGAATGAATACAGAGAAGATAGGGCTTGCTCCCTAATTATCTTCTCACCAATTGCATCCTTCAATTTCCTTTTAACTACATCTGTTCTATGCCTTTCAGTCTGAAAATTATTCACTTTGATTTAAACAACAGGTGCATAAAAGCTAAGCAGCTCTGGTTTTCTCTGCCATCTGTTAACATGCCACCTGCCACAAGCTTTGGCCTCGCCTTGCCTTCTTTGTGCATTCTTCCCTATCAGTTAGAACTACTGATCAGGAGGTTATTTTGTGGACTCTCCCACTGCATTCCTACCTATCAGTGTTTTAAGTTTTTAACAATATTGATGATGTGCAGCTTAGTTCTCTTAGTGCTTAGTTCTGTTTTATTTTTTAAGAAGCTGTCCCATCCTGGCTACGAAACAATTTCCAAACCTGTAGGAAATATTTCCTTACATCTCCCTTGTCTGTGTTTCCAGTGATCAACTATAATGGTGGGCATACAGGGTGATCCATGTAATTTATTATTCAAACTTTTTTTTTTTTGTCTTTTTGCCTTTTCCTAGGGCTGCACTCGTGGCATATGTAAGTTCCCAGGCTAGGAGTCTAACAGGAGCGGTAGCCGCAGGCCTACGCCAGAGCCACAGCAATGCAGGATCCAAGCCACATCTGCGACCTACATCACAGCTCAGGGCAACACCAGATCCTTAACCCACTGAGCAAGGTCAGGGATCGAACCCGCAACCTCATGGTTCCTAGTCAGATTCATTAAGCACTGAGCCACGACGGGAACTCCTATTCAAACTTTTGATGTGTGCACTTTTGAAAGTGGAAGAGGCAGCATTACAATTACACTAATGCAATGGATTTGTACTCCTCTGGGCAAGTGGAATGTATGTAAATCCTAGGTGTATATGGAGGTATTGGGAAGGTAGTCAGAGCAGTTTTTATACCAGAGAGAAATCTGGGCACAATAAACTAGAGACCCAGAGCCAGCTGATTAAGATCAGCAGCTTAGAATCAAAAAGATGGTTATAGAACATCTCTGTTCACATATTACTGGTGCCAACCTCTGTTCTAGATGCTAGGTCACAGCAACTCTATCCTCAGGAAATCGTTCACAGAGTTCCCGCTGTGGCCCGGCTGTTAAAGAACCCCACTAGGATCCATGAGGATGCAGGTTTGATCCCTGGCCTTGCTCTGTGGGTTACGGACCCAGCGTTGCCATGAGCTGTGATGTAGGTAGATGCGGCTCAGATCCCTCATTGCTGTGGCTGTGGTGTAGGCTAGCAGCTACAGCTCGATTTGACCCCCTAGACTGGGAACCTCCATATGCCTCCGGTGCTGCCCAAAAAGACCAAAAAAGAAAAAAAGAAAAAGACATCTCTCAGAGGACACTGAATACACTCTCTTTGTTTCCAGGAGATGAAGGGGGTAGGGGGCAGGTAGAGAGAGAAAGGAGTATGGATCCCAGCCTGAACTTGGTTCTTCTGATTCCCAGGCTCCTCTCTCATAGGTGCCTCTATCCAGGTGCTTCCTAATGGCACATAAAAATGATTCACAGAGATGCCTTTGCCTGGAGTTTTGTTTCCTGCACTGAGGGCACTTTTGTTTTTCTTCAATGTCCTGAGTTTGCTGATTGACAAAACATTGGATAGTTCACGTGTGTATTCAAAGTGGTGCAAGGAGTTGGTTTCAATTTTGTCTCTTGTTACCAGCTTAGGATGCAATTTTGTGTCTTTGAGTACAGCAGACCTGGGTTAGAAGGCTACCTCTGTGACTTAGCACTTCTGTGGTCCGGCTCTCTAGTTCTCAATTTCTTCATCTACAAATGGGGACAGTTATCACCTCCTCATAATAGTATCATGAGACTTGGTGAGGTAACGCCCCTAAACCCTGTAGCACACTATCCAACACAAAAGTCTGATTTTCTTAGAAAGCAACAGCTGGCATTATTAGACCTTTCATGGTTAGTTTTTCTTGCCTTGCCATCCTGACACAGCTCCCCAGAACTCACAAATCTATAGGCTCTTTTAGAACTTGCTGGAGTCATCCAATACAAACCTCTCGTTTTATAGGCGGGGAATATGAGGAGTAGAAAGTATAGATGCCTTGCTCTAAGTGATTGTTCTTACCCCTCTTTTTCCCAAAGGCTCCCCAAAGGAACTTTTATTGCCTAAAAGTTTACACCCCCAAATGAAGTAGTGCCTTATTGCTCAATACTGAACAAAGATGTTCAAAATACCAGGTTTTTGTTGATTCAACAGCTATCCGCAACTAAATTCCCTGAACAATTTAAATTCATTAATCCAGATGGAACAGTGTCCAGGACTAAGATACCAGGTGTAAAACCTCTTTCACCTACTTCTCATAACCATCCACGAGTAAAAACGAGAATGCACGTATTCCCAAAGCAGAAACAGGAAATTACACTCCACTTTGGCTATGAGATTACATCTATTGTAGTAATAAAATTGCCCACACTGCCGTGACTTTTTTTTTTTTTTTTGCTACAGTCTTACAGCCTTCACCTTCCACCCCTTCTATCTGCCACACTCTGGAGAAAGCATGCAATAAAAACTCCTAATTATTTTCCATGTATTTTTATTCTTTTAGCAATTCCTATAATAAAAAGATAGCACTACGGGACAAGCGGTTGCCATGGAAACGGACCAAGGGTAAACAGACTCTTACAGCGCGGTGAGAGGCAGGAGGACAGGAGGAGACCATAGCCCTCAGGAATGGGAAGATAGCTGCAGGTCTGCCGCTCTCCCAGCCCCATCTGCCCAGCTCTTTGAATCTGAGAGAAACACTGCACCTTGGTCTATTTTAAGAGACCCTGGACTCGAGAGGGAAGGGTGTTAGGACACAGCCTTAGGTATGTATGACACCAAGAAAAGCAGCCCACGGGATCTGGAGACACCTGAGCTTTTCAAAGAAATATAGTTTTCACTGACCTTCTGAATAATTTCCCTGGGCTGGAGCAAAGAAACAGTGATGTTAGCTCCAGCATGCTTCTAACTACCTGCCTAGCCAAGGACAACTGTAAATGAGCAGATTAAATTCATCAGCTGTGTTTCTTATTGGTTAGCATGGTGGTTAATACAGAAGGTTCTCTCAGCCTTCCTTGGTTCAAATTCTAGTTTTTACTTCTTACTGGAAATGTCATCGTAAGCAGATTCTTCAGAGCCTCTGACATTCAGCACCCTCACCTGGAAAATGACTTTGTGACACCACAACTTAAACATCGCCCCAGACACGATCTCCTCATGATAGATGAATCATCTTCTGTGGTGTTAATTTTTTTTTTTCTTGCCTTTTGCTGTTTTAGGGCCACACCCGTGGCACGTGGAGATTCCCAGGCTAGGGGTCTAATTGGAGCTGTAGCCACCAGCCTTCGCCACAGCCACAGCAACACGGGATGCGAGCTGCGTCTGCAAACTACATCACAGCTCACGGCAACGCCGGATCATTAAGCCAGTGAGCAAGGCCAGGGATCAAACCTGCAACCTCATGGTTCCTAGTTGGATTCGTTAACCGCTGCACCATGACGGGAACTCCTGTGGTGCTCTTATCAGAACTACACACAAGATCCCCCTTTTTTTTTTTTTTTTTGCATTATATTGATAATGTGTGTAGGTTTGCATGACCTTTGATCTACTAACCTCCCAGAGAACAGGAGCAACATCCGCACTATCTGTGTATCCCCGAGTGAAGTACTATGTCTGGAACAAGACTGTGTTCAGTGTTTATTCATTGAGTTGAATAGACCCTATTCAGTAGAAGATTCTTTTAGGATCTGAACCTTCTTATACAAATTCCCTAGGAGTTCCCACTGTGGCACATTGGGCTAAAAATCCAACTGCTATGGCTTTGGTCACTGTGGAGGTGTGGGTTCTATCCCTCCTCTGATGCAGTGGGTTAAAGGATCTGATGTTACCGCAGCTGCAGTGTGGGTCAAAGCTGTGGCTCAGCTGCAGTCCCTAGCCTGGGAACTTCCACATGCTGCAGGTGTAGCCGCGAAAAAAAAAAAAAAAAAGATTCCATAAGGCCTAGAGGAAAATCTATTAGAAAAAACAGATTCCAATAAAAAGGGTATTACTAGATAAATAAGGATATATTTCTCAAATGGCAAATTTATCAAGAATATATAACAATCCTAATTGTATATCCACCTAACAAGAGAAATTAAAAATATATGGAGATGAGTTTCTGCTGTTGCACAGTGGGTTAAGGATCCAGAATTGTCTCCATGGTGGCATGGGTTCAATCCCCAGCCCATCTCACTGGGTAAAGGATCTGGTGTTGCCACAGCTATGGTGAAGGTTGTAGCTGCAGCTCAGATTTGATCCCTGCCCTGTGAACCTCCATATGCCATGGGGGCCACCAAAAAAAAAAAATATATATATATATATGGAAAAGTAATAGAGCTAAAGGGATAAATAAGCAATACAGAAAAGATGTGGATATCATCAATCACACCAAAACAAAATATGTAAAAAAAGATAATGAAAATACATAGAAAAAGTAAATGTTTTAAAAGAAAAAAACACGTTATGTGAAGAAGAAATCAAAGGAAAACTTTTAAGTATTTGAACCAGATAATAATGGAAACAAAACATCAAGATTTGTGTTATGAAACCAAAACAATAAATAGATGGATATTTATAGTTTACTGTATTATTTTTATATCAGAAAAGTTAAAAAGATATTGCAATCAATGCCAAACCTATTTCCTTAGGCTAGGAAAAAGAAGAGCAAATTAAAGTCTAAAGCAAGTAGAATAAAATAGATAAAATGGAAATCAGTGAAAAAATAGAAAAAGTAGATTAACAAAGACGAAGTATTTTATTTTGAAGAGATTGCTGAAGTCGATTATTCCTAGCAAGTCTAATCAAAATAAATCTTTAGGGAGTTCCCACTGTGGCACACTGGGTTAAGAACCTGACTGCAGCAGCTTAGGTTGCTGCAGAGGTATAGATTCTACCCTCAGCCCAGTGAGGTGAGTTAAAGGTTCCAGCACTTCCACAGCTGCAGCACAGGTCACAGCTGTGGCTCAGATTCAATCCCTGGCCCAGGAACTTCCATATGCTGGGGGTGTGGCCACAAAAAAACTTTTAAAAATATATCTCTAGTTAACATCAAGAATAAAAGAAATGTTATAATCACAGACTCTATAGATACTAAAATTATAATGATAAAACATTTATATCAACATTTTCTACAATTTAGATGAAATAGACAACACTTATTTGAAAGACACAAATTACCCAAATTGGCACAAGAAGAAATAGAAAATAATATATTGTTTTTAGACTATAGGGAAACAATTCGTGATTTTAAAGTTTCTCACAGAGAAAAATATAGTGTCCCCATTAAATTCTTACAATAGTGAAGTGTCTTAAAAATAAATAATAGTAGAGATAAACAACTCTTTCAGAAAATAAATGACGAAACACTTTCCAGCTCATAATATGAGGCCAGAGTCATCATGATATCAAAACTTAATAATGACACCACACACACACACAGAAAAATTCCCCTATAAATATAATGTAAAAAAGCATAATAAAATATCACCAAATCATATATGACAACATACCAAAAGAAGCACGATCAAGTGGAGTTTAGAATCAAGCATGCGAGGTTGATGTAATAATCACATATCAATCAGTGCAATGCACTATTTATAAAAATAAATGAAGCAATGCATATGATTATTTTAGTAGATGCAGAAAAACCACTTGAGCAAATTTAGTATTTAAGAAATCTAAGATTAGGAGTTCCCATCGTGGCTCAGTGGTTAACGGATCCGACTAGGAACAATGAGGTTGTGGGTTTGATCCTTGGCCTCACTCAGTAGGCTAAGGATCCGGCATTGCCATGAGCTGTAGTGTAGGTGGAAGACAAGGCTCAGATCCCACGTAGCTGTGGCTGTGGCTTAGGCTGGCGGCCACAGCTTCGACTAGACCCCTACCCTGGGAACATCCATATGCCACAAGTGCGGCCCTACAAAAGGCAAAAAGACACAAAAAAAAAGAAAGAAAGAAAGAAAGAAATCTAAGATTAGATGGTAATTCCTGCTATCTGGTCAATACATTACTAAATAAATAGACAACTTAATATTTTCCAGTAAAATATATTTAAGATTTCTCAAAGATTAGGACAAAACAAGGATGTCTATTCTTACTACTTGTGCACTGGAGATCCTAGAACTGCAATAAGGCAAGAAAATGATATAGATCATACACAATTTGGACCAGAAGTAGAAAACTATCTTCCTGTTACTGGGGGGGGCAGTATAGAACATGATTGTGTATGTAAAAAGTCATCAAAAATATACTAAAACCAAATAAACTACAATAGTTAATAAGTGACTTCAACAACATTTCAGGATAGAGGCTCAATAAACAAAAGTAAATTTTTGTATATTGACCTTTTGTGCTGAAATTGAAAATTTTGAATATTTACATTGCTATCAAAAGTACAAAACATTTATACAATTTTTAACACAATGTGAACAAAAATTCTACAAAGAAAATTTTGAATTTGTGAGACAAGTTGGATTATGAAGTAAACTGAGTAAACATATTGAGAGGTATATCATGCTCACGGACTGGAAAACTCAATACTTTTAAGATGTCATTTCTTCCAAATAGATCTATATATTGAACAATCAATCCCAATTAAATTTGGAGAATTTTTTTGGTAAAAATTAGGCATTATTTTAAATTTACATGGAAATTCAAAGATCCTAGAACCTAAAACCACCTAGAAAAAGAAACACACCCAGGTGCACAGGCTCTGAAATAATTCCTTAAATTTGATAGGTCCTGGGTTGAAGTTCTGACTCTGATATTCAAAACCTGTGTGTCATTTGGCATATTATTTCACTTTTCTAAGGCTCAGTTTTGTACCTATATAAAAGAATATCCATAATACTAAACGTAAGGTCCATTTGAGAAATAAATACAATAATCTATCATCTAGTATTATCCCAGGTACATGACAGTCTCTCAGTAACTATTAACCACTGTCAATGTCTTTTTTTCCATCATCTTTAGACTTGGGAGAAATTCACTCTAAAATTAAGAAAGGCCAGTCAAAAGGAGGAGCAATACAATTTACATTTGTCTTGGAATCATAAAGCTCATGTTCTAGTCTATTTCTATAAAAATTATACTATGGTATAGCAGGAAGCAACGTGGCCCAGTAGGAAAAAGAACTACTTTGGAGTCACAGATCTGGATCTGGAGCCTGCCTTCACAGTATATAAACTATACACAGCAGGTTATAAGCTATACAGTGTGTCCTTGAGTAAGCAACTTAGTATCTCTGAGCCTTAATCTTATCTCTAAAGTGCAAATAAATATAACTGTCCTACACAGCTGTCTAATTAGAAGTGTCAGGTAACACATATAAAGGGTTTGGCACTTAGCAAGCCATTAATAAACACTTATTTGTCCATCTCCTTCCCTTGGTACTTTCATTTGAGTAATATACCTATACGTACGTAAGCAAATTAGGGGAACTGATCTTCAAGGCAACTTTAAACTTTTTAATTCACCTAGTTTTAAATAAGTTTATACTTGTAATAACAATTGTAGGTCTACCAATCTATATCCTTATCTAAATGAATCAAAAGTACCTAAAGAAATATAACCTAACCAAAACAGCAAAAGTATAGATTCATTCAGATTAAAAAGATCTCTTGGCTCAAACTCATCATAGTCTGGGTCGCTGTGTTTCTTGTTACTAAGGTTACAAGAGTTTGTTTACACAAGAAGCACATCTTTAACCATTTAAAAAAATAAGACATAGGGACAGAGTGTACTCCACCAAGAGAAAAAAAAAAAAACAAACCACAAATTCATCTGGGAAGGCTGGATATGATACACCCTTTAATTTAAAGAGTAACATGGTCAAGGAGTTCAGTGAAGAGATGACTTAATTTTATATCTGGCTTGAAGATGAAAATCTCCACTTTCCTTCATCAGCTAAGGAACACAATGCAGCAATGTGGGTTTACAAGAGATGTTGGCAAAATACACCCAGTCGTTTTCTACGGTTGGGTTTTTGCAGACTTAAATAGTCCTAGCAACACAGACAGGAAAAAAAAAAAAAAAGCACTTAGTAGTTACCTATTCGAAGCTCCCAGACTGATGCATAGAAATTGGTAGCCAGTGAAGGAGCGTGGCTTGTCCACGTTAATGGATATTGGAGGGAGAATGAGATCCACGGTCCTAGGTTCCTTTGATTATACTTCTCTTTTAAACATTTCACCCTGAGAGTAACTTCACACAGAAATGATAAACCACAAACACGTTGGAAATCGTATTTCCTACCCTGCAGATACAGACCCTATTTGCCCAATGGATGGGGCAGTAGATTTTCTCAACAAGGCCATTGAGATGGGTCACTGTGGAAGCCAACTTAATATCACCCCTTACTGTAGCTTACATCTGCTTTCAGTTTCTTTGACTTAACACTTAATTCCCAAGGGATACCTACACCTAGGTACATCACCACTATACACCACAGTCAAAATGTTGAAAACCACACATAAAGAGAAAAATTTACAAAGAGCCAGAGGGAAAATAAACATTACATACAGGGAAAGTGTAATCTGAATTAATACTCAAATCAGATGACTCATCAGAAACCATGGACACCAAAAGACAGTGAAATCAAAACAATTTCATGCAAAGGAAAACGACAGGAATTTGTCCCAGGGAACCTGCATTGCCAGAAATACTAAGGGAAGTTCTTTGGGCAGAAAGTAAATAATACCAGATAGAAATCTGGATCTTCAAAGAAGGAATGAAGGGCATTTGAAGAAGTAAATATTGGTGTAATTATGGAAGACTCTCTCCCTTTTAAATTATTTAATTGTACTTATGACTATTTCTTGTTCGAAGTATACATCTATAATAACACTGAAAATTACAGTATATAGAATAGAAAGGGAGTAGTGAATAGACCTATGTTATTGCAAGTTTTCTGCATTTTATGTCAAATACGATATTAACACTAGGTAGAATGCAAAAGATTAAGGATACATATACCAATCCCTAGAGCAATCACTGAAAAAGAATGTGAAGGAGTAAAGCTAAAAATCCAATAGATACATTAGTTTCTCAATTCAAATAATTCAAATTAGAAACTAAAAGAACACTGCAAGTAACCTACACTCCAATAAAATTTATTTAAAAAGAACCCAAAAAATCAAATAATTTAAAAGCAGACAGGAAAAAGGAGTAACAACAAAAAGATGATGCAAACAGAAAACCATGAACTGATAGACAATTATCACTAATTATATATAACCATATCAATAATCACATTACATAGTAATATTTAAATATTCCAATGAAAGACATAAACCGCAGCAATATCTTCTCAGATCCACCTCCTAACGTAAATAAAATAAACAAATGGAACCTAATAAACTTAAAAGTTTTTGCACAGCAAAGGAAACCATAAACAAGACAAAAAGACAACCCACAGAATGGGAGAAAATATTTGTAAATTAAGCATTTGACAAGGGATTAATTGCCAAAATATACAACTTCCTACAACTCAATATCAAAAATACAAACAACCCAATAAAAAAATGGGCAGATCATCTAAATACACATTTCTGCAAAGAAGACAGATGGCCAAAAAACACAAGAAAAGATGTTCAACATCACTAATTATTAGAGAAATGCAAAGAATAACTTCAATGAGGTACCCACCTTACACCAGCCATCACTGGCCATCATCGAAAATTCTACAAATAATAAAGGCTGGAGAGGGTGTGGAGAAAAGGGAATCCTCTTACACTGTTGGTGAGAATGCACACTGGTGCAAACACTATGGAAATTCTCCAAAAAACTAATAAATAGAAGTACCATACAATCCAGCAATCACATTCCTGTGCACCTATCCAGAGAAAGCCGTAATTTGAAAAGATACATGCACCCCAATGTTCACTGCAGTACTATATACAACAGCCAAGACATGGAAGCAACCCAAATGTCCATCGACAGAGGAACAGATAAAGATGTGGTATATATACAAAATGGAATATTACTCAACTATAAAAAAGAATGAAATAATGCTATTGGCAGCAACCTAGAAACTACCATACTAAATGAAGTTAGTGAAAGACAAACATCATATGACATCACCTATATGTGGAATCTAAAAAAAAAAAAAAAGATACAGATGAACTTATTTGCAGAAGAGAAACAGACTCACAGACTTTGAACAACTCATGGCTACCAAGTGGACAGGTGGGGGGATGGGAGGGGTAGACTGGGGATTTGGGATTGACATATGCACCCTGAGGTATATGGAATGATTGGCCAACAGGGACCTGTTGTATAGCACAGAGAACTCTACCCAGTATTCTGTGACCTATGTAGCAAAAGAACCTGAGAATGACTCTACGTATATGTATGACTGGGTCAGTTTATTGTACAGCAGAAATTATCACAACCTTGTAAATCAGCTAGACTTCAGTAAAAGTTTAAAAAATGATTACATTAAATGGTAATATTTAAATATTCCAATGAATGACTTTTGGACTGGATAAAAATGCAAGACTCCACTGTATACTACCTACAAGAGAACCACTTCAAATTTAAGGACACCAGTTGCAGGTAAATAGACCTTAAAAAGATAGACTATAAAAACAATGTGGTTGGCGGTCTCTAAGACGGCTGGCAAAGATCCCGCCTCCTCCTATCCACACGCTTGTGTAACCTCCTCCCCTTGAGAGTGGGCTGCTGTTACTGACTTGCTTCCCATAAACATGGCAGACATTACAGCTTCTGTGATTAGTTTATACAACTCCATGGCGCCTTTCCTTCCCGCTTCCCCCGTCTTTCTTCCTCTCCCGCCCTCTTTCTCTCTGTCTCATCAGCTTGCTCTGGGAAAGCCAGCTACTTGCCATATCTTGAGGACACACAGACAAACCTTCAGAAAGCCATATGATGTGAAATTGAGGCCCTCAGCTCAACAGGCCACAAAGAATTGAGATCTACCAACAACCACCCGAGTGGGTTAAAAGTGAATTTTTCAGCCCATGTCGAGCTTTAAGATGACTGCAGCCTTGGACAACAGCTTTGCTGCAACTTCATGAGAGACTTTGAAGCAGAATCATTCAGTTAATCTGCTTGGTTAATTCCCTACACACAGAAGTGTGAGATGATAAATGTTTATTATTTTAAACTAATAGATATTGGGGTATTTCATTTCCCAATTTATAATTATTACGAAGTAAGCTTGAGAAGGTTAGAGAGGCTATACGTATATATAATACATAAAGTAGGATAAGAGTTATAACAGAGATGGAATCGTGGTTAAAACCTAAATTATATTATTATGTATTAGTAGCAAATAATTGGAAAACAGACCAAAACATCAACTCTGTTTATAATACTGTACCTATCTGATTCCACTGTCCTTAAAATTATTGTCTCACCAAATATCTTAAATTGCAGGGGTAGAGCCCCTGAAATACCTCAGTGGGTTCTTCCTTCTAGCTTCCCACCCCAGTTTACCAGTGAGAGCCTATTACACCACTCTGCGAGATTGCTGTACTCTATTTATCATCAGTGATGGAATCCTCCTTGTCAGCCTGTTGGGGGTAAAACAGCTCTAATATCCTATTTTAGGGTCTGCTTTTTCAGACCGTTTCTGGCACAGAGTGAGGTCAATGTTACATGGGAAAAAAATTACTATGGTGGTATTTGCTGGCAGGTGGTTTACCGGGAGGTGTGCTCAGGAATAACATCTGTGAGAATAACAAAAGCACGTTTGGCAGAGGAAGAAGTTGAATTGTGATGCAGCTACAACAGAGCCCTCAGCTGACCCCACAGGGTGCTCCAAAGCATGCCTGGCCATTTAGCAACATCCCAAACTACGGTATGGGGATCAGGACTGTACACCCCTGAACTAACCTGTCACTGGCAGTGAGCTGACACTGAAAAAAAGCGGCCATCTTGGGCAAAGCAATTATCATTCAGAGCAATTATGAGGAAGATACTCATCAGGAAGCTGTCAATCAATGGCCACCGTTCCTGGAGGATGGGAGAATGTTTGTGTTTCTCCTGGAAAGGGTAGCAGGGTGGTAGATCACAGAACCCACTACCGCTGGTTAGGATGCTGTTGTAATAACTCAGCGCAGGGTTGATGAGATTAAGAAGGTAGTAGGGGACACGGAGAGAGGGGAAAAAAGATAGTTAAGAGATAAGACTTGATATGACTTCATACCAAATATATATGGCAGATAAAGAGACAATCAAGCTGTTTTTGCTGCTGAGGTTTCGACTATTTTTATTCTCACTGGAATACTTAAAGCAGAGTTTTTAAGAAATGGAGGTAATCCCCATCAGAGAAAGTCAAGGGAGATTCCCAGACTGATAATCTCTCTTCTCTGAAGGCAATGGGTGAAGAAGGCATGGAAAAGATGGAAATTTTTGATGTGTTTAGAACTTCATGCTTCATTACTCTTCCATTCAGGAGAATTTAATAAAGAAAATAGGGTTTGGAGTTTTGTTGTGGCTCGGTGGATTAAGAACCCTACATAGTGTCTGTGAGGATGCACTCAGTGGGTTAAGAATCTGGTGTTGCCACAAGCTACAGCAGATGTGGCTTGGAAGTGGTGTTGCTGTAGCTGTGGTGTAGGTCTGCAGCTGCAGCTCCAACTGACCCCTAGCCTGGGAACTTCCATATGCCGCAGATGCAGCCCTTTTTAAAAAGAAAGAAGAAAAAGAAAAGAGAAAGGGAAAAAATAAGGTTTGAGGTTTATATACGTATATAGTTAACAATTATGTTCAAACAATTGTGATTGTCTCAGATTTTCTCTAGAGGTATTGTGCAACTCTTACAGGAAAATTAAATTTAATCCATGCTATTTTTACAGTTTTTTTGAGATGTAGTTGACACATATCACTGTATAAGTTTTGCAGCATAATGGTTTGATTTACATATGCTGTGAAACTGTTACCACAATAAGTTTAGTTAGCACCCATCATCTAATACAATAAAAGAGAAAGCAAAGAAGAAAAAAATATTATGATGAGAACTTTCCTAATTTTCATGTACATCATACAGCAGTAACTATAATCGTCATGTTCTAATTTATATCCCTGGTATGTATTTATCTTGTAACTGCTATGCTATTTTTAAAATATGAAATAGAATTTATCACAGAACTTGGGATAGGGATGGTTAAATCATACAAATAATGGCAGAATGTCAAAACTCCCCACAGGAAAGAAATTACTGTGTTAAATTTCTAAAAAATGTAGAAAAATGATTTTAATTAGTCTCATTTTCTTTTCATCTAAATAGACATGGAATTGAGAAGAACATGAAATCACTGTTAATAAATGAGGTTTGAGTATCTTTGAGGCTTTAAGAACAATTTCTAAATATTAAAAGTACCTGGACTCATACAAATGAAGTCCAGTAACAGACACTGAATAGAACTTAGAACCTTGTTTAGATTACAATTATTCAAAATTAGAGAAGGTTCTTGGGAGAACATCATAACCACCTTTAGTGCTTAAAGAATTAACTTGCATGTAGGCAAGAAGACAACTAGAGTATGCGTGCGTATTATGAGCCATGCAATTCGTTTGCATATTTAGCTCATCTCCTCAATGAAGCTAGGATTGTTCTAAATCCCATTTTACAAATGAGGAAACTGAGGCTAAAAGGATTCAGGATAACAGCCCAAGATTGTTCAGAAGGCAGAATCAAACAAGCATGTCCTTTCCATATAAGGAATGCTTATATTGCTCCCTATTTCTGTTTGAGCAAGAAAGCTAAAAGCTAGAAGTAGAAACTATACCTACGCAGATCTGGCTCACAGCCAGGGAGCCCCTTCTGACAATCAGGGCAGTCCAAGCTCAGACTGTCTGCCCCGAATGTGCTAATTTTGTGTGTTTTATGGTGATTAATTATTCACTATGTTCCACTTCTTTGTGTCTCTATAAATAGTTCTGCATACTACATCCATGGAAATCTTTTCAATTTTCAAAAGTAAGCACTCCATTCCCACACTGCTACACACACAGCAGTACCTGCACTTCTAAAGAAACTTTCTAATTCAACTTTCTTAAGTTACAGGGTCAGAGGTGTCCAGGCCTGCAGCTGTCTGTGTCTTAATTCTCATGTAGAATTATTTCTATGCACCTTCTCCATCCTCTAAGCCCATGACTGGGTGAGAATCCCTTCTAAAACTGTATTCCTTCAGAATGGATGAGCAGTGAGGTCCTACTGTACAGCACAGGGAACTGTGTCTGGTAAATGGGCATGACACTGTAGATCAACTATAATTTAATTTTAAAAATTACAGTGTTTGACAGAACACTGTAAATCAACTATACTGGAAAAAATAAAAATCACAAAATTAAAAAAAGAAAAAAATTATAGTGTTGCATTCCTTTACATTTCACATTTATTGCTAGATATCTATTCTCTCTCTAAATATATATATATATATATATGTGTATATATATATATATACACACACACACACACATATATGTATATATATATTCTCTTTTCAGAATATTGTAATTGCATTCTACCTGGTCTTTTTACAACCATATTTCAGTCCTTTAACAGATTTTTGGTTCCGTATACATACTCTTGTAACCCTTCAGTCTTAACATTTCTTAGAAAAAAACAACCTAACTTTGAAGTACCAGCTCCAGCTTCTTTTTGCATGAGGATTTCTCTGCTCACGGAACGACAGACAGGAAGTGCTGGGGAACCAACCCCACCTGAGAGCAGTCTTGATCACTGACTCTGGGATACAGAGACGTAACGGGATGACTTTATCTCTTGAATGGGAGAACTCTGAGGCACAGGCTCTACAATGCCTCCTTCGGTTCTCCGCAAGATTAAGCTCAGAGTGGGAACCTGATACACATTTTGTTGGATTTTGTTTTCCCTTACTTAAAAAAAAAAAAATTCTCACATTCCAGAACTTCCCAGGATCATGTTCTAAAGAAACTAGCCTTTGAATACAACTCTAGGATCTGCTAGTAGGACGGGGGAGGGGGTGGGGTGCAGTCTAACTTAAGACAACTGGTATCACGACTGGTCCTAAGAATCAGGTCCTCATAATGGAATGCCATGAAGGAGCGCTTGCTGGCCAAATGTCACCAAGGACCCAAGTTATCATAGTGAGTGGGGTGACAATAATGCCGAGCATGTTGTAGCCTCTTAACACCTAATATCATCACCTGTGGTGAACTCAGGCAAGCCGAAGGTGGAAGAGGATGGACTGTCGTATGTGATATCTCTGTTAAGATATATGTGGACAATGGCAATTATTTTTTTAAACATTGGAACCGACTGCTGATTATTTATTGCTATCAAAGCACAAAAAGAAAATGGTGTCAGATTAAGATCAAGCTGATACCATGTTAGTTTCCTAAGGCTCCCTGACAAAGTACTACAAACTGGATGGCTAAAACAAGAAAAATTTATCCTCTCAGAGTTCTGGAGGCCAGGAGTCTAAAATCAAGTCTAGGGAGTTCCTGTCATAGCTCAGTGGTTAACGAATCTGACTAGGAACAATGAGGTTGCGGGTTTGATCCCTGGCCCCGCTCAGTGGGTTAAGGATCCAGCGTTGCCATGAGCTGTGGTGTAGGTTGCAGATGCGGCTCGGATCCCGTGTTGCTGTGGCTGTGGCGAAGGCCGGCGGCTACAGCTCCTGTTAGACCCCTAGCCCGGGAACCTCCATATGCCACGGGTGCGGCCCTAAATAAGGCAAAAAGATAAAAAATAAAATAAAGTCTAGTGGCAGGTCTCACTAGCTCCACAGAACCCAGGAGAGAATCCTTCCCTCTTATAGTTTCTGGTTGCTTCTGTTGTTCCTTGACTTCTGGCCACATAACTCTCACAACTGGTCTGTCTTTACATTGTTTTCTTCCCTATGTCTCTCTGTGCCTTTTCTGTCCTTAGAAGGTCACCTGTTGCTAGATATAGGGCTCAACCTAAATCCAGTATGATTTCACTTCAAGGTCCTTACTTGAAATATATCAGCAAAAACCTTTATTCTAAATAAGCTCATACTCTGAGCTTCCAGGCAGACATGCTTTCAGGGGCTGCTATTCCATTCACTACAATACTAACTCAGGGCATGGAGAAAAAAAAATCCAACAGTATCTATAGCATTATTTACAAAGAATTTTTTTCCCCAAAGAGAAATTTTTTAATTCTCCATGATTTTGTAACCATTGCATTGAATCCGTAATAGAACCCTTCCCACAAATAAGCACTCTATCCACACGGTTTTATAAGTGAGTTCTCCCAAATATTTAAGACAAAAATCATTCTGGTCTTACGCTAATACTTTCATTTATGAGATTAACAAAACCTTGAATCCAAAGTCAGACCAAAGAAGGAAATTACAGAGAACACTCACTTAAAAATATGCACACAAAAAAACCTTTTAAAAACTTTATGTGCAGCCCAAAGACAGATGATCCTGCACATCAGGATCTGATTGTGAGCAGAGCAGAATTATGAAGAAGGCTGATTTCAAAGCTACAGTAAGTATTTCACACTAAATTCTATGCTCTACGATGGAAAGAGTGGGTCCCTGAGATCGGGCCTGGGGGCATTTGGATAGACGTGTTTGAGACCCTCCAGTTCCCAGACTCTGCAGAACCCTCTAGATGGCATGCATGCACATCTCCTTTCCCAGTGCTACTGACTAGCAGCCTCCACTTGCCTGTACATGATACAAAGACCATACTTAAACGCACAAGACTCTGAAAATGATGCTTGTGTCTTCCTTAGGATCTGCTTCCATCTTTCCTCACCGCTTCCAGCAGACCAATCACTAAGGTGGAGTTTTAGCGGGATGATACTGAGGAATTACTGTTTCTGACTCGGAAGGCGAAAGATCATTTATCAAAGGTTGTTCAAGATGCAGTTACACGTCTCAGCAGCAACCAAGGAAACATATTTGGGAATGGATTTTGAGGCAACTGGAACAAGGCATGTGGAATATAATGCTGGATAAGGGACATTTTCCCATGATTCAGATTTTCTTTCTGTCAAGGAAACCTGAAATCTCCTTGAAGCCTGGGAAAATGCTTGTCTATAGTAAATGAGGCTGCAGGATCGCTTTACCAAAGTATTGAGAAAATGGTCAGAGGGCTCAGATGGAGCTGGGGGTGGGGGACACATTAGAATGGATTTCCTGCAGATGATCAGAGAATCTATCAGCTGACTTTGTTCCTGAGGAAGGACTGTAGGAAACTCTCTTTATTGAACTAGTGAGAAATGCACTAGTTGGAGAGTCCTGATTGTTTATCACTGAAAACTCCTAGCTTCTATCTTCTTTGGCCAGATTTAAGAGAAAGGATGCTGCTATGATACTGTCATACACTAGTGCCAATGTGAGTGATAGGCTTTTAGAAAAGCCAGAGGGAAAGAGGCAGCACATTATCACTAGAGGTGAGAATTCTGCAAATATCTAAATGAGCAAAAGTCCAAATAGCAACCCAGAGTCCCTGAGCTGCAAGGAACTGTAGCAAGATCCAGAAGACAAGTGAGGTTTTTAGGGGTTAGGTAGACAGTCAGCCAACTGTGGTAAAGTTTTACTTACGTAAGCAAAGAAATCAAAGGTGGATAAGCACAAGTCTGGTGTCATCCTGCAATGGAGAAACCACAATCTCTTCCTCAGTTCTTTTTCCAGAAATGATATACTTACAATCACACACTATGTAGTTAGTTTTGTTTTGAACAGGCTTCTTTTACTTAGCAATATACTTTTAAGATTCTTCCATGTCTCTTCATGATTTGATAGCTCTATTCTATTGAATAATATTCCATTGCCTGGATTTATTTATTCATTCCCCTACTGAAAGACATCGTGATTATTTCCAAGTTTTGGAAATTACGGATATAGCAGCTATAAACATCTATATGCAAGTTTTGTGTGGACACAAGTTTTCAACTCCTGTGAGTAAATATCAAAGAAAGTGATTGCTGGATGTATGGTAAAGATGTTTGGTTTTGTAAGAAAGTGCCAAACTGTCTCCCAAAGTAACTATACTATCCTGCATTCTCCCCATCGATGAGTGAGAGTTCCTGATGTTCGACCTCCTCACCAGCATTTGATGGTGTCACTGTTCTGAATTTTGACCATCCTGATAGATGTGTAGTGGTTTCTCAGTGTCGCTTTAATTCCCTCATGACATATGATGTAGAGCATCTTTCCATATTTTCATATATTTATTTCCAATCTGCATATTTTCTTTGGCAAGATATCAGTTAAGGTTTTTGGTTCATTTTTTAAAATGGGCTTCTTGGTTTCCTATTATTAGGATTTCTTTGTCTATTTTATATACAAATCTTTTATCAAGTATGTGGTTTTCCAAATGTGGTTTATATTTTCATTCTCTTAACAGTGTATTTTTCAGAGCAGAAGTTTTTAATTTTATTGTAACCCAATTTACTGATTTTTTTTCTTTCATGGGTTATGCTTTGGTGTTGTATCTAAAAGCTCATGGCCAAAGGCAACAGTTTGCAACTATTGCCTTTGGAATGGATAAGCAATGAGATCCTGCTGTATAGTACTGGGAACTATATCTAGTCACTTATGATGGAGTATGATAATGTGAGAAAAAGAATGTATGTGTGACTGGGTCACCTTGCTGTACAGTAGAAAATTGACAGAACACTGTAAACCAGCTATAAATGGAAAAAATAAAAATCTTTATAAAATAAAAAAATTAAAAATAAAAAGAAAAAATTAAAATAATAAAAAAGCTCATTGCCAAACCAAAAGTCATCTAGACTTTCTCCTGTGTTGCCTTCTATAAGTTTAATAGTTTTGTGTTTTACATTTAGGTCTATGATCCACTTTGGGTTAATTTTTATGAAGAGTGTAAGATCTGTATCTAGGTTCAGTGTGTGTGTGTGTGTGTGTGTGCGCGCGCGCGCGCGCGTTCACTTGTTTCAGTACCATTTGTTGAGAAGAATATTCTTTTTCCATCGAGTTTCCTTTTTCCCTTTCTTAAAGATTAGTTGCATATACTTGTGTGAGTCTATTTATGGAGTCTCTTCTATTCCACTGAGTTATTTTTCTATTATTTTGCCAGTACTACACTGTCTTGATTGCTGTCACTATACAGCAATTCTTAACATAAGGTAGACCCCATGGACACCGAGTAGAACCACTTAGCATAATCTTCAGAATGAGGAAATCTCAAAGAACATCAGACTTAAAGTTATGAAGGGTATTACAAGATGAGGAAGCAGCATGGCCAAAGGCAAAGTAAGAAAAACAAAAGTAAAAACAATAAACAAATACTGAGACAGTAAACTCATTTGGGTAACAAGATATATAATCTGTGAACTTAAAGGAGACTGTCTCTTTTAAGTTTGGGGAGAAATAGATAGATTCATCGTAAGTCCAGTCATATCTACCCTCCTCCGGGGCTGCCCCTCCTCCAACACTGCTGTTGGCATCCAGTAGCTCCTGGAAGTCATGCTGAGGAAGAATGACCCAGAGATGCCCAACCTTTGTCTTTCATTCCCCACCCTGCGAACTCACCCTGCCACATAGCACTAGATGGAGCTCTATGGAAGCTCTTCTGGGGTGGAGAGAGGACTGGAAGGGAGCAGTTAATGAGTTTGTAGGAATGGAATTTCTCAACTGGAAATGAACATTGCTCCCTGGGACACAGCCCTACAGATGGCACCCACTGATGGATGGCCTATTTCTAGATCATTGACACCTTCAGTTTACACATAGAAACACCTAGACAGCTGGAAACACAAGAGTCTTGCTTAGGGCATGATGTGCCAGGGGGAGCATGGGCTCTGAAGTTCACTCGGAAGACCTGGGGTGAAATTCCAGTTCTTCTGTGTAAAGCTGATTATATTTGGGCAAGGTCCTTTGCCTCTCATAGACTCAAAATTCTCATCTCTAAAGCTGGGAAGACATTGAATCCTCCTCTAGGTTGTGCTCAAGACTAAATGAGGTAGAGTATGCAAACCTAAAATATCTGGCATATAGGAAATAATCCATTGGGCTCTGTGTAAGCATGGATGGCGTGGGGGTGATAAATATATATGGTAATTAGCAATGCTAGAAAATGCTAATGCACTCATCTGATGCCTCCAATGCTTTTTAAATCCACCAGAGAAGTGTTAGCCATGAGGGAATTGTAGAGTGAAGAGAATCAGAAAGGACGGTATCATATTAACTAAAGCTTAAAACCTGCCAAGCAGTTTTTTTTTTTCTTAACCTCTTAGTCTTAACAACAATTCTAGAAGATATTAATAGGAGTACTAGTATGACAGCTGACATTTAAATAGCATTGAATGCCAAGCAATTTTCTATGTATTTCATATACACAAGTTTATTTAGGCTTCATAACTACCCTGTAAGATTGGTTCTATCATCATTCTTATTTTATGTACAATGTTACAAGATCATGCATAGAAGTAATTTCACACTTTCACACAAATATTCATAGACACCCTGATTTCAGACTTCCAGCCTCCAGAACTGTGAGAAATAATTTGTTGCTTAAGCCACCAGTCTATAGTTGTTACAGCAGCCTCAACTGACTGAGACAGACTAAGAGAACTGCAAAAAATAAGACAAACAGTAAGCAATGAAGCAACTCCCATATGAAAACTATACTCACCTCCTCTGCACATTCAGAGAGGTAGGGAATTCATTTGAAGCCCTATGGAAGATGTATATATATATATACATATATACATATATATTTTTATTATTAGAGTATAGTTGATTTATAGTGTTGTGTCAATTTCTGCTGACCCAGACATATTCATATATACATATACACACACCTTCTTTTTATCATACTACCTTCCATCATGTTCTATCCCAGGAGATTATATATAGTTCCTTGGGCTGTATTTTTTTTTTTTTTTTTAATCTTACAGTGGAGGGCCTCTCTAGCATTGATTAGGAATTTTGCATCCTAAGTTTTCAGGAGAAGTTGGCATATGCACACTATGGTATATGGAATAACTGGCCAACAGGGTCCTGCTGCAGAGCACAGGGAACTCTACCCAATATTCTGTGATAATCTATATGGGAAAATAATCTGAAAAAGAATGGATATGTGTATATGTATAACTGCATCACTCTGTTGTATTGCCAAAATTATCACAACATTGTAAATCAATTATATTTCAACAAAACTTTAAAAAGAAAAAAAAAAGTTGGTATTTTATTCCCATGTGTTTTAGACCAATTTTTTTCATGGCAAGGTTCACTAACTTGCGTCCCATAAATTTTGGATCATTTTTGAACCACAGTGAGAAAAAGGTAGAGGCCATTAAATTGCACAGAGAGCATATTGTAGGTGTTCTGAAGAACGTGGCTAATTTAGAAGCAGCTTCAGGTCACTGGACAGATAAAGAGTAAGAGTTCCTTAGTAGACCGAAAGGCAGCACTTAAGCCTTCACCCCAAGGTAGTTCTTATTTTCTCAGCATGATCCATGCTATTCCAGAAGAGTTCGTAGTTCAGGGCAGGAGAATTCATGCTCACTTCTTCTCAAATACACTTTATTGTCCATTGTTTGTGAGGTCGCTTTAAGTCAAAAAGAATAGATCGAGTATGTGTGACAGAATGGTTTCTGCCAAAAATAATTTAAAGCCCAGCCAAGGAGCAAAATAATAGCAGTATCTTATGCTGGCCCAGTGCTGTATATGGAGCACTTTTATCCTAACTCGGCAGGACTTAATGATACTCTTAATGGCACTTTCAGGCTGCATGGAGCAGAAGTACAAGGGGAGGGACAGTGTGGGGACCTTGCTGTGGTCTTGCATTTCAGCATATGACAGATGCCTGTGGGTAGTTACAGCAGCAGTGTGTGGGCACTAGAATTCCAGGCAACATATTTGTATTCAGAAGTCAGGAGACCGACCTCAAACAAGACTGGGGAAACCCTGGGAAAAAAATACTAACTACAGTGTTAACAAGAGCCAACATTTACTCATCATTTACTAAATGCTAAGAGATACGCTAATACCTATTTTAACCCTGAAAAAACTTGATAAGTATTATCATCCTTCCAATTTTGCTAAAGAGGAGACTGAGGCATGATAGGTTCAGGAATTAGTTCAAGATCACACTGCGCCCAGTGGCTGAGATTTGAACCCAAGCCTCTAACTCCGAAGCTCATGTTCATAAGTACTGTGTTACACCAATGCCAATATCTTGGATCCCAGAGATTCTAAACCATATACCAATTCAGGAGCATCACACACTATATGTGATGGAATACTGAGATGAAGATGCAGACCCTGTCCGAGGGAAAGAGATGCTTCACAGGGAGAGTCAGTCAAGACACCGTCTAAGTGTGGTAAATGGTATTATATGCCAGGACTGAGTGCGCACAAAGCCAGCAGGGCATCCCAGAAGGAGAAGGGAGAAGAGCCTTTCTAAGGAACTTACGGTTCCTTAAGGGTAGGGGCTGCCCCACCTTTAAAGTTCCTGAGATTTCTCTATAACGTACAGGTCAGAGATGGTCTGACTCCCCAGCACAATTCATTGGACTCTCTACACAGTTCTTGAACATTTCCTGCTACTGACACAGAGTTTTTTTTTTTTTTTTTTTTCTCATAGAGAAAAAAAGGGTAAGGCTCAAAGAGCAAAGTGCAATAAACAGAATACAAAGCGAATGAAGATAGAGTGCTCTGAATAGAAAGAGTGAGAAAGTATTGATTTTGTGTTTGGGGGAGCAGAGATGTCTTCCCAAAGGAGATAACATTTAAATGGGATCTTAAAGAGTGAGCTGAAATGTGACCAAGAGTAAGAAAATGGCATTCCAAAACAGGGGTCAGCCTATGCAGTGATTCCCAAACCAAATGCATAAGTGAATTATTTGGAGAACTTGCTACAAAATAAAATCTCAATTCCTAACCTTGAGATTCTGATTCAAGTGACCTGGAGTTAGTCTGGGAGCTTGTGTTTATACCAGGTCACCCAGAACTTTCTATGAGCTCCTTGACAAGTTATTTGGGAGTAACGTCCTGTATACACACATGTGAAAGACTGGAATGTATCAAAGGGAAAGTAAGCATTTTCATGAAGCTTTTGAAGCGAATGATTGAAAAGAAGGAATGAGAGATGTGGGAGAAAACGCAGGTGGGAACTTGACTGTGGAGGCTCTGACTGTGTAATAGGTACTGAAGGGTCAGCAGAGTTCTCAGGAAGAGGTCCACCCTCATCAGGAGGGATTTTTAGCAAGACAGTCTGGTTGGATTTGGGGAGAATGATTAGATTTGGAAGACCTAAAGGTAAGGAAAACATATAAGAAGGCATTATAATAGCCTCATGAGAAGAGAGCCTTATTGAAGAAAGTGAGGGTGGAGAGAAAAGCGTAGGTTTGGAAGATAGTTCTCAGATTGAAGAAGAGACAAGGTTATCATCCACCATTTGGATACATTTTTCTTTGATAGTGTATGACATTTATTTTTTGTCACTACTTGAGACTTGTTATGAAATATCTCTTTGTTGGAAAAAAAAATTTTCTTCCACCTCACTTCCTACCCTATAAAGTCAAGAAAATCAAAGAAATACTGAAATTGATTTTTTTGGGGGTGGGTGGGGCATTACATTTGTTCATCCAAAGTCAGCCTATGCAATTCTTCAGACAATGGCAGACGTGACTGTGGACATTAGTTGGTTTCAACACTTTCCAGGAGACTCGGATAAATCTTGGGAAACAAAGTGTTCCATATGTTGACTAAGAAACATGAGTAGAGAAATTTGTGGTGTTCATGAAAAATTTTAGTCACCTATCCCCAAGCATATTTCTTCTTTAGCATATTTCTTCCATTCATTGATCTGGTGATATTTGCATACTGAGATTACTATTTCAATTAATTTTGGTTCTGTATCCAAAACACTGGAGGGGTATTTCTGAGGATGAATAATAATAATTACTAAGATGTAGGGCTGTATGGAAAGAATGAAAGGAGTGGAGAGATTCATCCTCAATGTTTCAAATGAAAATCTAATTTTTACATACCTATAAAAACGTCCATACCTTTAAATAGTCATTTTACTACTAGGAATTTATCCCAAGAACATAATTTTGAAGGAGAAAAAACAATGAAAACAAAGGCGTTGGAACAGCATTACATGCATAGCAAAAATCAAGATAAAAAAAGGAAGATGAATCCCTAAATATTCCAAGTACAAAAATCTAAATACTTAGGTTATGCTAAATAACTGATGGCATAGTTAATTTAACTTTTTGAACCAAAATTATAGCTGATCAAAGAAGGGTGCTTTTGTTCTTTGCTGGCTGTTTCATGCTATGAGTTAGTAAGTATATGGCCCACTGCCTGTTTCTGTAAATAAAAGTTTCTGAAACATAACCACACCCCTTCCTGTACAGATCTCAAGCTACAGTGGTAGAGTTGAGTAACTGCACCAGAACATATGGGCTGAGAAACCTAAAATAGTCATTATCTGGCCCATTACAGAAGAAAAGTTTGCTGACTTCTGTTTTACACTAAAGTAGGAACATTTCTTAGATGTGTTTGCTATGAGCTCTCACAGCAGAGAGTGAGATTCATGAGGAAAGACATGGCAGGCACAAACTGGAGTGTTGGCTCTGCCACTTGCTAGTGTATGGCCCAGGGGATCATACTTACTGCCAGAGTCTCAGTTTTCTGCTTTCTCATCTGTGAAATGAGGATCATTCCTTCCTTAGAGTGTTGTTAAGGGGATTGGACATTTGTTTACAGGACATAATTTGATGGCGCAGACATGGGCATGACGCAGCCCTAGATATCCCCAAGACTTAGGGGTCAGACATACACTGTATTCACATCCCAGCTCAACACTTTTTTTTTTTTTTTTGTCTTTTTGGGGCCGCACCCATGGCGTAGGGAAGTTCCCAGGCAAGGGGTAGATTCGGAGCTGTAGCCGCCAGCCTACACCAGAGCCACAGCAATGCCAGATCCAAGCCTTGTCTGTGACCTATGCCACAGCTCATGGCAACACCGGATCCTTAACCCACCGAGTGAGGCCAGGGATTGAACCTTCATCATCATGAATACCAGTCAGATTTGTTTCCACTGAGCCATGACGGCAACTCAACCCCTTCTTAACTCTGTGACCTTGAGAAAGTTGCTTATCCCTCTAAGCCTCCATCTACCCATAATGCAAAATGAACACGGTGAAATTCTCTCTGCAGTTCACTCCGAACATGAGAAACAAACATGAGAAAATGTTTGTAAAATACACAGCATAGTATTTGGTACCTCTGGCAGTAGTCTAGGATAGGTGGCTACTGTCCTGGTCACTCTCTCAGCTCATTTCTATCCCATCAACCAAGTATGATAATGACACTCCTTAGCCTTAAGTCATGTGTCACTATTACCTTCTTGAAGTCTGAACTCCTTAACCTTACAACAGCCATCAAGCCTGGTTCCTGCTACCCTCTGCAGTTTTATCTCACCTTGTCTCTGTCCTGTCTCCACCCATCTGCCCTGCAGGTACATTTAGCATAGTTCAGCAGGCCCTTTTTATCCTGAGGAATTGAATGTCCTTGGATGCAACCAACCACAGATGGAAAATATTCAGAAAAAAAAAATTCTAGAAAGTTACAAAAAGCAAAACTTGAATTTGCCATGCACTGGGAACTCTCTACATAGTACTTATGTGCCATTAGGTATTAGAAATAATCCAGAGATGATTTAAAGTATGTAGGAGGGTTTGTGTAGTTTATATGCAAATACTACACCATTTTGTATAAGGGACTTAAGCATCTGCAAATTTTGGTATCCATGGCGGTCCTGGAACCAGTCCCCCATGGATATCGTTGAACCACTCACTGCACCCAAATGGCCCTGCAATAACCATTTTGATTTTTTCAAGTTAATGGATATTGAATGTGTTTCAATTTTTCAAACTTGACTATATTACTTAAAAAAAAAATACAAAACAATCTAATCCTCGGAGTTCCTGTCATGGCTCAGCAAAAACAAATCTGACTAGCATCCATGGGAACGCAGGATCGATCCCTGGCCTTGCTCAGTGAGTTAAGGATCCAGTGTTGCTGCGAGTTATGGTGTAGGTCAGTGGCTAGAGCTCTGACTGGACCCCTAGCCTGGGAACCTCCATATGTCATGGGTACAGCCCTAAACAAACAAATAAAAAACAACCTAACCCTGATGGCGTATGCTATGCACTGTTCTAAGAGCTGTACCACACTCACTCATTTAGCCCTTACAACCTCCCTATAGGGTAAGGAGGCCTATTAGCCTCCTTTTGGCATTGAGGAAACTGAAGCACAAAGAAGTTGAATAATTTAGTCAAAGTCACATAAGTGGCAAGTAACAAACCTAGGATTTAAATTCAAGCAAATGGGTGCAGAATCTGCACTGTTAAACACATTGTTAAAATTCTCCTTACAACAGAAATAGAACTGAAATTAGAGTTGACAGAATAATTTAAAAGACTGATCATTCAAAATGTGGCTGAAGATGGAGAACAACTAAAACCTTCATGTAATTCTGGTAGGAGTGTAATTTGGTACAACTACTTTGAAGCACTTCTTTACCAGCATCTCTTAAAGTATATGCTGACCCTAAGACTCCACAGTTCCCAAGAGACTGAATGCACAGGTCAACCAAAGGACATGAACAAAAACATTTACAGCAGCTTCCTTTTATAATATCCCCCAAACGGAAACAATGCAAACAAATAGGTGAAAGGATAAATAAATCTATTGTATTTGTACAATATAACATTACACATTGATATAACTGAATAACCTAATATACACAAAAATAACATGAGTTACTTTCTGTAACATATTAATAGAGTAAAATAAGTCAGACACAAAGACTGCATTTTACATGATTCCATTTGTATACATTTTAGGAACAGGCAAAATTAATCCATATTAATGGAAGCCAAAAGGTGGTAACTTGGGAATTTATGGGGGGGAATGTTAGATTAGCAAGGGGCATCAGAGTGCCTCCTTGCGTCCTGGACATCTTTTGCTTGAGCTAAGTAGTTACACAGGTAACTACTTAGCCATCAATGTGTACTCTTAAAAATTGTGCACATTAGTGTATATGGCTTATATCTCAAAATAAGTTAATGTGAATCTTAGTACTGGAGACCTGTGAAATTGAACTGAATAAGAAGAAACTGTTTCTATCTCTATTTCTCAAAACAAACTCTGTACCCTAACCCTCCCAGAATATTCCAGGTTGTGCTATTTTTAGAGTAACATCAAACAGTGGATGGTTTCCCCAGCAGAATAACACAATTGGCCTGGAATTCTCAAACAGAATATATACATATATATATATATATATAGAGAGAGAGAGAGAGAGAGAGAGAGAGAGAGAGAGAGAGAGAGAGAGAGCGCGCGCGCGCACGCGAGCAGGTTCCTTCTGCCTGAAATAGTTAAGTAAGTAGATTTCCCTCTTTGCTGCTGCCAACAACCAGTCAGGCAATTGTTGCTGGCTCAAGAGCAATGGGTTTGTGCAAAGCATCCAAGGATGGAGTCAGTGTTTCATGATCTGCCCCAAGCCACAAGCTCCTGCATTCAATCAATAAAAACCTTCCACAGATTTTTTTGATTTACTTTATGAAAGTAGCATTTCTATAAACCTCCTAGACAGATACAAGGAACAGCTTGATTCTGGGTTGAGGAACATCTTGCAAGTAACAGTTCCCATTGTTCAGAGTTATTCTGGCTGATGAGCCAATGGTTTCACAGCTTGACAGGATGTATGTAGCTATACATTGACTTTGCACTTAAGAGAACCTCAGGATTTGTTTCTTCATGAGTAAAATTTGGATTAAACTGCAACCAAGAGCCAATGATTTTTGAGACTCATTGGTCTATATAAGTTGACTGGGAGCAAGGAAGGCCGGAACTTTATAAGAGGACTTAAATGTTACACATCTCTCTTGCTATTAAACATGTGTTGTCAGAAAAGAAATCTCAAAACTTTATTTTAGCAAAGCCACACTTAAAAGTTTTCAGAGCCAGCATGTCTTTCTTGAGCATTTACTATGCACTTCAAAATGGATCTGCAGGAGTTCCCTTCGTGGCTCAGTGGTTAACGAATCCGACTAAGAACCACGAGGTTGCTGGTTCGATCCCTGGCCTTGCTCAGTGGGTTAAGGATCCGGCGTTGCCGTGAGCTGTGGTGTAGGTCGCAGACGTGGCTCGGATCCCGCGTTGCTGTGGCTGTGGCGAAGGCCGGCGGCTACAGCTCCTGTTAGACCCCTAGCCTGGGAACCTCCATATGCCGCGGGCGTGGCTCTACATAAAGGCAAAAAGACAAAAAAAAAAAAAAAAATGGATCTGCAGACCACAGCTAGTAGATGAGAAACTAAATTAGTCTAAGTGCCCACTATGTTCTATCCCAGCAAAGAAAGACTTTCAATCAAGATTTTCTGACCTTGGGAAAAACTCTCTAAGTCTATACTTAATTGCAGTTGCTTCTTTAAAGTGAAATAATAGCATCTAAGGTCTAGTTACATCTCCGCTGTTAACTAGGTATATGACCTTGAGCTAATTACTTCAGTGCTTTTTCTTCTTTTGGTCTAAAGGATAAATCAACTGCACTAGTCTGTCTATCCAAAATGTTGTGAGTTTTTATCGACCATATTTAGCTCTAGAAATATGTCCCTTATTTCCTGCCATAGCACAAAAAGAACCACATTAAAACCAAAGACAGTTTCATTTGAACTAGAAATCTGTTGGGAAATTGTAATTCAAACCACTCAATCTATTCTTTTCCATAATAAGATTATTTAAAAATACTCACTCTCACAGAGAAGGAGTTGTGATGAAAGATCTGAGATGTATAACCAAGGCCAGATTTTTAAAATTCAGCCTAATTGAAGGGAGTAATGTGCAAAGTGACCTGAGAATGCTTAGGACAGAAAAGTATAAATTGTTCAAAGAACTGAGTAAATGAAGGTTCTAGTAGAAAAAGTCATGATTTTTTTTTAATAAAATGGAAGGAAAAAAAAGGTTTTGAACATACACTTTACAAGCTCATTGTTTCATTAAACAATTTTCAGAAGGACCTCACACATCTGTGCTTTGCTACAGAATTATGAAGATGCTAATTAATCAACTGAGCAGAATCATCTCCTGTATTTCTAGTGAGCAACTCTTTTCCATTTCTCTCTAAAGCCTTAAGTCCAGGTCTCATCTACCTGAATTCATACGGTTGGAATAGAAATCCAGGATTCCAGAGTTGTAAAAACAAAAAAAAATTAACTCCTTCCTATTTGATAGTCATAACGGCATTTTTTCATCTATCCCAGTCCAAGACTGAAATGATGGTAAAAACTGGCCCCTTCGTGTTTCAGTTCAGTATATCAAGCACTGATTGAGCGTATATGGTTTGTCAGTCTAACTGCTATGTTTAGAGAATGGAGAGTTCCAACTTTAACAGCCTGTTTGTAATAGGACAGAGGGTAGAATAAAATGAAGTAAACGTACCCAAAGCATTAGGACTACATCTCATTAACACCATAAGGGAGCAGAAGTTAATAGTCCATGGAAGCCGCCCTGGAATATGTGACTCGTGACAAGAAGAGCTACTCAGCGAAGAAGTTTGAAAGGACAATCCCTAAAGGTGGCATGCAAGGAAATTATACCTGACATAGAGAATTTAAATACCGGAATTAAGCATATGAAATGAATACTTGACATAATTGCCTTGGTGCCTTCCCATGTGCCATCCATCAGTCCTCCGATTTAGGCAACTTGCAGATTTTCAGCCCAGCTTCTTGAACTCTCAGACTGTTCCGTGTTCAAATGACATTTTTTCTATAAGATTTTTTGGGTCATTACTGTATTTTCGTGCATAAAGCACAGGTTAGGGGTCCTTATAAGAAAGTCAACAAAGGTAATATAAATACCAAGTATTAATGGATTCCCTGTATGTAATATGTTTTCTTATTGAGGAAAGGGGCCAGCCCTGTGTAGCCACACCCATCACTGAGTGTGAGCTTAACTTTGCATCTAGTAGCTTCCCCCAGTACAGGGCAGTCCCCAGAAAGAGACTCATCTGTGAGACATCAGTGATGAACACATCTGGCAGATGGGGGAATAACTGCCTCAGTCATGAAAGGGAATCTGGTTGGTGTACCACAGCTGTCACATTACTTAGCCCTATTAATCTACTTAGGGGTAGATGCATCCAATCCTAATAACATTTCAACCCTTGCTGAAATTATTTATTGAATCTGTTCTAGGACTGAAGTAACAATATCTCATAAGACACTAGTTATTCCCCTGGCACTCAGAGCAACAATCACATATCCATTCCTCATGCACCTTCGGAGGGGGGTGGGGTGGGAGGACGAATCGACCCCTGTAACGCGCAGGAACATCAGCAGAATGTGAAGCAATGGATCACTTTATTTCACATAGAAAGCAGCTCTGATGTAGGGATTCCGGCAAGATAGGATATGCATAATTACATGAGGAGACCTCCAGAATTCCTTGACTGTTACCACCTTTCAACTCTCCTCCCTTGGAAATCTCCCCTCTAGTTACACTGAAAGGTATTTTTCATGCCTTATCTAACTTAATCTCCATAACAAACCTGTCAGCTGAATATTCTCAGCCTCATTTTATAAATTAGAAAATTAATGCTCAGACAAGTTTATGTCTATTATCCCCATATATCAGAACACAGAACTGGAACTTTTACACAGATCTATCGGGCCCCAAAGCCATACAAAGCCTCTCCTTTATGGTAAATTGTCTCTGGAAGCTTAGAATTAAAATGTACCTCTAAGGCGAAAAAAATGAATTCACTAATGAGGAAAAGAATTTTCCAGAAATCTCCTAGGACTGGAAAGAACTAATTATAAACCCAATTTCTTTAAAATCTAAGCACTTTGGAAATGAGTTCCTGGGAAGGTATCATAGTTCCCCAGAAAGTTATTTGGTACCAGAAGAAATTCCAGGTGTCTCACTTAACTAAACCATTAGCTAGGTCGTCAATAAATTAAAATAAATAAATAAATAAATAAATAAATAAATAACACCTTCCTGTCCCTAAGATGAATCCAATCTTCAGATAATTCATTGAAGGTAAACAAAGATATAATTCTAAAACTTATTATTGGAAGTAAAATAACAATTTCTAGAATTCTAGTAGTCCTTAAACTGGAGCTGGCCTAAAAGCAGGAAAAAAAAAATTCCAAACCAATCTTGGAAGTTCCCATTGTGGCTCAGTGGATTAAGAACCTGACTACTACCCATGAGGATGAGGATTCAATCCTTGCCTCACTCAGTGGATTAAGGATCTGGCATTGCTGCAGGCTGTGGGATAGGTCGTGGATGTGGCTGGGATCTGGTATTGCTGTGGTGTAGCCTGGCGGCTATGGCTCTGGTTTGATCCCTGGCCTGGCAATTTCATATGCCACAGCCCTAAAAAGACCAAAAAAAAAAAAAAAACAACAAACACACAAAACCATAGGTTACCACAGGTGAAACCATTGGGGGAGGCAAGAATTGGGAGGGTGGAAATAACATGTACCCACTGCGGTATCAAATAGATGATTAGGGAGAACCTACTGTACAGCACAGGAAAATCTGCTCAATAGTTTGTAACAACCTATATGGAAAAAAGGAATAAATATATGTATATGTATGACTGATTCACTTGTATACCTGAAGCCGTACAACACTGCACATCAACTATACTCTAATAAAGCTAAACAAAAACAACACACAAGCTTTTCAAAAACGGGAATAGGCCTAAGTGAGGGTAATGACTTCTCATTCATGAAATGTCTACTGCTCAGGAAAAATCTGAGATTATAAGGGATATTATCTGTATTGCAACTATCAACTATTGGGCAGTGATGCATAGAACCCAAGATGCACACTGGAGGTCAGGGTAAGAAAAAGATCTCTGCTTTATAATCACAGTATCCTCTACCTTTCTGAAACTTAAGCTGATATGTAGTGGCCATCCTTGGGTTTTTGTTTATAAACTGGAGAGGAAATGTTCACATCACCCAACCACATTTGGCTTTCCTTCGTATCTGACCATCAAGTTGGCCCCGACTAGAGCTCTTGATGCATTTGACTGGTACAATATTATCTTGTCAGAGAGGTTGATAGTTTGTAAAGAAAAGTATACAATCTTTAAAGTCCGATCTTTGGGACATTACTTAGCTTCTCTTGGCCGAGCGTCCCTGTCACTGGAGGCAGATGACGAGTGGAGACTGTCTACTTCACTGTAGGGCGGGCAGAACTCAATGAAATTACGCATGGGCCAGAGTTAGTTCTCTACTTTGCTTCTTCCTTCCCTTTTTCATGATGAAATTGTGCTCAGGATTTGTTATAATAATAGATCACATGTGAACGAACTTATTATAAATGAATTAGATTGGAAAAAGCAGTAAGTAAATACAGAAATAGTTTAATCATTCAGAGTTATGTTTTAAAATGACTTTCTCCAGTATATTGAGAAAAAAATAAGTTAAATATGTATCATTTTTACAAGGTTGAAATTGACAGAAGAATCAAATTTCACTGGAGAAGATAAAATGTATATAAAGTGCCCAGTGCAGGGTGTTCCTGCTGTGGCTTAGCATGTTAAAAACCTGACATAATGCCCCTGAAGATGTGGGTTTGACCCCTGGCCTCACTCAGTGGGTGAAGGTGGTGAAGGATCCAGCATTACCACAAGCTGTGGTGTAGGTCACAGATGTGGCTTGGAATACAGTGTTGTTGTGGCTGTGGGGTAGGCCCCAGCTGCAGCTCTGATTTGACCCCTAGCCTGAGACCTTCCATAGGCCATGACTGCAGCCATAAAAAGAAAAGTGCCCAGTGCAGAGTCTGGGTAGAGTAGGTACTTAGTAAACAGTAAGTCTTATTATGTATATAAATATACTCAATTTTCTCTAGATCAGTGGCTTCTGGGTATTTGAAATACCCAGGATATTAATTCCTGGCTACTTATTAGTGGACCCAAATTACTCCTAGTTTTTCTGTTTTCAGATCTGTTGGTTCTCCATCTTGATTACTACTTACTGTCTATGTTTCTTTGATCTGTGACTTAATTTTGTACTTATTACCTTAACATTTAACTCAATCATCCCTTTGAACAAGATTCCTGTCTTTTTTTTTTTTTTTTTTTTGCCTTTATCTAGAGCTGCACCCGCGGCATATGGAGGTTCCCAGGCTAGGGGCATAACAGGTGCTTAGTTGCCGGGCTTCGCCACAGCCACAGCAACACAGGATCCGAGCCGCGTCTGCAACCTACACCACAGCTCACGGCAATGCCGGATCCTTAACCCACTGAGCAAGGTTAGGGATCGAACCCGCAACCTCTTGGTTCCTAGTCGGATTTGTTAACCACTGAGCCACGAAGGGAACTCCAAGATTCCTGTCTTCTGCCATCACTTCACAACTGGTATATATGCCTACAAGGCAACTCACATCAGGATATTTTTTCCTTTCCTGGGCATTCTGGTCAGTCCTCAAATAGCCACTAACCCAATGGGGAAAATGTATTTGCCCTCAGGTGTTTCTTTGAGAAGAACAGGATATTGAACTCTACAGAGAAAAGAGAGGGGTGATTATTTACAGAGCACCCCCTCCCTGTGATGAAAAAATACATCCAAACTTTTTGCCATGTGACTCTGTAGCACTTCTCGCCGGAGCTGGTAGGATACATGTGCCCACTCCAGTGATGTCGGGCTTGGCCAAAAGGTCTGCTTTGGTCAGACAGATGTGAACAGCCATTCAGACAGATGTGAACAGCCATGATGTGGGCAGATGCTTTACATGTATGCCTGTGATTAGACTAGGCCTCCTGCACTTCTCTCCCCACAATAAAATGAGCATCCTGAGAGCGGCTGGCTCAAAAAGAACGAGGAGGCAACATCAACTATAGCTTGCTTTCTAGTCAAGTCTTTAAAAAGTGAACAAAATGGTCTAAGACCACAAGACTGGTCATTTATACCACTGCAGAAAGTCTTTCCCTTATTTAAATGCTACTTCCAGATAGAAAACAGTACTTTATATACAAAGAGTAATTTTAAAAAAGGAAAAAATGATATACAATAAATAGATTTCTTCTAAAACTTTCAATGTGCTTGACATATACTATCTGAAACTTTATAAACCAATCTGTGGTGGATTATTATTATTATTATCCCCCTTTTTAGAGCTGAAGAGTCTTAGTCCTTCAAAGATTAGTCCTTCAAAAATATGTACAAGGTCAAAAAAAATGAGCCTATATAAACCCAAGTAAGCATAAGTGCTAGAGTTATTAATCACTATGAATATGGCCTCATTTCTTTCACCCGTGAAAGAGGAAAACGTGTAAGTGGTTTAACAAAAGGGGAAATATGTGACCAGCTAGGCTGAGCGTTTCATTGTTATCAAGAAAAGTGCAAGTGGGAGACCAAAGTGATATAGGGCCAAGGAATCTCCCCATAAAAGAGTTAGAGGTAAATACCAATAAAATCCAAAAAGTGTGAACCAGTTCAGGCCAATGTTAATCACATAAAAGCTCTGTGCTCTATCTCTCCTGGCCTCTCACTAATCCCAGAGGATCAGAATCCTGGATTCACACAAAGCAACATACAAAAGAGAAAACAAATCAACCATGTGGCTCCCACAGCAGGAAGGTGGACTGCAGCATATGGGACAGGAAAGGTGGTAGCTGTAACTTTGATTGGTATTTACATTTTTTAGTATCCAGGAGATGAAACCTATTGATTAAGGATGGAAAAGGCTTTAATTCCCAAAATAAATTTTACTAGGATGCAGGGTAAGCACTGTTGTTTTTTGATTATTTACCACGAGTTCTGCATGTTAAAATTAATGGGACCCCTAGACTATAAGTTTTTCTGAAGGAAGGTACTATATGTTGTATCTGCCAAATTCTCTGCCTGTCCAGGCCCTTACTGCCACGTGACAATCTGCATAAAATGATTTCCCTGTTGGGTCAGCCCCTTTTAATACCCAGTGTACACTGATCAGAGAAGCCAGTCTATCAAGCATACCTGCTCATATTTAAATAAAAATCATGGAGTTCCCACTGTGGCTCACTGGATCAAGGACCTTAGGATGAGGGTTCAATCCCTGTCCTCACTCAATGGGTTGAGGATCTGGTGTTCCTGCAAGCTGCCACCTAGGTTGCAGATGCAGCTCGGATCTGACATTGCTGTGGCTGTGGTGCATGCTGAGGATGCAGCTCTAGTTCACCCCCTAGCCTGGAACTTCCACATGCCACAGATGCCATAAAAACAAACAAAAAAAATTAAATAACATGTATTCCTGCACTTATATATTTATGAAGATAGAGATGTAGTGATTGATTATAGAAAGCAAATCAGTGGTCGATTATATATAGCAAACCCAGGTGACAGGAATGAATAAAATTAGCTATAATCTTTGTCCTCAAGGAATGCACACTCTTCTGGGGGAGAACTGTAGGTAGAAATTACAAGCCAGTGCATCATGTATTATCAAGGATATAACCAAGCTATCAGGGGAGTAGCCTGATTTTAAAAAGTGGATCAACTCTGCCAGGAGGCTTAGAGAATGTTTACCAAAAAGAATAACTGAGCTGAGTTTTCCAGGGATGATGCCTGTACCAGGTGGACAAAAAGAGCTTTCCAAAACAGAAACAACATTTTTCAAAGGACAGATTTGTTAAAAAAATAAATATATTAGAGGTGAAAATGTGACATATTCAAGGACCTGTAAGGGTCCTTGACCTTATGTCTGGGTCAGAGCATCTGTAAGAGAAGCAGAGAAAGGGCTAGAAGGTAAGCAGCATCCTCAGTCTGGTAGCCCTGCACCGGCTGGGAAAGCCTACTTAGTTATTACATTTCTTTGTCAAGGAAGAGTGTTCTCCTCTCCTCCTTATCAGTACCAGAGAGAAAACACAGTCAGACACCGTCTCCACCCTCTCATCCACTGTAATCCATTCATGGGGGAGAGGTTATTGGACAGGAAAGGTCTGATCTGATCCTCTGCATCTGCCCTAATAGTGCCTAGTATTATGAGTATCTTGATTATTTCCAAGTTTCTTCTCATAATATGTTTTGCCACATATTATTGAATTCTTAAACAATCAGGTTTAGAAGTAAACAAGCCACACCATTTTCACCAGTCCAGATTTAGCAGTGATGAAATCAAATAATGCTGTATTTGATTTGTACTTGGCCCCTCAGGTCCATTTCTCTAAGTAATTAGAACTAGTGAGAGTGGAGAAATTGTTGGCAATATTTATCCTTTATCCCATCACCTCTATAATGCCAAGAGATCTGAACTGTGATTGTGAGCAAGATAGAGACTTAGAAGAATTTTTTAAAGGTGTCTAATCTGGTGAGATTTGCCAAAGCTACACAATGAGCTAGGTCATGAGGAAGTATTATTTGAGTGTATACTTTCAGTGATCAAGTCTTTTGCAGGTGGAGATAGAGTGGCATTCTAGACAGAGAGGACCAATAAGGAAAGGTGGAAATGATACGTGATACGTGTTTGCAAGTAATGTGATGGGAATTAATCCTGCACTGATGGAGAATGAGTACAGAGAGAGAGGAATTGGCAAAGGTTTGCAAGGTTAAAAGGTTTGAAAAGTAGATATGTCTGGGGAAAGAAAAGCACAGAAACCTAAAGGTTCATGTGTTTGGGGTCAGTAATGGGAAATCATTGAAGGATTTTATAGAAATAGTAACTTAAGATTTGTCAGTGTGAAACAGCCCCGCCATATCAAATATCATGCTTTGAGTATTTGTGAATTTTTTTGGTTTGTATTATTAACGTTAAAAGGAACAAAATAAGACTGATATTCAATCAAGTTTGAACTTAGGCAAGCCAAGATATTTGTATGTGTACCTGTGTATGTATTTGTGTGGGGTATGTGTATGAAAGAGAGAGAGAGAAAGAGAGAGAGAATGCATGCAAAAATAGCAAGATATTTATATGCATTCATTATTTTAGCAAGAACGTCCAGGCTTAAGCATTTAAAAAGTTATTTTCAGTCTCATTTGTTCTTAAAAGGAGGAACAAACTTTACCAGACTTTGGGATTCTCCAAATGTCTTGAGCTATTTTTTTTTTAAATGCCTTGGGTTTGGCAGGTCTCAAAGTCAAAGTTTGCCAAGTCCTTTTTCCCTTAATTTTTAAACCCACATGTATTCCGAGGGAAACTTAATGCATATGTTTTTTATTCGTTTACACTTAACTCATCAAAAATGTTTTAAGGACATTTGAAATCCAACAAACCGTCTGCCTTTATTGTTAAAACTTAGAAACTGTAGTTAAATCCTGGAAACTCAAGATTGACATTTATTCAGAAATTAGGACTCCAGATCATGTACATGTACCTGACTAGATGCTATACTATTAATGAAAAAATTAGAATCATATTTTCACACTTAGTTCTGAGTGTGGAAAGCTGATATTACCAATACTACATCTGTTTCCAAATGGAGGCTTTTCATTGGACTTTTGAAAGCTTCTTGGTTCTATGTATGACCCATGAAATACCTCTGATAGACAAAGAGCAGTTTTAACTACTAAATGGTGCTTGAACCTGTCTTATTTACTTCACTGACACATGTTAAGTACCTTACTCAATAGTAAATGAATTGGGAATCAGAAGTTCCCATTGTGGCTCAGCGGTTAACAAACCCAACCAGCATCCATGAGGATGGGGGTTCCAACCCTGGACTCTCTCAGGGGGTTAAGGATCCAGTGTTACCATGAGCTGTGGTGTAGGTTGCAGACATGGCTCATATCCTGCGTTGCTGCAGCTGTGGTATAGGCTAGCAGCTACAGTTCCAATTCAAGCCCTAGCGTGGGAGCCTTCGTATGCAGCAGGTGTGGCCCTCAAGAGACATAAAAGAAAAATAATGAGTTGGGAATCACTCCCAAGTAGCCACCAGTGTTAGCAAGAACTGAACTTATCCCAGGAAGTGGGATAGGTCAAGAAATTAACATGGTGGGGACGGGGAGTCTGGGGTTAGCAAATGCAAACTATTACATTTAGAATGGATAAGCAATGAGATCCTCTGTACAGCACAGGGAACTATATCCAATCTCCTGGGATAGAACACGATGGAAGATTTGACTGATGTGTTCTACCTTCTCTATAAACTATTGACTGGTGCCATTGGCATCTCAACATTCATAGCTATAAGCTGCTCTCTGCTGCTCATTTGCACTGTGGCTCCTCTCCATTGCTATCTACGTACCAAGAGCCACTCGTACCTGTTCCCAAACCTGTTTGGTGCCATTTTACTTATTATAGCTATTCATTTCAATGAAATATTATATAAAAGGGTAAAATATGAATACAGAAAGAGAATGATTTATGCTTGATGCTAAGAGAACTAAGTGCATCCTTTAGAAAGACCAAATACAAATTGCTTTTTAAAAGACACTGAGTTATGCAATTTAAGTATGGGTAAAATAATACTTTTTTTTACAGCTCCACCTGGAGCGTATGGAAGTTCCCAAGCTAGGGGTCAAATGGAATCTGCAGCTGCAGCCTCCACCACAGCCAAGCTAACACCAGATCCGAGCTATACCTATGACCTATGCTGCAGCTTGCAGCAATTCTGGATCCTTAACCCACTGAATGAGGCCAGGGATCGAACCCACATCCTCACAGAGACAACGCTGGGTCTTTAACCTGCAGAGCCACAATGCAAACTCTGGTAAAATGATTTTAAAAGCCCCGCCAAACCAGGATGAAACATCCAGAAAAGGTCTGTTATCCAGCTTGTTACAAGAGTCTTCGAATTTGACCTTCATTTTAAATAAACCAAAATATTAAATGTACAGTTATTTCTATAAGAAATGCAACATAAAATTCCTCTTAATAGGAATTGATGAGAAATACCTGGTTCTAAATAAAATTACTAACCAATAAATATATTTTAGTAAGCTTCTGATAAAGTGAAATGTTTAAGATATACATGCATCATGCTTTGTGATTTCCTCATATTTACTAACTTTTTGATTATTCAGCCAACTAGGATTGTAGGACAAGAGGACTTCTGTAGTTTCTGTCCCCTCAACCAAGAGCCTGTATTATCATTAACTTTCACATTTACAACCAACCTTTCTGTCTTTTGGATGTGTTTCTAGATGTCTCTTTCCTTCTACTGTGGCAGATATATCACTTCTAGACTCCAGGAGACATTTTTTCCAAATAGCCCATGAATTTCTTTCCCTAAGACACCCTCCGACCCATTATTACTTTGTTGTACTTCTCCCGTTTTCTGTCAGGATTTCTGCGTCACTTAAGCTTCTGATTGGGAAGGAATGCTAGCAATCTTAACTGAATTAAGAATCAGAGACAAAGGAATATAAATGTTTCAATAAAGAATCATTGCAAAATCCAAGAGACAATAAAGCATGATGGAAAAAAGAACTAGGAAACAATGAACCTAATTTCAAATTTGAATAATGCAACTGACAAGCTTTGTGACCTTGGGTAAGTCATTTAAATTCATAAGCCTACATTTCTTCATTTGCAGATGGACTTTTGGAAGGCCTGGTGATAAACTTTCAGGAATCTCTGTAGAAAACAAATTAACAAATCAACTAAAGGTGGTTCTTCAACTTAAGACACCTTGATTGGTTCTATAAGAAACAAATAGCAAGCTGTAGAGAAACTAAATAACCCTGACCACCACAGACTAACCTGGAGAATAGGGTCTAAGTCAAGAGCCTAGAATGGCAAATGTCCCATGTGGAAACCTGGAGAGAAACACTATTAAATAAGGATACCCTTTCCTTGATGGTGACAAAGAGCTTTATTTGACTCTCTTTCTTGGACATAATTGAGTGTGAGGCTGGAGCAGGTACGAGGAAAAACAGAGACAAGAACAGCAGAGAAAAGGAGTTGACTTGAGGCCAACTAGATCAATGACAGTGCCATTGTTTTCCCCTCCTCCCTCCCCCACTGATACCTAGATCAACCATTAGGACTATTTGGTTTATGTCCATGTTGGGGGTGGGGAGAAATTTCCTCTACTCTTCTAGGTTCTTCTGGCTGGTATAAAAATGAAATTGTCATGAGACAGATTAGCAATAGAAAATCACACAGAAATTTAAGAACGTGTATACATGGTAGAAACTCAGGAAAACAAGAGTGACTTGCCAAAATGTCCAGAACCCTGACCTTAAATCCTACCTTTAGCTAAAGACAAGGGATGTTGAGGATAGTGTTTGGGGCATCAAAGTGGAGGAAGGCAGTTCACATGGAGATGGAAAAGCAAGTGTTTGGTAAATGAGACACAGAGTGGAAATGGGATCTCTAGGCTCTGCTAGGTTTCCCCCACACCTCGCCCATAGTCCTTGCAGACATCTCTAAGGATAGTTCTATTCCAGGAACAGACTCTTTATGTAAATTTTCTTTTTTTTTTTAGGGCCGCACCCATGGCGTACAGAAATTCCCAGGTTAGGGATCGAATTGGAACTACAGTTGCCAGCCTATACCGTGGAGACAGCAATGAGGGATCTGAACCTTGTCTGTGACCTACATCACAGATCACAGTAACACTGGATTGCCGCCCACTGAGCAGGGCCAGAGACCAAACCCCCACCCTCGTGGATACTAGTCAGATTTGTTTCCGTTGCACCATAATGGGAACTCCCTCTTTATGTAAATTCTTTTAGACAGTTAGGAGGAGGTCAAAGTTTCTTCCTGAGCCTTTCAGGGCTTGATTGTTTTCATATGCCAGAGACATTTTGGCATGGCAAGCTTTGCTCCCTTCTATCGTCCTGATTCTCAAAATTAACCCTTATCACCTAGAGTCATCTGGAGTGCCTTGTTCCTTGCTCTGAAATCCTGCTCCTCAGAGTGCTAATGCGAAGATGAGATCATGTACAGGGAGGGCAGCCAAGTGACTTAGAGGGCGTGGAGAATTAAAGATAATTTCTGTCAGGTATCAAGCACAAGTTATGACCCAGGTGATCAATAAGTGACTGTTAACAATTCTATTAATGTAATATTTACAACACCTGAGGGAAACTGGAAAACATCGATAAACTTTAGTTTCTTTAGATGGGGGGGGGGAGCAGTTTCAAACTGACCATAAAAACTTCCCTGGTGGAAGAAGCTCGAGTCGTCCCCAAGAAAGGTGAAATCTAGACCTGCTGAGATGTCTCCCACCCGTTCTCCATTATCACCGTCCTTACTCACGGTGGCAGGAGCAGACAGCCCGACTCTGTACCAGAAAGGCATGGCTCATTTTCAGCTCAAGACATACCATCCATAAACATGAAAACTAGCTGGCACAGGAGTTGACTTCCCTGGGAGTCACCCTCTCCCGAGCCCCAGCAGCAAGTAAGAAGGAGAATGGAAGGAACTGGTAGGAGAACCACAGGCAGCTCAGTGGGTGGGCAGGACGGAAGCCGGAGCTGAGAGCTCAGTCACTGTAGAAGAACATCTTTGGCTAAATTGAGAGCAGCCTCTGAGGGTGCTGGTTCTGACTCCTTCGGCTGCTTGGCACAATCTGTCCCTGGTAAGAGGGATGCCAAACTTGAAGCTTGTTGTTATTACAGGAAATTGAGGGTCGGCTTTTACTGCACTGCTAGTTTCCAAGAAACGAATCCTTTTTTGGCAGCTAAAGCTAATAGTACTTCAACCAGAGTCTGCCTTAGGATTATTTGGAGGACACCCTGCCTGTGGGTTTATATCTTCATGCATGTATTCTCTTACTGTCTACTCTGTTCATTCTGCATTAGTCACTGCACAGACGCACAGACACCCAGGACAAACTCATTCTAAGGCACACACACACACACACATATTACAGATGTATATTTCTGATCAACACATAAATACCTAGGGAAGGATATGCCGAATTTGACACATTTGCCCAATCCCAACAGTTGTAACTGTTGTGATATGAAGCATGCTGCTTTTTCTTTGGAATCTGAAGGATTCCTCTAACGGCCAAATCAAGTCAAGTCGTCATCTCTTCAGTGTATGTCCCTAGGATGATGACTTGCCAGTACAGGGAGCAAGGAGTTCAGAGTCTGAGAGGGTGACTCACTCTTGGCTCCAGGCCAACTCTCATTCCTCTACTGACTTGTCAAAATGCGACCTGGAACAGAAATTACCCAATTGCCTGTCCACAGATACCCTCCACCTTCCTGACTTGTTTTGGATCCTACCTTTCCTTTAGGAGGCACCAACAGAAAGAATCTTTTTCCTCCTGATTCAAATCAGGCACAACAACTGAGCAGGAGGTGCTGGTGAGTTAAGTAACAGTACACAGAGTACAACTTGTTTTCAAAAATAAATGACTCTTCTCGGAAGGTACGATCTAATAGGACTGACAGAAATCAGAGTCATATTCAAGGAAATCATTTTATTAGCAGTCAGTAAGCTGCCATTTCCCTCGAACTAGACTGCAAAGAATTCAGAGGCCCTACCCTCCCATTCCTCCTGGAATTAAGCTATGTCTTATAGAAGCAAGCAAATAAACAACAATAATCAATCCCAGCTTGTCCCTATCAGATGTCACTGCCCATATTTCTCATACCTGATCTCATAAAATCCTCTCAATGAAGAATCAAAAAAGTCAGAATTCATATTTATTTTTCTGTTGAGAAAAGTAAGAGTCCACAATCTTCAGTGATTTTCTCAAGGTCAAAGAAAGAGCAAATTCTATATACAAGGCTTAGTCACATGATGATTCATTTATGCATTCAAGTCTACTTATATGCTTTATTTACTATGTTCCATGCCAAGAAAACTCTACAATGAATAAGACCACCAGAGTCCTTGCTTTCACTGGGCGTACAATTCAGGAAATAGGCAATTAAACAATGACAGTGAAGAACAGTAAAGGGGCACTGAGTGCCATGGTCATCAGAGGACATTAGGACCCTATAATTGAGTCTGGGGATGGAGAGAGGGATAATATGGGGAAAGAAATGAGTTCTTGGAAGTTGCGATGCCTAAGGAGATCAGAAAAATCAGGGGAATTGCTGTAACAGATATTGGAAGTTGAGGAGGAGCAACAAAGAAGGAGCAACCAGGTATGTGAAGGTGAGGAACTGAATCAAATGACAGAAATTTGGAGGACCAGATAGTAGTTTGGGATGGATGGAGCAAAGTATGTGGAGAGGTGGTGGTTGGGGATGTGGCACAGAGGTAAGCAAGGTCTGATGTATGGAATCTCATGGTCACTTTCAGTAAAGGAGTTTGAATTGCTCCTTAGGATAATGGGGGCCACTGAAGGTTTTACTGGAGTGCAGTGGGTTGGAAAATGGCTTGTGAAGGATTAAAATTAAAGGCTGCAAGCCCAGTTAGAACCTGTTGAAGTGGTCCAAGAGTTGGACTGAGGTAAGAGAGATTTGAGAGAACTGGATGGACTCCAATGGTATCAAGAAGTTAGGTCCAACAGGATTTATGGAATGATGTAATTAGTGGATTGGCATAAAAGAGGTGGAGTCAAGATGACTCAGATATTTGTTGGGCTGTGTGGAGGGTGAGATGGTTGCCTATTTTCTCCACCCATTCAGGGGGTGGACCTTCTTCTTGCTATCTGTGGGATACTATGGCTTCTTTGATTACTCATGATGCTCACTCCAGACCTGATACAAAGGGTTACCATTCCAATCAAAAGGACCTCTGAGCAGCACCCAGGACATCATTTCAGTCAACCTTAAATTGCCTGTGGATTGGATTTAATGATAAAGTATGCAGAAGAAATGTGCTTCCCCAGACCTGGGCTTTTGGTGTACATTGAAAAGGTTTTGAGCTCCATGTAAAAGTATTGAAGTCCATTTCCTTGTTGGTGCAATAACACCCCAGTCAACTACCAAATTCCGGAAACTGAAATGCCACTCTGAACTCTTGACCTGAACTAAAGATAGATTGTTTTAAATGTCAGAGCTAAGGAGGATTCTAAAACTCACCATGTCCCATCTATTCATGTAAATAAAGAGAAAGACCTGGAAAAAATGAAGTAAGTTTCTCAGTGTTTTCTGGAAAGTCAGTGAAAGAAAGAAACCAAAATTCATCTTCCTTTTTTGCTTTTTTTAATTTTAGGGCTGGGGTCAATTTGGAGCTGCAGCTGCCAGCCTGCACCACAGCAATGCAGGATCCAAGCCACATCTGCAACCTACACTGCAGCTTAGGGCAATGCCAGATCTTTAACCAGCATCCTCATGGACACTGGTCAGGTTCACTACTGCTAAGCCACACAGGAACTCCACTTCTGATATTCTTAAATTAACATCAAAGGATATTTATTATGTTTGCTGTGCACTAAGTATTATATTTAGTGTTTACTGCACACTCTCTCTAAAAGGTAGGGGTTGTTTTTTGCAATCAAAACTGAGGCTTCAGGAGTTTCTGCTGTTGTGCAAAGGGTTAAGAATCCAACTGCAGTGGCTCAGGTCCATGTGGAGTTGCAGGTTCAATCCCCAGCCCCATTGCAGTGGGTTAAAAGAATCTGCATTGATACACCTGCGGTGTAGATCACAGTTGCAGCTCAGATTCACTCCCTGTCCTGGGAACTTCTATATGCTGTGATGCATATAGATGTGATGCATATATGATGCAGCCATGAAAACATACCAAAAACAAACCAAAACAACAACAAAACCCTGAGGTTTAAAAGCCTAAGAAATCTGACAGCACAGAAACTGTCCTAGCCCTCAGCTGAATTCATATAACTTCAAATCCCACATTCTTTCCACTCTATCCTGCTGTCTCTTACAGTTTTCGTAAATAAGGAAAAGTTTCTAATGAAATGTTGCAAATTAGAGCTCCATTCCAGATAAAAGACTCATTAGATGCCAAGGAGAATCATTAACCCTTTCCTCTCAACAGTTTTATATGGAAGCCTGACCATCCTTCAGGCAACCTGAGTATGTATGACAAGTGTAAAATTCCAAACCTCCTCACCAATAGCGTCCTGTTTCATGTAATCTCTTAACCTCTATAAGATTAAGAAAACCTAATCTTATAAAGCCTTATAAATTCATGCTGACGACACAGCATGAATCTAAATTGACTTAAGTTTTTTCATTATGGGAGCACACCGAAATTTATTATGACCTTTTCAGTTTATGGCCTTGCCTTTTGTGTCTTTAATGGCGAAACCTTTTTTCTAAAAGAAAAGGTTTAAAGCGGTCTCTCTGTTTTAGTCCATATGGTCCAGTTCACTGCAGTTTCCAATTTGAGAGTGGACTGGCTATTCCTCCAAACACTTAAGCAATGTTGTTTGGCAGACCAGCCACACGAAGCCCTAAGAGGGTTCCAGTCATTTTTGGCACCACTCAAATCTGTGACGTATTAGGGCTTCTCTCAATGGCCATTACATTAGGAAAAAATTGACTACTCATGATCAACAGCTGTTCGTCTAAATAAAACAATGCAGTTTGTTCTTTTCCTTTGAGCATGCCAGAGTCCCATGCTGTGCGAGACCGCCACTTGCACTTGGCATTCTATGGAAACTACTTAATCCTTGAAAACACAAGGGAAATTCAGTCATTTGTTCACTTGTTCATTTCTGTGTGTGTTCATCTGTTCCCCCCACCCACTTATCCTTGCATGTATTCACTCATTCATTTCCTTATTCCTTAATTTACAGTTGTAAAAGAGAGCTAACTATGCATGTAATTTGCCATTTTAACATTTTCAATGTACAGTTTAGCAGCATTAATGCCATTCACACTGCTGTGTAACCACCATCCGTACCTCTTTCTGTAACTCTTTTATCATCTCAAACAGAAATGTCTTTGCTTATTCTTTAATATTGTATTGAACAAACATTTATCAGGGACCTAAATTGGCCAAAGTTCTACATGTGGGGATGTGAGAAGGTGTCCACCTTAACCTTTTATGATTTGATATCGAGGAACTAAAGTTCTGATGGGGTTATATGTGCCCTGCAGAAGCCTAGAGACTTCACCACCATTACCTGCTCAGAACTACTATTCTCAGCAGTGCCTTGAACTTCAGGTAGCATTCCAAAGTAGACGGGACATAGTATAAACCCACTAATCTGGTTTCGTACTCTGATTATGCTTTAACTACCCCCTAACCCCAGCTCCCAGCACCATTTTTCTTTCTTTCTTTTTTAACTTTATGATTTGGTCAAGTAGAGAAGGAGGCAATTCAAAATTGGTTAATAACCAAAGCATCATCATCATCAACAACGACAATCCTTAATCTTATAAATCTCCAGCACCTGGGCAACTTTAACGCCTCTGGTTCTTATCGAAAAGACTTTGTTACCACCTACTTGTAGATTAACTGAAAATCTGATGCAGAATCTTAGCTATCAAGCACCCCATTCTAGGTCTCCAACAGAATCATGACAAAAAGAGATGAAAAATCTGGGCTGCCAGAGAGTGACTTTACGAAGGATGCGGCCATTCTAAATCAAGTACAGGAAATTCTTCTAGAGTCACAGGGAAATCATTACTCAAGACAGAAGGAAGATACTGTATCAAAGGTTGAAATATTGGTTTTAGAGGCAAACAAATGGCTGACTCACATCTGAGTTCTGCTACTAACTACATTTGTGTACATGGCTAATCAATCACATGACTTCCCTGAGCCTCAGTTTCTCCATCTGTAAAAACCAAAGAGTGGAAGTGATTAATAACTCTGATGTAAGTGGATATAGCAATGGCGAAAGCAGAGTAAAATGATCTTGGCTCATATTTGTGGAGTGATTTCCATGTGCTAGAAATTATTCTAAGCACTACACTTGTATTTATTTATTTTTCATGGCAACATCATGAGGTGGTTACTGAGCTCACCCCCATTTTTCAGACAAAGAATCATAGTACAGAACGTAAACTACCGAAGACCATCCAGCTAGTACGTGATAGAGCTTCACAGAAACCTGAATTCTGGCCCTAGAATCTTAGTCAAACACATGAATACATCCAAAGAGTATTTCACCAGTACAAAGTAGTCTTCCTATTAGACTAGGAAGTTAATTCACCAAAGGACCATGATCCTTAGCGTTTGCTACTACTTTCACTCATATAATCTTTGTAAACTTACATCGTCTCTTCTTTAGGTTCAGGGAATGGTGTTCTCATTGTCCTCCCTGCCTCTAAATCCATCGTCCTCAAAGTGAACTTTATGAAGGGCACGGGCAATTGGGTCACTTCACTCTTCAAAATTCTTTAAGGGTTCCTCCTCACACTTGGAACGTCCAGGCACCTGACTCTGTCACTCATGGCTTTTAAGACATGGCATCAACCTCTACTTTAAAGCCAGTTCCCCATCCAGCCATACTGAAGTACTTACGGCCCCTTCACATCTCCATGCACACTCGTTCCTCTAAGTAATTTCTCCCCTCTTATTTGACTCAATGACCCATGCATTCTTCCAAAAACAGGCTGAACATTTTTTTTTTCTCCTCCATCATCTTCTCTGACTCTCCCTAAGTCTCATGTGTGTGTCTTCTTTTCCAAAAATGTGTTCTAGACATTTCCCTAACCTGATACTTACCCTCATGAGTTGCAATGATCTGTCTACAAATCTATTATCTTTAGGATGAAGACTATTCTTACAGGCTTCTTGGTATATTTTTGACTGTAAGCAATTAAAAGTGATGCGAACTGCCTTGAAAAAAATCACTTACATTTAACTGAGAAATCCAGACATATAAATGGCTTCAGATATAGCTGGTTTTAAATTTTCTCACAGTGTAATCAAAATCAGACTCCAAATTTTCGTCTAATTCTCATCTCCCCTTCACCTCGATCATATGCATTTTTCAGATGGCTCTTTCCTCACAGATATAAAATGAATTCCAGTAACTTCTAGGCTCACATCCAAGATTCTCAGGAAAAAAAAATTGCTTATCATTGATTTTAATTGGGTTGTGCTCTCAATGTATGAAGCTAAAAGAAAGAAGGATATACTAATTGGCTTAAGTTACATGGTCCAATTTTCAGCAAAATATGGATCCCCTCCAGAACCACTGAGATAGGAGAGGAATTACATAGATCTTCAGAATAAGATTAGAACATGGTTACTAAAAAGATAAATGTGGGTGGAGCAGCATGTGTACAAACGTGCACACACAATCATAGGCACGCACACGCACGCCCACCTCACCCAGAATGTTTTAATTACACTGTCCATCATGATCAATAAATGACAATGACGAAGTGAATGCGTGTGTATCTGTTTACTGATGCACATGTACAAAGAACAGAGAAGAAGTAGAGACTTATATGCCATTTTTTCCCCCAGAAAGATGCTGTATCAGACTATGCTCTGTTATCCTCTCTACTCATGGTTTGGCACTAAATGAGCAGTTCCAGATCTACTAATTAAATACACCATTTTCTTCATGTGGAAGAACATTTGAAGGCTGCCTTCTCTTTTCAAAGGCAACTTATTATAGTATATAATTCTCCCCATGAGTCATTGGGACTTGAGGTTATTATAACTTAATAAAAAACTAATAATTCAATGTTAACTTATGGGGAAGGCTTTTTATTCTTGGTTTCTACTTCTTCCCACCACCTCATATCATAGTTACCACATTTCACATTTCAAACTGCTTTTTAAACTAATATCTATAGTAGATTCCTTTAACAGAATTTTTTACATATATTATCTCATTTTGTTTAATGATCACAACTCTGAAATAGACAATCTAATGCATTCACTCATTCATGCATTCACTCATTCCACCTACATGTATTTTTAAGGGCTATATACACTGCCCTTAGACACCAAAGAAACAATATCAAACATCATATATTTCTTTGCCTTCAAGAAACTTACAATCTGTGAGTGAAACAAACAAGGCAGCAAATAATAATACTAGAATATACAGAGTCTGCTTTGGTTGCTATGAGACCACATTGATAGCCAAGTACTCCAGTCCAACAGAATGAGGGTACACCTGATGGAAGAAGTAAAACCTAATTCAGTACTTTTCCTAAATAGTTTATGAGTTAGAAAGGTCTGTGTCTGAGAGGCTATATGACACATCCAAGACTACACTGTTATAAAGTAATAGAACCAATAGAGAAATTAATTTTTCAACATCCCATCCATCCCTTGCATATCAAATATTAATCTTTGAATCACAAGTTATTTGCCTAGTTAAAAAGTATATATACACAATGGAATACTACTCAGCCATAAAAAAGAACAAAATAATGCCATTTGCAGCAACACGGATGGAACTAGAGACTCTCATACTAAGTGAAGTAATAAAGAGAAATACAAATACCATATGATATCACTTATATCTGGAGTCTAATCTATGACACAAATGAACCTTCCTGCAGAAAAAAAATTCATGGACTTGTAGTTGCCAAGGGGGCAAGGGGATGGACTGGGAGTCTAAGGTTAATAGATGCAAACTACCGCATTTGGAGTCGATAAACATGAGATACTACTGTTTAGCACGGGGAGCTATATCTAGTCATTTATGATGTAACATGATGGAGGATAATGTGAGAAAAAGAACGTGTGTGTGTGTGTGTGTGCGTGTGTGTGTGAGAGAGAGAGAGAGAGAGAGGGAGGGAGGGAGAGAGAGACTGGGTCACTTTGCTGTACAGTAGAAATTGACAGAATGCTGTAAACCAGCTATAATGGAAAAAAAATTATATGAAAAGTAAGAAAGAAACAATGAGCAAGGGTACACAGACAATGGAGTGCTCATCAGAGATCCACCTACCAGCCCCCACCACTACTCGTTGAAGGATAAACAGGATTTCACATGGTGAAACAGGCAGAGGATGACATGAACAAAGGCAAAGGCCAGTAGGACAGCATACATAGCATACCTTTAGGGGGCTCTGAGTTAACCTTTCTCTTAAGGTGATTAATATGAGGGTGAAAAAAGTTGGTACATATTCAAAAAGTCAAACTTTGAAAGGCCTTAAGGACTGCACAAACACGTTCACATGGAATTCTGCAGATTCTGAGACATTGTTAAAATGTTTAAGAAGGGAATAGCAAAATATTTCTTTGTTCTAACAAAGTAGGAGGCAGAGGAGATAATGGATTAAGACATGATTGATAGCTAATAGATGATAAACAGCCAAGGTTATAGGTGTAATTTTATCCTTTTAATTTCTGGTTCTCCCTTTATTGCAAGACTGGAAATTTTCATTTTTTTAAATAATTTTTTCTTTTTAAACTTAAGAGGTAGCAAGTGCTATAGAAAGAGGCCTCATTCAGAAAAACCAGAGTCATCTCTACTTTATAGTAGTAACTTGGAGAAATGGTTAAATCCCTCTCAGTTCTAGTTTCCTTATGAGTAAATTTGGGGTCAGTGATTCTTTGCAGAGGTGATTAAACTAAATAAAGTATGATGGAAAGCCTGCGACAATCTAGGAGTATTCCAGAAAACGGTTTCCTTCTCATTCTACTTCCATACTGGTATTGAAACTGAGGCCCAGACAAATAAATTTTCTCAACATTAGTGATGGAACCAGACTTGAACTCACGCCTTTTTTCTTCTGCTTTTTAGGGTCTCACTTGCAGCATACAGAGGTTCCCAGGGTAGGAGTCGAATCGGAGCTACAGCTGCCGGCCTACACCGCAGCCACAACAACGCGGAATCCAAGCCGCGTCTGTGACCTACACCACAGCTCATGGCAACACCAAATGCTTAACCCACTGAACAAGCCCTGGGATCAAACCCACAACCTCTTGGTTCCCTGCACCACGACAGGAACTCTGAACTGATGCCTTCTAACAGCAGTTCAGTTGTCATCTACATCACACTGATTTTTCTAATGCAATCAGTTACTAGAAGCGTCATGCACGGCATTTCCACTTCCTCTAGTCCTCGTAGCTCTTATTCCTAAGTAGTTTAAATAGTACCAAAGCATTATTCCTTATCCTTTAATGATAATTCTGTTCATTTGACAATGGCCTTTTGAGCTGGCCAAGTTACGGCTTTATCTGCCTCCCCACCCCACAAGGCTTAGGTACAGAAAGAAAAGCCAACCCATAAATCACAGAGACCAGAGCTCACTCCGTTTTAAGTTAATCCACCTTGTAGAACAAAAGTGCTAAAGATCACGCAACTCACGGTCACTTAATTTTGGGCTGCTCTTACTTCTCCCAGGACGAGTCCTTTCCAGCACTCTCTCTCCTTGAGTAAGACTACTACATGTAGTGCACTACATTAGGACGTGAAGAAGGACATAATGCTGAGCCATGTTTAGAATAAGAAGTAATGATTGACCATAGATAATGATTGCATTACCAGGAAACAATACAGGCCCAAACTACAAAGGTATGTTTATTGGGGTTGACTAGTAGTTTTTTCAGAGAGAAAAAACTGGGGACTGTTATCAAAATCAATCAAATTATTGGTCTTATGTTACAAACTCTGAAATATCGTAAAAGGTATTTGGAGCTAGAAGGGATCTGAGAACTTTCTTATCTGAACTTTTCATGTTATTGGGGAGAAGTTTATAAGGGAAATCTGAGGTCCAAACAATTTAAGATATTTTATCAAGGTCAGTGACTGAGCCAGGCTTGAACTTGTGCCAGTAAATACCAGCTTAGTTCTTCTGCCATACACGTCACACTGACTTTAATATTGCAAGTCAGATATTAGAAACATCAAAATAGCATTTACATTTACTTTATGCCTCATAGCTCATATTATGGGCAATTTAAATAGCATCAGAATACTTATTCCTCCTCATTCCGTTTTTCAACAAATAATTAATGATCCCTTATGTAACACACACTCATTGTGGAGAGGTAGATTTAAGGAACAAAACATCCTCATTTTGAGGAATCAAAGGGATTTCTCACTCTGCAGATGACAGACTTATTCTTCACCTGGGGCTGAGCAAAAGGGCATTTTCAGTCCTAATAAAGAATGACACAAAATGTCTCTGGCTCTCTCTACAAGAGCGTTTGTAAGAATTTCCAGGAAGTTAGTCATAGCACTTGATGGTGAGTAGGAGCATCTTAAAAAGACAACTGCTTCCATCTTGGAACTTCATGTTTACTCTAACATTCTGGAATCTGCCCAAGCAAGGGGTTTACTTTCCTTTGGATGTGGCCTCCTGACTGGATAAAAGGGGATTCCCAGTGACTCACCATATCAAATTTATCTTGAATTGTATAAGCAATGAGTAGAGGGAATGGAAAAGCATTTGAAAAAGAGATGACTCGAAAGAATCACAAGTAAACATGTGAATAAATGGGAGAAAAGAGTTAACTTCCTAACCACTTAGAAAACACATCTTGTGTTACTTAATAGTCTGCATACACTGTTAACAGATGAATAAAGACAACTCATAATATGTTACAGATTATGTAATCCAGGTCACAGGATCGGTTTGTAGATACTTCAACTCTACCTTCTCCATCCTGGGTAGCTTTATTTTGGATCAAAGTATAGTGTTTCAAAATGAAGAGACTTACATTACTTCCAGACACTTTTAATTTGGCCAGTACACTTTTTGTCTATCTGGGCTTCAGTTTCTCCAACTTTCAGGAAAAGAATGGGTTGGACCACATTATGAGGCAGAGAGATGTGCAATAATCAACTAATAGTACATATATGAAAGGGGTTGATATGTGAAAACTGAGTCACATAAGCAAAAGCAATTATTATATATGTACACTTTAGACTTTCGTCTTCCATCATCTACTAGAATTGTGCATATCACAGCACTGTCATTGGTTATATATTTGTATTATATATATATGTAACTACGTTTATATATATTACATATATATGTGTGTGTGTGTGCATATATGTATATGTATATACACGCACAGTCACACATATTTTAGGGCCACACCCAGAGCATATGGAAGTTCCCAGGCTAGGGGTTAAAGTGGAGAAGCAGCTGCTGCCTAGGCCACAGCCACAGAAAGGCCTGATCTGAACTGCATCTGTGACCTACATTACAGGTCACAGCAACATCGGATTGTTAACCCCCTGAGCATGGCCAGGGACTGAACCCGGGTCCTCAAGGATACTAGTCAGATTCATTACCACTGAGCCACAGTGGGAGCTCCATTAACAGAAATTATCATCACTGCCTTTAATCATGCCATCAAATGACTTTGTCATAGGATGCTTTCTAATGGAATTCACTATGTAGGTCCTAGACTTCCCACTAGAGTTTAAGCTCCTTGAGAATAGGATTCATCATTCTGAATCCCTCATCATCTACTAGAGTTTGTGCAAACTTTTGTTTCCCTTCCAGATGCCCATCTCCTTGAAGGAGTTTCTTTCCTTCCTGGTAAAGGGATGCTTATCGGGACGCTTTTAAGAAAGGGCCTGAGCTCATTCTTCACCTGCCCTCTGCAATTTAATTTTAGCCACGAGTGTTGATGGAAAGATCACAGAGTTCAAGCCACTCTTCCGTGGAAATGAAACTGGCGAAGGGCAGGAAGCCAAAAATAAGGCCCTTTCTAAGTAGTGTCTGGGGACACAGACTCCAGCACTTCAAGAGTACTTCCCTTGCTCCTGGCCCGTCCCTTGCTCCATCCTCACAGGGGCATGAGGGTCCTGCTGTAGAAAAGCAGAGTTGCCCTTTCCTGACACCAACCTCAGCAGAAGAGAATGTCCCTCAAATAGCCTTGTTTGCTCACTAATTGCTTATGGGTATCAGAGTCCTCAGGGCCCTCCTCTATTTGCAATCAACACATCTCAAGAGGCCAGCTGGGAATGGCGAAGGAACAATGATTTTTTTTTTTTTTTTTTAAAGGAAGGAATTGTATGAACTGCTATTAATTGGACCAGCTCTGGAATGCCTCCCTGTTCCTGTGAAGGAGGAGTAATGGGCTGGGGAAGAAATTCTGTTCTGTGTTAGAGGCTGTATGTATATACATATTTCTGGCTGCATCCGTAGCACATGGAAACTCCTGGGCCAGGGACTGTAGGTGAACCACAGCTGCAACCTACACCGCAGCTGCAGTGGTACAGGGCCCTGAAGCTGCTGTGCCACAGCGGGAACTCCAATATGTTCTTATATGTAGTTCCCTGAACTCCTTTTTGAGATCCATTTGTTAAAATCCTTGAGAGCAAAGACTGTCATATGTCTTATTTTAAACACAAAGTGGTAGCCTACTACAGATTGAAGCTTAGATGTTTGCAATTATGATTGACATGCAAATGTATGTTGCAACAAATCCCTTTTTTTCTCTTGATCTTCTTAACAGTGAGTATCCAAAAATCCAAAACTCCACCTTGAATTTCCAACCAATCTTGCTATGCTTGCATGAGCTGGTATTTCAATTCAGAAACCATTACTCCAATACCTATGCAGTTTGGAACTATTTTAGTTTTCACTTACAGTTTCCATACATACATAGTACTGTGAATTCATGTGCCTGTCCATTGCAATTAAGGGGATTATATACCATTCACCTCAACCAATGACCTGACGACACTGTGATATGCATTATTCTAGTAGGTGATGGAAAACTGAGTGAAAGTCTAAGCTTCTTAACATAAGACAGGGCCCTGTGTGTACTGGCTCAACCCAGATCCCAAGAATTATCCTGCTCTCACTCTCCGATCAATATTGATTTTTTTCCTTATAGTTTTCTCTACACACAAAGTATTTTCTGCCCCCCTGACTTCGTTTGTGTTGTTCCTTTCACTTGAGTAGACCTTTCTCCAGTTCTTTGTTGTTGCTGTTGTTGCGTTTTGGGGGGTTTTTGGCAGCGCCTGTGGCATGTAGAAATTCCTGGGCCAGGGATCAAACTTATGCTGCAGTGGCAGGCCGAACTATTGCAGTGACAAAACAGGATCCTTAACCTGCTGGGCCACAAGGAAACTCCCCCACTCCTTTATCGAACTGCATGGCTCTGGATCAACTTCAGAGATCAGCTGACACATTAACAAAGAAGGTCTCTCTAGCAATCCTCTTCCACTACTGTCTTGTCCAATTAAATAGTTTGTTACCGCTGAGTCACGATGGGAACTCCCACTATCATATCTAAAGTGCCAACATAATTCCTGCCACTTACTAGACATTCAAATGCCTGTTTGTCATTTAAACAACTGAAAACACCCAGACCATTCCACTGCTTCCTTCAGCCCAGTCATGTAAGTCCTAAGCAGCCACTAAAGGCTCATGTAAGCTGTTTTCACTCTTGGGAAAGCTCTCATCAACCCAGACCCTTTTCCTCTGGATTTTTATTTTTATTTTTTTTACTTTTTAGGGCTGCACCTGTGGCGCATGGAGGTTCCCAGGCTAGGGGTCGAATCGGAGCTATAGCTGCCAGCCTACACGACAGCCACAGCAATGCAGGATCTGAGCTGCTTCTGCAGCCTACATCGCAGCTCAAGGCAATGCCAGATTCTTAACCCACTGATCAAACCCGCCAGGGATCGAATCCGCAACCTCATGGTTCCTAGTCAGATTCGTTTCCACTGCACCACAACACCAACTCCTTCTGGATTTTTAAATCGTATTATTTATAATAATCTTAATTCTAGATATTCCAGTGTACTATAAAGCATAGCTCGCCTTCTTGAAAGATTTCACATTCTTTGAGGTCTGAAAGAAATTTGATCTCCATGGTCTCGTGTCTCTACTGTATGAATCATGTCACATTCAGCCTATAACATATTTATAACTACTTCCCACAGGGTCTACATTTGCAAATGGTAGTGAGAAAAGTAAGCAAGGTCGAGACTGATGAAAACTTGCCCAAGACATCAGGATAGGAAGTGGCAGAGATGGGACTGGAACTTAGGCTTCTGTGATTCCAGACTGTGCTCTTTCCACTTCTGCCTTTTCAGAGAGTGGTAACCACTGAGTGAGGTCCTCAACTGCCCTTGCTGTCACTGAAAAAGAAATCTGAGACTTTTGACCAGTAACAGGAGCAGAGCCTACAGATATGTGGGACATGAAGGCCCTGCCAACCTAGAGAGCTAGAAACCAGAGCCAGCAGCAAACACACAGAGTCCTCTTGCAAACTCCTGACACAAGGTCCAGTGTCCCCCAGCTTCCCACGGGATGGTTCGCTCTATCCAAATGCCCAAAATAGCAGTTCAGATTGTAGTCAGTGCAGGTTGGGTTTCAATCGCAAATGGTAACAGAAAAAAAAAAAAAAGACGACATTGAGGAAGTTACCAATAGATTATCTTTACTCTATTTCCAGTCATTGTTCTCCGATTCCCACTTCCCAACATATTCTTAGAGATATAAGACTAGAGAGGGGGACTTGCTTTGTGAAAACCAGGAATTCCTAAGCTCTGAAAAAAATACACACCTGCTATTAATGTCTATCCTTCTCAAGTAAGATAATGTGCCAGAAAATATTCAATCAAGTTCTAAGAGATAGAGATATTATTATTACTTTAGAAATATGTGCATGAGTTTCTTGATGATTTTTATAGAACCAGTTCTTTTCCATTATACTTAATGAATTTATTATTATATAAGTTACAGGTTTAAAATGTAGTGATTCACAATTTGTTATACTAAACCTATGAAAATTATAAGTATAAAGTATTTAATTATAAAATACCAGCTATATTCCCTATGTTGTTCAATATACCCTTGTAGTTTATTTTATTTTTGTCTTTTTAAGGGCCGCACCTGCTGTGGCATAGCAAAGTTCCCAGGCTAGGGGTCAAATCAATGCTCCAGCTGCCGGCCTATACCACAGCCACAGGAACTCTGAGCTGCATCTGTGACCTACACCACAGCTCAGAGCAACATCAGATCCTTAACCCACTGAGTGACGCCAGGGATACAACCTGCATTCTCATGAATACTAGTCAAGTTCATGACCGCTGGACCACAATGGAACGCCCTTGTAGCTTACTTTATACTTAAAAAGTCTGTACTTTTTAATGTCCTCCCTCTATATTGCCCCTCACCCCTTCCCCACCTGGAACCACCAGTCTGTTCTTTATGTCTGAGTCTTTTTTGCTATATTCACTAGTTTCTTATATTTGTTTAGAGTCCACAGATAAGTTATATCAGACAGGTATTTTTCTTAGTCTGACTTATTTCACTTAGCATAATACCATCCAACTCCATCCCTGTTGCTGAAAATGGCAAAATCATTTAAAATCTATTTTACTATGTCACTGTTAGTCTTGTGAAAACAGTGTCTTAGCCAGCTTGGGCTGTTGACACAGACAGAGTGGCTCAAACAATAGACATGTTTTTCACAGTTCTGGGGTGTGGAAGTCCAAGATCAAGTGCCAGAAGGTTCAGTTCCTGATGTGGACATCTCCCAGGCTTACAGAGAGTCACCTTCTGGTGACCCTCACATTGTGGAGACAGATCTCGTCTCTCTTCCTAGTACATAGAAACTAATTCCATTATGAGGGCGCTGCCCATATGACTTCATTTAAATTTCACTACCTCCCAAAAGCCCCACCTTCAAACACCATCACACTGAGGTTTAGGGCCTCCATGTATGCATTTTGAAGGTGGGGGCACCTTCAGTCCACAATGAAGAGCATGTGATTTGAAATCCTAGCTTTTACTCACCTAACACAATCCTCACTATCCTATAAGGTGAGAGAAGATAATGCAGAATGTTTAATTCTAAGTATTCACAGAAGCACGGAAGGCTTGTTTCATTATTTTAAAAAGTTTAAATATATTTGAGAAATCAAGGTGGTGAGAACCAGTGTTTTACTCCTGGTCCCAGCACGTACCTACCCTATGACTTTGAATAGGTTACTAACCTCTTTGAAAGGGCAACCAAATCTTGGAAAGTATATATAACCAAAGATGGTAAAGGATTATAAGTAGGAATCCATGTGTTTCCAGTGATATAAATGAATAAATAAATGGGAAGGGCTGTGTATTGCAGTAATATAACAAATGTGAATGAGATGATGGAGTTTACGATTATTTGACGATCATCACAGAAATAACTTGGGCGTGAAACATCAGTGGATGCTAACACTAAAGGATGGAAATGAGATATAAAACAAGGTTTTGCATAGACTCAAAGAACCATGTCACAAGATATTTACTAATCGCAAAAGTAATTTTAGAGAAAAGTGGCTGACATCAAGTGACCAAAATTAAGGCCACCAGTAATAGAAAAGTTGGCATCATACGGCACTTGATGGGAGGTGGTGAGAACGCAGTATCACTGCTGTAATATCCTAGCCAGAAATGGATGGCCTGGATCTAATCATGGGCAAACACTGGACAAACCCAAATGGAAAGACATTCTACAAAATAACTGGTTAGTAATCTCTGAAAATGCTGAGATCAAGTAACCCAAGAAAACACTAAGCAACCTATGCAGGTTCAAGGAAATCAGAAAACTTGCAACAACATGTAATATCAGATCAGATCTTTTCATCATAAAATATATTGTTGGGATGACTGGTAACACTCAGTGAGGTCTTTGGATAAACGGGGATAACAGCAGTTCTTTGTGCAGTTTTTTTTTATTTGAAATTGTTTACAATTCAAACAAAAAAAAAAGGAAAAGATACCCTGAATTCTGGAAATAACTCCACTTAGTGACAGGAGGAAAACAAGTTCCAAATAGGACTTTGAATTGAAAATTAGATTTGGGATGATTTGAGAAACTTTACCATTGTTCCTTTTCAGAATAGAGGAAGATATTTTTGTTTTTGATAGATCGATGCTAGTGCTTGAAAACAAATCTCAAAAACTTAAAATGGTCTGTTGCTTTGATCTTCTAAATCATGGTATTATTCAGAGGAAGCTGGAAAGCAAATGAAATTTTATTTGATCACGTACATGGTACATTTAATTATAGGCATTATTTAGGGGGTACATGAAAGCATTCTGTTGGTATCTTTTGTTTCTTCCATGATAAGAACAAGGAAATTGTTTTGCGCATGGGGGAGAGAATATTTTTTTCCAGAGGATAATGCAATTTAGAGGCTCTGTGTGTTTTAAGGGTTTCTCGGGGCTGATTAAAGCCATGCACTTGGATTGGAAAGCTAGTGCTCATCTGCGCAATAAATGTTCTTTCACTGCATGAAAGAAGGACTTCTTAAGTTAGAGGATTACACAAAGACAGGTGGCACCGAATCTATCACTGGGGAAAAGTTAACAGGGAAAGGTCTGGCATTTAGAGTGAGGGCCATTTCCAGACTTATTGAAAATTGGATTTTCTTGTGCTTTAATCTATCAAATTAAATACTCTTTCTTTGAAATGTGTATATATTAATCTCCATTGTATTCCAGTTACCTAGAGCAGTATCAATAAATAACTGATGACTAGAAAACTGAATACATGAATAACAATTAGATGATTGAAATGAATGATTATCTCCTCAGTGATTACCAGTTCTACCCTTACTTTCTAGACTTTCTAAAGCAGAAGTCAACAAACTACCACTCATGGGCAAAATCTGGCTTGCTGCCTCTTTATAAATAAAGTTTTATTGGAACACAGCCATGCCCACCTACTTATGTATAGTCAATGGCTGCTTTCCTGCTGCAATAGCAGAGTTGGGCACTTGCAACACCGATTCTATGAACCCTTAACCATACAGTGTTTACTCTCTGACTCTTTACATATAAATGTTGGTTGACTCCCCTTCTAGAAAATAATCAAGTGTTCAGTCTTTAAATGATGGTAAAGCCCAAGAGAGCGAGCCTGATAGGCTTTGCTTCTAGTTTATAATTCATAACGATTATTACAGTTTCTTAGAGCTTCTTGAAGGCGACTCACAAGTAATAATCTTCCTGTTTGCGATTCATGATCTGCATCAGGAAAACAGAATCCTCTCTGGGCATTGCAAGGTAAGGGATTTGAAAGAGATAACTGCTAACAAAGGTGTTAGAAGGACTAGAAGGATCAAAATTAGACAGACACAGGTTGGTAACTGCAGGAAACTACTACAACTATCTCTAATGCTGCACAGACAGAATATGAATGGTTTTACTTGGAGCTCAGTACTGCTGACCACCAACGCTGATATTGCAATCAGCTGCCTGAGTAGGAGGCCAGGACGGTTACCACTACTGGAGATGCCACCAAAAGATGAGAAAAACATACTTTTTCTTCCACCCTCCTTCCAGACTGCCGGTTATGCCTCCCAGTGAAATAAACTAACAAGAAGCTGGCAAGGATGTCTGGCAGATGTAGTTAACAAGCTGCTAGCCCCAACAGCAGAAAGGAGGGAAAGGAATAATGACTACGAGGCTGAGGGACAACAGAAGCTATCTGCCACAGGTTCATGATATTTAACTAGCTTGATCATCAAGTTTATATTCCCATCAGAAGATCCTCATCAGTAGCAGGGGTAGGGAAGGTGAAAAGAGGCACCATAAAATGATGAAGACACAGTGTCCATAAGGTCAAACGATCGAGAAAGAATATCAGAGGATTTGATATACTTTGAAAACACATCATGGGAAGAGAGGAGCGCTACCTGCAACTGCTGAAGAGGTAGAGCTGGACAGGGGAAACATCATGAAGGACCCTACGCTTGATGTAAAAAGTGGCTTCACTGTGAAATTTGACCAAGTTATACCCGTTCTAGGCATGACATTCTTCATTACAGTCAGATTCCAGACAGGCCAAGGATCTATGAAAGGATGACTCAGATTGATTAGCCATGGCTGCTAATCTATATGTAGACTGGAAATGTCAAGGACTCTTACCAGCTCCAGGTTCACGGGGAGAGAGTGTCATTACGCCTACCATGCACACAGGAGCGGTACACTGTGTCACACGTTTGCTACCACGATGTATAACAATATATGGACCTGGGACATTCTTTAGGAGTTTCTAAAGACGCAAAAGGATTTACTGAGCATGAGTGCTATGACTTGGGAAGTCTTTTATAGAGGCTGCAATAGTAGGTTACATCAGTCTGCAATTGTTCTTGGTGAAAAAAATGGCGATGACATGAATAAGTGTTGCTAAGAGAAAAGGTTTTTGGCTGGTCCGACTCAGACATACTTCTGGGGGTTATGTGTTTACCTGAGCTTGGTATGTTGCTTTGGAACACAAAAATTCTTCATGTAGTGAGAATTAATTCCAGTCCACAAAGTCGTATGAGCAATAAATGTACCTTTACTTTATGTATTAACTTAATTTCTATATTATTTCTGTACGCAGTTGTGGATAGGAAAACAAAGTCAATGAAGAGCATCACCTCATATTTCCCCCAGGTGGATTTTAGAACAACAGAGACCATGCAGTGTCTTGCAGGTGCTGATCTTATTTGATACTTAATGAGTCTTCCATTGTTGCTGTGCTGTCTAAAAATCCTCTTTAGGTCTTGGGTGTACACAGTGAATTAACTGGTTCTATGCCATGCTAAGAAATGGAAAATTTCTGGGAGGCTTTCTACACACACACACACCTTTCCCTTCTTCTGGTTTCTTCTTGTCACCCTGGAGCCTCATCCAATTATCCTCACAACTGTGCTTCCATAAACTTATCTGGTCCATCTACTTGCACCGAAGGACCATAGACCTCTGCACTTTCATTAGTTCCCTTCAGCTCTTCTTCCCCATCCATGGAAGCCGGGAGGTACTGACTATGTGGGGTGGGGTGAGAGTAAGGGTAAACATAAGGAAAACCTTGAATTCAGTGATATTCTCACAACATTTGCTTCTGCAGTGACTCAAAAACAGCCTTTAATTACTGAATCTTGATGTGTTAATGTAGGGATTGATACAAAAAGCCATAGGTTGAGGAGCGTATTTTTTTTTTAGCTCTCCCTGAGGACTGTCTTTTCTGTCAGAAATGGGTACTTGTTCCCTTACTGCCTTCTTTGGTTCTCCTATACACACACACACACACACACGAAATAAGTAAATTAATGACTGAGGTAGGTCCCATATTCTGTAGATAAAGAAGCAAATAAGCCAACTTGACCTAAAATTCACAGAGCTGATTCATTTCAGAGTGAGTCAAGAACCAAGGCTTCCTTGTGAGGTCAGGGCACTTACCTCTAGAGCTGTGCTCTTCCACCCATGGTGAACACGGAGAAAATGGCCCAAATGACTTGCACTGACTTTTCACAAAAGAGGACCCACAAATAACCAGAAATACATCATTAACCGCCAGGTAAATTGACTTTACTGGTCTCCATGGACCAGTAATGAAAATAAAGTCCACCTGACATGCCACTACATACTCACTGGTAGGGGAAAATCAGACTATAAATATGAAATAGGATGGTGGAGCAACTGGAACTGCCATATATTCCTGGTAGGAATATAAGAACTTTTTGGCAGTACCATATACATTTAAATCTATACTGACTGTATGATCTACCATTTCTATCCCTAGATACTCGTACAATAGAAATAAAAATATATGACCACAAAAATAACATGTTTATAACATTCTTATTCATAACAGCCCCAAGCCTGAAACAATCCTTCTGGCCACGAACAGGCGAATGGATAAAAATTTGGGCATATTCCTACATACTGTGGAATACTATTCAAAGTAACAAACTACACATACCTATAACAACAATGACTCTCAAAAATATTATGTGTAAAGCAAGTCACTCCCCCAACACACATCCACATACTTGCACACGTACATTGTGTATAATTCCATTTATGTGGATCCCAAGAGCAGGGAAATATAATCTATGGTGCTATAAATCAGAAAGAGGTTATCTCTGGGCAGAGGTGGGGAGCTGGGAAAAGACATGAAGAAACTTTCTCTCAGGTGATGAAAATGTTTCACATTTTGTTTTTCGTGGTGATGGCCAGGTACGCTCAATTCAGTTGAATCAAATGAGTAAATCATACACCAAACTTAGGATTTGTACATTTTACTTGGTGTAAATCAAACATACTGGAGTAAAAACATGGCAGAAATTAAGGAATAAGATAGTGTTGTTTAAAAAAAATATGTAAGGTCCGGAGGCAAACCTGGAGAGATTTACAAATGTGTCTTCTTTAACATGTCCAAGCTGAGATTTTAATAAGTCCAGGCAGAAATGAGGAAGCTGCCTGTTAATTAGCCTCCCCAGGTGACTGTGACACAGGTGTTCAGGGGACCACACTTCAAGAAACACTACTACTAAGTTTGCTGCCAAGATGTGTTTTTAACACTATTTTTAATGAGCTTTCCTTTGATTGCCAATTTTCCACTTCATGTTGTTGGGTAACTTCTCTCAACATCTCAGCACTGATACTGGTTTAAGTCAATCCTGTCTTGTAGTCTCGGTATCTGGATTGGTTTCTCTGACTGATTAATTAGGTTTGATTATGTGAGCCCTCATAAAATATTTAAATCTCTTAATTAAAACACTGGTGGGAATCAGAGCTCCCTTTAAGGCAGATATTTGCTTTCATCCAGAAACCTATATACCTTTCCTACATATCATTTTCCGTGCTTTTGCTCTTCAGCTGGAAAGTATGAATAAGAAAACATTACCTTGTAGGCACAATGCCCGCCAAAAAATGTAGTTCACAATAGGTGTTTGACAAATGGAGTTTGACAAATAGAGATGATTGGATTAGAATGGATAGTTCAGGGAAAAAAAGAAAGAAAGCAGCACTTTGAGATAGAATGAGCTTGAAAAGATTTCAAATAAGTGAAGGCACTTGAGACTTTTTATATTATGTATTATGTCTGGCACAGTGTAGTTACTGTGTTTTCTCATAAAATCCCCATATTTACTTTATAAAGTAGGTATTATTATCCCCATTTTACAGATGAGGAAAGAGACTTGAAGTGGTTTAGTGGCCAATAAATACTGCATTAGTCAGATTTTTGAAATTTGTGAGGCAGAAGTGAAAAACCAAAATGATTTCAGAAGCTTATTAAAACAACACCCTTCCCCCCCCGCCCTTTTTTTTTTTTTTTTTTTTTAAGATAAGCCTTGTCTTGTTTCATATGTCTGTGTAGTCAGAACCAAGGCTGATAGGGAGACTGAACACAACTGGAGAGTGGTCACAAGTCAACCACACAGGGCGGACTAAAACTCTGCTAGGTCATCACATCTGCTCTCCTTTTGTTGGCAATGGATGAGACCATCCCCGCTATGTCCCTTACAGGGTTTGGCAGATGGAACACTTGTGCTGAGAACTGAATGTCCCTGTTCCTCCAAAATTCTTATGTTGAAATATAATCTCCAGTGTGATGGTATGAGGGCCGGTGGAGCCCTTGGAAGGTAATTGGGTCATCAAGTTGGAGCCCCTAGGAATGGAATTAGAGCCCTTCCAAGAGCACCCAGAGAGTGCCCCTCACCCCCTTTATCGGCCAGGTGAGGATACAAGGAGAAAATGACACTGCAGCCTGGAAGAGGGTCCTCATCAGAGCCTGACCATCCGGCACCTGGATCCCAGATGCTAGGTCCCCAAGATAAATCACTTTCTCTTATTTATAAGCCACTTAGTCTATGATATTCTATTACAGTAGCCTGAACTGACTAAAATACTTAAATAAAATATAATCTACCAACAGCGGTAACTGACAAAGCCAAAATTCAGATTTATATTTGTATGGCCTTGAGGCCCTTCTTCCTTCCACTAAGATGAATCATTCTTTCACTCATTCACAAATTAATTTAGTAATTGTTTTTTGATCTCTTAATAACATGTAGTATCTAAGAAAGATGTGATTTGGATCCAAAAAGAATTCTGATCTTCCAATTATGAGCTAGAGAAAAACTGAAATTTTCTACTTCATAATGCAGACAAAATTTTAAATATTCATCCTGAAAATAATGACAGATGTACAAATCCCATTTTTGCGAGTGTGAGCTCTTATATTCAAAGCCTGCTTCAAATGACCCCTTGAAATTTCATTTTTCTGATGCTTTCTCTAGTTTATATGGATCGCAAATTTTAGGATTCTCGAGAATAAGAATATATTAACTACGTAATTTTTGAGACTTATTTTGACATCTAAATACATTAAACAGGCTGCCACCTACTAGAACTGCCATTTCATATCAAAAATAAAATAGGATAAATAACACATTTAAAAATTTTTGGAATGCAGAAAAATATCTAAGAAGCCACATGAAAATATATTTTACATGTTGCCTTGCTTACCATTGTTTTCTCATTGCAAATTCTTCAGCTTGGAATGCTTCCTTTTATCATATTATAAAAAGCCTTATAAAAAGCCTTCACATAGGTATGATGATGAAGACTGAATTTAATTTCCTAATATTGTTTCCTGCAATCTGGAATATTATGGGAAAACTGAGAGAAGCCAAAAACAGAATGTATTACTACCTAAATTCCCTTCTATTGATTCATAAAGAAAGCAGGTCAAACGACTCATGAGAATGCAAAAAATTACTCGGTAGTGTGTTAGCATGTGGCCTAGATTCCCCAAAAATGGGCAGCCAGGAATACGTCTGAAATGGATGCTGGGATCTGAACACCTTGTTTTGGACAAAACTGATCTGAGGACCAGTGTATCAGAAGAGTGTCCTGCTGAATTCAAGAGATAATGGAAACGGTGGCTCAGGTTATCTTTAGATCTGATTCATTGAATTCAAAAAATTTTACTGAGTGCCTACTGTATGTCTTATGTTATTCCTAAGCTCTGGGAATGTGACACTGCACAAGATTAGAATTTGATTTGTAGATTTTAGTGATGGCATAATAGCCTCTGCTGAGCACCAGTGCTCACATGTGACTTCCAAGACAGTTTTCTAACAATTTTGTGAAATACTGCAGTGTACTCGAACCATGACTTTGCCAGCCTTCCTTTCCTTCGTCATTAATGTAGCAAAGGGCTAGGGCTAACAGCAGCACTACCAGGCTACGGTTAGATGTTGCCTGTTTAAATCCTGCACTGCGACTTCGCTGGATGTGACCTGCGTAAAACTGACCCTGCCTCTCTTGTGTTACGATCCTTCCCTTGAGCTCACCCATCTTCACTGTTGGTGGGAATGTAAATTGGTACAACCACCATGGAAAACGGTATGGAGGTACCTCAGAAAACTAAGTACAGAACTACTATACGATCCAGTAATCCCACCCCGGGCATATGTTTCTGGCAGACAGGGCGTATTTGTCCAGTATATCAAGACAAATCTTTCACTTAAAAAGATACGTGAACTCCTATATTTATTGCAGCACTATTCACAATAGCCAAGACATGAAAACAACCAAAATGTCCTTCAACAGACGGATGGATTAAGAAGATGTGGTGCATGTACACAACAGAATATTACTCAGCCATAAAAAAGAACAAAATAATGGCATTTGCAGGAACATGGGTGCAACTAGAGACTCTCATATTAAGTAAGTCAGCAAGAGAAAGACAAATACCATATGATATCACTTATATCTGGAATCTAATACCTGGCACAAATGAACCTATCTATAGAAAACTAACTCATGGACATGGAAAACAGATTTTTGGTTGCCAAGGAGGAGAGAGTGGGATGGACTGGGAGTTTGGGGCTAGTAGACACAAACTGTTGCAGTGGATAAACAATGATATCCTGCTGCAGAGCACAGGCAATTATATCTAATCACTTGTGATGGATCATAACAGAAGATAATGTGAGAAAAAGAATGCATATGTATGTGTAACTGGGCCACTTTGCTTTACAACAGAAACTGACAGAACACTGTAAGGCAACTATAACAAAGAGAAAAAAAAAAGATCCCTCCCTTAGCAACTTCATACAAGGCTGTCCAAAGCTGAGAAACAAGGCTCTGCAGGATCTGCCTCGTGACCAAAGTCACATAGTGCCACTTAGCATGCTCCAGACACATTAATCTTTTTTTCCCCCAGTTACTTCAACTGACCAAGGCTTTTTCATGTCTCCGGATCATTGCCTGTTTTCTTCTTTCTGCCTGTAATGCTCCTCCCTCCTCTCTACACCTGGGTAAGTTCCAGTCATCCTTTAGAGCTAAGCTAAATGACACTTCTTCACAGCTATTCTCCCTGCCCCAACCTAAGAGGAGATTCCCTTCCTCCGGTTATATTTTATAGCATCCCCTATTTTTTTTCCACTGTGTCCTCACTATAGGCAATAGGCTTGAATTGAGTTCATTCTATGGAACACTGGCTCCTGGAATCTAATACGAAAAATTCCATATTAAGGAAAATCCAGCTTTGAATCCTCATCATTAACTCACCAGCAGCACTGTCACACTGTGATGACTAAAGCTAACCTTTCCAAAAGCTTTCTTCATGCCAGAAACTGGGACATATACATTAAATGGATTATTTCACATAATTCCACAGTGATCTGATAAAGCAGGTATTATCATCACCATTTTACAAAGAGGAAAACTGAGGCTTGGAGAATTTCATTAAGTTCTTTAATGCCTTGAAGCTAGGAAGGGCGGCAGCAAGGATCTGAGCCTGATACCCGCATCCACGTTCTTAACTACTGTACGAAGTGATGCTCATCAGCCATGATGGAGCATTAGGTCTAGACTAATGCTTTCAATTCTAAGCCTTCCTAGAGAGGGAAACTGGGGGCTCTTGATTCATGCCTGAACTTCTCTGGTTGGCTTAGGAACTAGAGAAGACTTTGATCTACAGGAGAATTCATCTCTGAAAAAGCAGAATTGAAGCAAGGTGAAAACTGACATAGTCAGGAAGCACCAGGTAAATACCCCCTAATGATGGGACACCATAGACTCCAAAGCATCCCATTTCATGCTCTTACAGTCTGACTGCTTGGCAAGTGATTTCTTAGGTAGAACCTCTATTTGACTTCCCGTATCATGTAGCCATTGGCCACGAAATGCGTTTTTCTTCAGATTTCAGGGCAGTTAAAATCTTTATTTCTTAGTCCACCTGGAAGCTCCCACTGATGGATAGTCCCTTTATTATTTCAATATTAATGTTATTGGATTAATATTTCAGTTGTTCCCTGTTTTCATTCATTTGATCCTCACAGCATTTACAGGGCAGGCATCATCATCACCACTTTCTAGATAAGGATACTGGAGACCCCAGATATTCAATGCCTTGTACAAGTTGGTACAGCCAGTGAGCGGCAGAGTGAAGGCTAGTTCTCATTCTAAAATCATCCAGATCCTCCGAAGTGATGTCAAGGCTACTTCATCCTTATCTTATCTCTCAGGCTGCTTACTGGTATCTGGTGAGATATGCCCTGGATCTGATGGGCTAGAGGGTCATTTGGGCTGAGGAGGGCAAGATTCTTCTTGTCCACACAGCACTTTCTATATATAAAACGGGCCTGGTTAGGCTGACAGGGCCAGGGTCATAATTTCTCCGGAAAATGGCAGACTAATGGAAAAAAGGTCATAAATATCATCAAATACAAAGCCTGACATTTACCAAGGACAATTGTTTCATCATAAAAATCTCAGGCTTTTGGAGCCTTTTATTTAAGCCCCTCCAAGACATCCTGACTCCTTACCGAGGAGGAGGAAAGGCAAGAATAACAAAGTGTGTATGTGTGTGGGGACAGGTGGGGGTGGGGAAGAGATGGCAGATGAGAAGACCAAAGGGGACATTCCTGTGGTTTCAGCAGTAAATCGAGCCCCTAATTCTTTGTGACCAGTAGTAGGATTAAGAGTTCAAAAGGGCAGGTCATCCAAGGGTATGGGGTCAGGCTGGGTCTTGCAGGGATGTGACCCAGGAAATGCTGGCAGGCTGGGCCCCCATACCTTCCCCAGCAGGCCTCCAATTAGGATTTAATGGCCAAATGTGGAATGCATTAGGGGTTCTGAGCAGAAAGTCTGTGTTCAAAGGAGTCAGATCTTTTTAGCTAAGTAGAAAAACATTCTTCCATGGTCAGTTTCCTCCTGAGCCTTGCTAATTCTGGGGGCCTTGCTGGCAGTGGTGACTTACAAAGATCATGTGCAAGGGGCCTCCTGTCTTCCCTGAAAGTAACAAAGAATCAACAGATACAGATCTCCTATCTCTATCTGGTATTTGGGGGCAATGTGGGGAGTTGGAAGAATAGTCTGATCGGGGTTTGTGGATCTTGCTGCTGTGTATCCAGTTGATGTTGCATTGACAGAAAAAGCACATGCATCAGTAGATATGGGTAGATGCAAGAGAGTTAAAATGTATGTTTACCTCCGTATGTATGTGCCCACTGTACATATAATACATATGCATGTATGCATCTACCTATCTATATTTCCCAAAGTTTGTACTTACGTGCTGCTTTGTCCCATAGAGGGATTCGAGCAACTTCCCAGGATATATTATGTATGTGTGTACATGTGTGCGCATATGCATGTATAAGCATGTTTGTGTGTAAAGAATATACAAACATTATATAGTATATAATATTATTATATGATGGTAATGTCTACACATATACAAGCACACTTTGTTTTAGTGTGCTTTATTATTCCTTGCAAATATCGTGATTTTTACAAAATGAAGGCTTGAGGCAACCCAGGATTAAGTGAGCCTTCTGGCACCATTTTTGCAACAGCATTTGCTCACTTCATGTCTCTGTCACATACGGATAATTCTTGCATTATTTCAAGCTTTCTCATGATTGTAATATTTGTTACGATGATTTATGATCAGTGATCTTTGATGTTAGTACTGACTCACTAAAGGCTCAGATGATGAATACTTTTAGCAAGAGCATTTTTAAAGTAGGCACACTTTTTTTTTTTTGACAAAATGCTATTTCACACTATAGTGTAGTATAAATGTAATCTATATATGCACTGGGAAAACGAAAACTTTGTGTAACTTACTTTATAGTGATATTCACTTTACTGGGATGGTCTGCACCTGAAACTACAATATCCCTAAAGTATGCCTGCATTATAGAGATTGATAATATATAGATGTAATGTATATTTTACAAAAGGGTGCTAGTTATGCACTCCCAGCAATTTCAACAAGCCGTGATCATCTTCCCCGAGGAACAGCTGTTTCTTGAGATCTCACTGTGGGCTGGGCAGTGGGCTAAGCGCCAGTGGACACTACATAGAACAAAGCAACCCTTCCATGGAAAAACTGCCTCCACCAAATGGGGCAAGACAGATGGCCACAGACTGTTCTGGAACATAAACCCAAGTGTCAGACATGCAAGGTAAAGCTGAAGAGAAACGGGGTGGGTGAAGTCAGTGTAGCCAGAACAAGGCCTAGTTCGTGCAGCACGAAGCCAGGTATACTATTTTGCTAAGGATCTCAGTGCCTTGTGCCTTCAGCCTTGCTCTGTGCCAGCACTGAGAGCAGAGAAAGTGGGGTCCCTGCTGTCCAGGTGGTCACAAGGCCTTAAAAATATAATTATAAGCCAAGGCCAAGGTGATGCACTAATTAAGGCAAAGAAAGTGGAATAAATAACCTCTTGAGAGTTATAAGAAGCTTGTCAGAGTAAAGAAGGTAACAACTCCAATTTACCTTAATAGGATAGATTCACTAGGCAGAAGACTGGTGGTGGGTGGATGGGGGACAAGTGTGGGTTGCAGGATTGGGGGAGCTGGCAGTAGACAACCTGGAGAAGGGTGGTAAATAAACCCACACAGAGTTGGGGAAAGGAGGAACCTCCTGATAGCCAGAATATAAAATTCAGGCTATCTGAAACCCATTTCCAGACTGGACAGTCCTTATGCATCAGACCTAGACACGAGCTTGTCCCCAGCCCTGCTCACCAGCCTGCAGGCACTCGATAAATGTTCGTTTAGTGGATGAAGGGATAACGCAGCAAGCAGGCAAATTATGAACGGCTGGATTTTGCCCCGATCACAGAAGTAATGGGAAAGCATGGGAGAATTTTAAGTCGGAAACTAAACTGATGTAATTCAAATTTATATTTTTAGAAATGTCACTCTGGCCACATTGGGACATAGCTGGGTTTTCAGAGATTGCAGGGGTAAAACCTGAGGCAAGAAGACTGGTGAGGAGATGTCTGAAGTGGTCCTGGCTCCACATGCTGAAGGCCTGGACCTAGACGGTAGGTGGTGGAAACCACGGAGAAGAGGCAGGCGTGAACCTCAACCAATTCCTCAGATCTCCGCCCACATCTGAATACTATGCTCCTTTCCTCTAATCTAAGAGAACAAGATCTTTCAATCTGAGGTCTTTGAAAGAACTATCAAGCTTTTGAGCACATCTGACTCATTCACAGGATCATACTACTGGGGTGCTCTAGGGTACTGTAGTAAAAGTAAACAAAACAAAAACCGTATGATAACACTTACACGTGAAATCTAAAATACGGCACAAATAAACCTAGCTGCAAACAGAAACAGACTCAGACGTAGAGAACAGACTTGTGGTGCCAAAGCATGGGGTGGGGGGAGTGGGGCGGACAAGGAGTTTGGGGGTGGTAGATGTAAACTATACATTTACAATGAATAAGCGATGAGGTCCTGCTGTACAGCACAGGGAGCTATATCCAATCTCTGGGGATAGACCAAGACGGAAGATAATATGAGAAAAAGAATTTTTATATGTGTATGACTAGGTCATTATGCCGTACTGCAGAAATTGACACTGTAAATCAACTACACTTTAATAAAAACAAGCAAACAAAAAACAAACCAACAAATCTTACTGCAGCATGTTTAGGGTCTAGTCCCAGTTCCCAGCCCTTCTGCTTGGTAGCAGCCTGACTTTGGCCAAGTCCCTTATCCTAGTTTCCTGTCACATAAAATGGAAACAGTAACATCAGAATCAGGGCATTCTGGGGATTTGCTGAGGAAAATCAATGTGAGAGTCTTTTTAAAATCTTCAAACAACTACGCAAACACCAGTTATTAAACCTGGGCAGAGACTGACTTCAACTATCACCAACTGACAGAATAAAAACCTGCCTTGATTTTCAGATCATCAGCTGGGTGGGGAGGTCTTCTCTTTAAACCTTTATCCTCATACCGGAATTATCTCCCTGTCTTCCATACAACAGTTTTATTTCTAAAGAATGTTCAAGCCCAGCACGGAGTTTTCAAAGAGAACAACAACAGAGTCAGAGGATCAACAGGATGACTTCTCGACATCAGTACTCACCAGGTTCTTTCTGGAAGGAAGCTCTTTCTGGAAGGGGACTCTCTGGGCACCCTTAGGAGAAAGGCCTGGGAGCACAAGGACCGTAAAATACCCCAGGCCAAAACCTCTCTATTTCTGGCTCCTCTCCAGTATATGACCCTTCACGCCTTTGTGCACGCTTTATTTCAGTTAGCATTTCATGACCCCTCTGTTCTCACATTTCTTAGACTATCCAAGCACCGACTTTCCCTCATCTCAGTAGCTCAGGGAGCACTGGAGGCCTTGCTGAAATCAGCAGACACAGGTCCTTGATTAACAAAAAAGGCAGAGTGGTGAAGGTTATGGACGCAGTTTAGATCCATCAACCACCTTAAACTCTTGAAAACAGAAAGGCTTTGTCCAGAGTCTTGGGTTTTGGTCTAATTGTGAGTAGGTGGTGCAAAGGCATGACAGGACACAGGAACTCACTGTTATTGAGAGAAGTGGAGGACCAGAGACTTAGTGTCATAGAAACCTACTGTTTGGGCCAGACTGCCAAGTCATCTGGTAAAACAGCTCTTAAAGTGCCTTCTATTAACACACATAACTTGTAGAAAACCTCCTGTTAATTCCAGATGCTTTATTATGTGCCGAGCCCGTAAGAATGAAGGCTTAGTCCCCAGTTTCCAAGAGGCGTAATAGGTAAGTTCATTCATTTCTTCCTTCACTCATTCATTCAATAAACATTCATTTGATAGTTAATATGTAACAGGCACTACGGTAGATAATAAGGGCAAAATAATAAAACGTGGACTCTCTATGCTCATGGAACTACCAGTCAATGGGGGACATAGACATTTTAAAGTATTAATGCCAAAAACTACACCTCTAAAATGACAAACCATAGTAAATCTATGGAGGAAAGGCGACCCTCATCTAGTCTAAAGGATCAGGAAAAATCTTTCTTCAGGAAGTAACACTTGGGCTAAGATATGAAGAATGAGTGAAAGTCAACTAGCCAACAGGTTGAGGCTCAGGAAGAGTATTCCAGGTAGAGAGAACAGACTGTGCAAAGGCTCTGGAGTCGGGAGGAAATAAGAAGTAGTAGTCTAGCTGGAGTTCGAGGAGTAAGAAGAAGAATAGACCGAGATAAACCTGGAGAAGACTCGGCAGTCACACTAAGAATTTCAAGAAGGGTGGGACGCCATTAAAAGATGGTAAATTAGGGAGTATGAAATTCTATTTGCCATTTGAGATGACCCTGTCTGCAGCATCCAGGACAGGTCAGAAGGGGCAAAGGTGGAAACATTTTACTCGGTGTAGGAGGGTTTTGGATGTGGTTCAAGTGAGAGATGACAATGGTTGGACTAGGGTAGAAACCACAGATATGGACACAACTCACTGAATTGGAAAGAATAAATATAATACAGAATGACAGGTGCTACAATAAAGTTGGGCATCAAGTTCTCAAGGTGTCCTGAGAAGGGTAGTTACAGATGAGAACATAGGTGATGCAGCAGTGGTTTGCCTAAGATCACCCAGCCAGTGGGTGTTAAAGATCATCTTTTCATATGCTCATCCCATTCATCTGCCTCCCAATCTCTATGCAATTTAACCACAACCCTGCTGTTCGCTAATCTTCCATGAAATGTTTGCTGCCTTGGTCAGCCATAAAAATCCACCTTTTCTCAAAGCTCTTGAGTGGCACTTAGAGCCCCGATCTGCAGAATCTCACACATGTTTGTTTCAAATGCTGGGTCCATCTGAGCCTCAGGTGAAAATAAACTAAATCAACTCAGTCATGGGATCCACCCATGTGAGGAAAAGGGTAAAAAAATGCCTTTAAGGGCACACGAAAGAAAGTGATAGCTGAGGAAAGGACTCAAGCCTTTCCCTGGTTACCACGCACTGAGACTTCAGCCAGCCATTACTCAAAAGGAACCACCATGGCCAGGTGCCAGGCAACCTGATGTGGCATGCATTTTCACTGAGTATTATTAAACTTCGCCATCATGTAGGTATCATTAGGCTCTCCTTTTTTCAGAGGGAGAAAATGAGCATGTCTCTCTCCCACTAGATCATAAATCCATGAAAGCATGAAAGCAAACCCAGGTAACAAGATGAGGAGTGTTATGTCAACTAATCTCCGTACAAATGAAAGGAAATGGGAAGTATCTTTCACCCAAATTCTCAAATACGTGTTGAACATACTGTAAGTAATTTTGTCTTCACTCTAGTATTAGTCATGTGTATATAAACTGTTTCCCAACATAGATCATAATCTACTATAAGGCAAAGATCATTAATTGTCCCAATACATCCAGGCATGAAACCAACTGGCAGATAGCATCACATCACAGAAAGCACTATATCCTGGAGGCAGACTCAAGGATTTACATCTGATCTTTCCTACTTTCTAGATTTGTCATTTGACCTACCTACCTAACCTTTCCATACTTCAGTTTTTTCATCTGGGGAGTAAGATTATACATTTTCTGAGCTGCTGTGAATACCAGCTGACATCATCTCTATAAAATATTTGGGACACAGTAAGTGTTCATTTAATATTGGTTCCCCTTTGCTCTCTTCCATTTCAGTAAATACTTCCTCATGTAGAGGTCTCCTGCCTTTAAGCAGCTAAGCTTCAGTTTCCTCGTCTGTACAAAAAACTAATAATAGCTCTAAGATTTGTGAAGCCAATTAAAAAGAGGAATGTATAAAGTGCTTAGCAAAGTGCCTGACATATCAATAGGAAGCAGGAAAAGATTTTGCAGTTATAGTGGTCAGATACTTAGGTTTGGTTGTTGCCCCCATTCTTGCTATTAGTCTAGAGAATGAGGGAGAAAGCTCTCTGCCTAGAAGAGCCTCCTGTCTGTAGTCCTTAACATCCTGTTAATCCAAAGCAGTGTGAGTGATCTTGCCTGTAAGGTACAGAGTACATGTCTCTTTAATCACATCTGCTTCTTAATGTCCTAGTGGGCAGACTATCTGGGATCATTAACGTCTGCAATGTATTTTATGTTCCTGTTAGCAGAGGCCAAATGTGAGTGCATTGTTAACAAACCGAATCAACAAATATAATCATATCCACTTCAGAAATGTCCAAGCCATTATCCTGTTAAAAAACCATAAAACAGAATGTCATGCCTTGGAGAGTCAGAAGGTAGAAATTTGGGCTGCTGCCTCTTTGGCAAAGAGAAGGCTGTGCATTCAAAGTTCATGACTTGCAATGAAACTTTCTCCCATACAAACATGGAGCAAAAAAAAAAAAAAAAGTCAACTTTTGTAGCAACTGCAATGTAAGTGCAGACTCATATTTTTCTACTTTAGAGGGAGAGAGGAAGCTCACAATGTAATAGCAATCCTTGAAGACAAAGTATCTAAGAGGGAAATGGAATTTCTCATGAGAACATTTAGGCTGATGATAGTTTTTCCAAATACTCCACAGCAAAGGCCGGCAATGAATTTGAGCAGCAGTACTTTAAAAAAATCTAGGTGATCCTACAACTGTAATTATATCAATTCAGGATGTAAAAGTCAGTATAGGAGACAAAGCTAAACCCTACTGGTGATTTAGGGGAAAAATACACTTGGCTCTTTGAAGTCAGAAGTCCCCAAGAAAATATTGCTTATGAGATCATTCCACTGGACATGGCCAATTAACAACAATGTTGATAACCCTGGTCAAAATCCCCAATCACAATTCAAAATCCGAAAAGTCGAAGTATTTTTGTCATTTAAGGCAGATTCATTTGATAACTAAACCTGACATGAGGTTGTTTGCAGTATCTCTTACTTTCAGAATGAAATCTTTTTGCATTTCACTGATGAAACACTAACATACTTGGTTACAGAGAACCGCCCCAGGTTGTTCTGGGTAGTTAACACGCACACACAAAGATACACAATATTTGAATTACATTATCTTCCTAGAAAACTAAAATCTCTGAACTCAAAGAAAAATCTCGCACTATGGGCTCCAGATAAGAAACTGTGTTCTTCAAACAACATGTTTATATGTGCTCATATGGTATATGTTCAAGACATGGTTGTTATTTTCTTGTGTACATAGTCTTTTGAATACTCACACAGCCAGCCATTTGAAATTGTTAGCTACTTAGCCCACTTGCAGATGTGGACACTTGGGCTCAAAGCTAACAAAAAATTTCTGAAAAGAGATGCTTAGTTCAAATGCCATGCCTTTTATCTTCATCTCCCACACTGCACAAATGCCTTTTAGTAGCACTCTATGAAACTCCAGAAATAAAAGTTTCTTCCTTTTCTCTTTCCCTGAACTGTTGGTTATTACTTATATCAACTTTTTTTTTTTGGTTCGGTTTCTTTTTTGTTAGTTTTTAGCTGCAGCTATTAAAGATTTGCAACCAGTAAAGGGTTATTTAAAAATGAAAGCTAGAGCTGGGGGCTTAGCACTAGGCAGTGGTATGATGGGAAACTGGCTAATTTTGGTGGGGTGGAGGAGATCCTGATTTGCAGTGTTTGCTGATTTCTGGGCTGAAAATTCTCCTATGTCTCACAGAATTCCTAGATAGTTAGCAATTGATTAGCATCTGTTTACCAGGTTTCCGCTTATTCCTTTCCTCAAATATAAGGCTTCTTGGATTCCCAATTATCCACGTAGCCCCCTCTGCAAATCCCAAACTCTCTCGACACTATTTGAGGACCAGCAAGGAGATTGTCCTGAGCTCTTATGTCCACATGTAATTTCCCAGGCCATGACACTGGATGGTCTGGACCAATCCGCACGCCCTCTGGGACACTGTGATTGAGTTCCTCCTAAGAGAGAGGTGGGGCAGCCTTAGTATCAGGTGAGTTCTCATTGCACTGGCCCTGCCATTCCTGGATGAGTTACTCTTCTACCTGCCCTCTGGGCAAAATATAAGAGATACTCTATAAGCAAGGCCAAGTACACATATTACTCTTCTTCTCCCTTCCCGCCATTTATTCTGCAAGAAATCGCTGAGCACCTCTGGTATGCCAGACACCATGCCAAGATCTTGGGACACAAAGCTGAATATTGCCTTACCTGCTCCTCTAAGAAACACACATTCTGTCTGGAAGATAACAAAAACTGTTAAAAGGGATTGTTGTGTGTTAATGGAGATAACGCCCAGATTGAAGCACAGAACGGGAGTGTCTACGGGGGACACTCAAGGCTTCAAAAAATAGGAGATTCTTGATCTGGATTTTGAGTGAGGGGACATGGTCTTTTCTGTGGATGACAGGGGTGGGGGGCAGCATGCAGACAGGCCCTCCTTTACAGCAGGACAATGGAGGCATACGTGTAAGCTCAGAGAGCCAACGTCCTGTGTGAATAGACAGGCACTAATAACAGGGAAACAATGTTTTCTGTCTTAAAAGTCTATTTTATACACAAACTATTGAAACTTAGTTGAAATCTGGGCATATTTATATCTTAGCATCTGGCATGCTGCCTGGCAGTTTTCAAAAATTATTGAATAGAATAAATAATTATAAAAAATACAGATGTAGTTCTTTGTCCCAACAAATCAGGTAGACTTTAACAAGTAAATAGGATATATAAAATTACTCAATCCCAGACAGAAAAAAAAAATGGATACTTCTGAAAAGAAGCAGTATTTATGAAATCAACTGTGTGCTCAGAGCCTGAAAATTATAGTTTAGATTCCCACATTCCTTATTTGGGCAGAAAGTGCTTTACTTCCTAGCAAAGTCATGAATTTATGGAAAATTTTGTGATCTGTTTAGAGAAAAAAATCAAATCTAAATAACTGAAAAAAGAAACATTGTTAACATGTGCTAATTTGGAAAAGTGACTGAAAAAACTTTCCTTGAAAAAGACACCTGCACACGCATGTTCATAGCAGCACTATTCACAATAGCCAAGACATGGAAACAACCCAAATGTCCATCGACAGATGATAGGATTAGGAAGATGTCCTATATTTACACAATGGAATACTACTCAGCCATAAAAAGGAATAAAATAATGTTATTTGCAGCAACATGGATGGAATTAGAGACCCTCATTCTGAGTGAAGTATGTCAGAAGGAGAAAGACAGATACCATATGGTATCACTAATAAATGGAATCTAAGATACTGCTCAAATGAACCTTTATGCAGAAAAGAAAATCAAGGACTTGGAGAACAGACTTGCGGTTGCCAAAAGGGTGGGGTAGGGAATGGGATGGGAGGGGGGCCTGGGGTTAATAGTTGTAGACTGTTGCCTCTGGGCTGGAAAAGCAAGGAGATCCTACTGTATAGCACTGGGAACTACGTCTAACCACTTGTGATGAATCCATATATGTATGTGTAACCCTGTCGCCATGCTGTACAGCTGGGTATAATGTAAAAATTAAAATTAAAATTAAAAAAAAAAAGAATACATACCAATTTTCCTGGGATAATCCTGGGTTATCCTGTTAACCATCCTGGTAAAGTACGAGTGGCATCACCTTTCCCAATCAGAAATTTCACATCAGTAACAACAACTCCTTGCTGAAATTTCAATTACTGGGACACGTAAAAGAAATGTAGTATGCACAGCTCAATATAGAAGGATGTTCCTTAGAATGCTATTTGTAATATTTGAAAGTGAGAAACAGCCTAAATGTTCAGCAATGAAGAATTGCCTAAATTAAACATGGGCATCCCACTTGTGGGTATTATGCTGCCATTAAAAACGACGACTTAGATCTGTACTCACGCACATGAAGAGATACATGTGTTAATATTGTTAAACATTGATAAAGGCAGGTATCATAATAGTATGTTTCATGATTTCATTTTTCTCAATGAAAAAGGGAGAGAGAGATCTGAAGGCAGTCATAGCTATATTTACAGTTCTGCTCTTCCATTTCAGAGCTGAAGAGATGAACCCAACTCATTCAGCCTTTCTAATCATCGGTTTTCCTTTGCTTTATAAAATGAAGTAAAAAAAAAAAAATGTTGCCTCTTGGTGATCTGAGGAAATGCTATATTTAACGCATTTTGACCTGGTGGTTTTCAACCAGGGACAATTTTGGTCCCCAGAGGCCATCTGGTCATATCTCGAGATACTGATCATTAGAGGTGATAGTGGAGAGGAGGTGGTGCTACTGGCGTCTAATGGGGGGTGAGGAGGTGGGGAGCTGTGGAGGCTGTTACACATCCTATGATGAGCAAGACAGCTGCCACATCAAAGAACTCTCTGGCCCCAAATATCAGTCATGCTGAAATTAAAAAAAAAAAAACTATTTTAGACATAATATGCACTCAATAAATGTCTATGAATGCCACTCCCCCCCCCAACCCCGCACCTATGGCAAATGGAAGTTCACACAGGGATCGAATACAAGCCACAACTGAGACCTATGCCACAGTTGCCACACTACCAGATCTTTAACCTCCTATGCTGGGATGGGGATCTAAACCTTGCCTCCCCAGTGACCCAAGCCGCTGCAGAGACAATGCTGGATCCTTAATCCACTGTATCACAGTGGGAACTTCTGAATGCCACCATTAATACGCTAACAGTGCTGAGCTTTCTAGAGTGGGGTTCAATGTATGTATCTGTGCATGTCAGTGTGTTTTCATTGTACTTATCTTTATGTTGCATTAGTGCCTGTGTTCAATACAGGCTGAGTACTAAAAAAAATTAAAATTTCAACATTCATTTTCAAGGTCAATTTTTTAAATGGCAATGACCATGGATAATAGAACTGGAAGCCCCTTAAAGTCAGAGATCAAATCTTAGCTGCACAGGGCAGGGTCTAGCACACAACAGGTGTTTGATGGTGCTTGCAGAGCCAAAGTAAAATACACAGGGCAGTAGAGCTAAGAAAGGGAGAGGAAGCAAGCTTGTATGACTAGACAAATTTTTGTCCATGCTTTAACAAAGTGGATAGACTGATGTGTAATCAGTACATCACAAATATGTAAATTACTCTGCAAACATCCTGTCTGGAAAGAGTGTGTCAGCTAAACATTTGTCTGTGACGTGCTCTCACCAACTGCCACACCCACATACTCAACAATTACACACATCATTTTTAGATGCTGCAGAAGTTAAAATGTCTCCCAACAATGAACATCTTAAAGGCATAATGTTTCTTGGTATTTTTCCCCTCATTCTACTCTGCTGTGTAGTGGTTTGATAGGATTTCAAGTCTACTTGTTTATGACCAAAAAAAAAAAAATGAAGTTCTATTTATAAGTCAAGGTGTTTTGATGGAAAAGTGAAATTGTGTAAGTAGCTAAGCTGCTGAACGGCCCTGCTGGGGGGCTTATCAATAAAAACCTAGGAAGAATCAGCTATCACCAGGGGACATTTAGACTGTAAATACCCAGAGTTTATAAGGACAAACCAAGAGTGTTTGGTCTGGGCAAGGCGACTCTGCTGACAAAATAGCTCTCTGAAGACCTTGGGGCATTAGCTTGAGCCTGGGCAAGGCAGCTCTGCCCAGCAGTGGTGACAACCGTGCAGCAGCCCCTCCGAGGAGATCATCTTGCAAGGCGACACCAGAGCCTCTCTTCCCTAGCAACATCTCTAGCAACAAAGGACTTTCATTTTTTGTACAGGCAGCTGGACATCAGTTCTAGGCTGGCTACACAGTCTCTCCTGAGAACCAACTCATGGAAAGGTAGGAGAGCTGTGTCAAACTAAATTTGGACTTTATTCATTTTCTCTCTTCTTGCCTGGAACAACAGTGTAATTAACCTATTATGGGTTTGGAGTATGATTTCTTTATTGGCTTGTTAAGAGACTATGTTATCGGCTTGTGAGATTATTATAATTCCTTCAGTGAACCTGTTTTAAATAGTGGCAAAGACAATCTCAGTCTCTGAACATAATCTGTCCCCAATCTTTCTAGTTCAACAATACTGTGCCATTTTCTTTCCAAATTATCTGTCCCAAAATATTAAAAAGAGAAAGAGAGAGACAGACACTGACTCAGTTCTTATCCTGGAGAGCCTGTGAGAAAGACTTAACTTTTGAAAAGTTACATGAGAACGAAGGACACTTCGAAGTTCCCTATCTTTACCTGTAAAATGGAGAGCATGATACTTAGGCTTCCAACAATCAAATGAGATGTTAAAATGCAATACACATCATTGACACTCAGTGAAAAGTAGTAGTTGTCATCCTTTGTCTTTCCAAGAGGGTCACTTTGCAAAATGCTACAGTTTCACCAAGAATCAAGTTTGCTTTTCGTCCTGTACTGGGCAATATCCGTGAGATGATTCACTCAAAGCCACCATGGTGTCATAGGTCTATAGTCAACAAGTAACAAAACTCCATTTTATCAGTTATCAACCAGTGTTCTTTATATGTTTTAATATCCATTATTCCCTTCAAACTAGAAAATATTATCAAACCCATATTTAGTGTTAGTTGAAATCTGAAAAATAATTAACTGCCACAGCCAACTTGGAGGTACGGTAAAGCTCTTCTAAGTTATCATACTTCTAAACCCCTCATAATCCCCTCCACCCCGACTACAGAGATTTTTTTTAATTGTGTTTCTCCTCATGCATCACTGAGAACCAAACTTCGAATAATGCCAGAATACTTAGGTGGTCCCAAGGAATTTTTTTTTTTTTGCTTGGTTTCACAAGGTCGATCAAAGGAAGCCTTCACAGTTCCATCATTGAATAATCAATCAAGTCAAAAACAATTGATCGGCTCCAATCCTGTCACCAACATATTGATCCACCCATTGAGCTCCGCTCAAAGACAATGAAGGTGATAAAATCCATGACTGCACTGAGAAATGAGCAAATGAAGGACCCTGTGCAGATGGTTTCCCCTCTCTCTTAATTATCCTGTTATTTTGTAAATTGATTTTAAAGTTGTTAACACATGAATCTGTATGTACCATGACATAGTGGAGAGAACTGGGTCAAATTTTTCTTGTGGCCATTTGTCTATGTGAGCATCAACACACTTGTTCATGTCTAGCCATAAAACAGGAATCATACAGAACTTTTCTGTGGAGAGGCTTACTGTGACCATGCAGAAAACAACGTAAAGCAGTTGTTACTGGCAAAGGCCTTGATGTCAAATGACTTTGATATGAATCCCAACTCTGCAGCATCATTGCTGTCAGATCTCAGTCAACTGACTTACTCTGCTTATATCTCAGTTTTCTTACCTTTAAAATTGTTATGCAGACAGTAGCTCTCTCATAGAATCTTTGTAAGTGATAGAATAAAAATCTATAAATTTTAGAACATCATACTTTGAAAGCATTTAGTAAAAACCAGATTTTTTCTGCTTTTAGAAATTCTTTTCATTATCTATTTCTTTTCTGTGTTCTTTGGTGTTATATTTTCCATTTTATTTCACACATGCTGAGAAGCTACACTGACTAAGGCAACCATGGCTGGTTGTCCAGCAAAATCTGTTCTTTACAGCCCTGCTTCACCTCCGTAATATTTTGTGAATAGTCATGTGGCTATATTTCAACTGGAACTGAACAATGAGCCTGAAGATGAAGCTGAAAACTCGATCTATAAGTTGGAAAATGAGAGTGAAGGATGGCAGAACAAAAGATAGGATTCTGATGATTACACAGTCACCACAGGAGTCCTGGATCATAGCTGGAATGATCACAGTCCTGGGTCTTTGCTATAAGAATTCATAGCTGAGAATGAAAAACACAGTCATGTTTTATTGAAGGTACTTATTGGGGTGGAGGAAAGGTCATATGATCATCCTAAGAAGTATCACTTTGGCATCATGGAATCAAGTGATTTCCACAATGCTGGCTGGAAAAAAAATGTCTATGGATAACAAATAGCCAGGATTAATAATTTATTTGTGTGACTATCCTTAGGCCCTGTTCTTTAAGTCCACTGAATGAATACAAAAATAAGAGAAAAAACAAAAAAGTGAAAGAATTTACTGTCTTCCAGCTCAGTCTATTTCAAGACAATTTCAAGACAACTTAGCTTTTCTCCCAGGAGTCTCTGAAAATTAAATATAAGTCATATTTGTTTCAGCAACCTAAGAGTGTTAGAAATAACAGAGGGCTGAGAATTACGGGTCCTGGATTCTGCTCTGATCCTCTGAATGAACCATGTGACTTTGAGAATTCAATTCTTCTGAGCAACTTTAGTTTCTCTGCACTAGGTCCATCATAACATCAGCACATACAGCCTGGAAGGTTGTTTACAGGGTCTTAAATATGTATCTTGAAACCTTAACATGTGGAACATGTATAAGATGCTATTATAACTAGTCCCACTGATTGTTTATGTTCACTCAGAGGTTCCATGGAAGAGAACCACCAAAGGGTGTTTCAGAAATGAAAAATCTGATGATGTACCAGTTGACAATACACCCTACTGAGACTATGCATTCATGCACTTTGGTCTGCCCTTCACACCTGCCCCCAACCCAATCCCTACCCTCTGTGAGGAGACACAAGCCTGTTATTCATCATAGTTTTTGCATACCATCAAGAATGTGCTGTTGCTCCAGGCCACTGGAACAGGCGGCTGGTTGGCAAAGCCATCAGACACCTGTTGAGGGTGAGTCATCCCTATTCACAGGATGTGCCTCGCTGCCTAGGGGCAGAGTGTTCAACTGAGGATGAGATCCCTGGCTGGCCTGCTCTGGCGCAGCTGATGCTCTCATTCATTGGCAGCTTTTAGGGGAAACCAGAGAGCCATGGTCTAATTTCACTCGCTCCTCATCTTCTCTTTTGACAGATGGATGTTCGCAGTGGAGCTGTCATTCACATTCGTTCAGGCTCAGGAGCCTTACAAGGAATTATGTTGGGCTTGAAGGAAATCAACTATTTCATGGAAATTAAAATGAGTGGTGGCGACACTGATATGGTATCTCCTCAGTTCCCTGACATTTTCTTCCAGCATACCCAGCTTTTCTAGCATAACTGCTTAAGTTAAGGTCCAGGCCATTTTATCAATTCGAGAACCAGCCGGTCTTGCAGATTAAATTCATTACGTAGTCAATAAATTCTTGATCCTAACTGGCACTTTTGTATTTGTTAAATTAATCCATGAATATTGAAGTTTTTGCAGGAATTGACTGGTCATCAGTATTGGGGTTTCTAGGACACGCGAAATAATTAAGGCCATCTCCCAGTTGCCTTTCCAGAATTTCTATTTAGAAGGGGTTTGGGAGCTACAACACACATGGAAGGAGAAAGTCAGAGTCTTGAAAACAGTTTCCTCTGAGTTTTATAGAATATTGAGAGAGATGTATTTCAAAAAATGGTGAATGTCTGATAACCACCCAAGTTCTTACTGTACAACTGGCACTGTCTTACTCTCTGGATGTTCAATTTACTGAAAGACAAACACAAATAAAACAGGAATTTAAAAATTAGCTTTGTTACTAACAAAGTAAGAGTAAAGTAGGCAGTATGGTTTGGAAAATGAAGCTTTCTTCTCCTTTCCTGCTGAATTGAACTCACCAGCCCAGGCATGGATACAGTGGTGGGACACATGGCGTGTTTCTCACAGAACTGCAGTCTACACTGGTCTCCCCATGGAGGAGTGTCTGGCCTGCAGGCAGGCAGGTCCAATAAAAGAAATCCAAAAGAGCCACAAAGTGACTCTTTTCAAAGTTCCTAATTTATTTTATGACAGGTAATGTATCTGAGGTGAAGAAAGGCAGACGTTCTTGACTCAGCATCTCGGAGAGGTCAGACATCTAGGCTAGCGGTTTTGTTAGGAAAAAGAGAATACGGCTACTTCCTACAGGGCCCAGGATTATATAAAATGGCAGGCATGATAGGGGGAGTGAGAAAAGGCCTGGATTTGGAACCAGCTAAAACTGAATTTGATTCCTAGCTCTATCATTTACAGCTTTGTTGCCATCTCTTTGTTTCTGTGGGCCTTGGTTCCTTTTCCCCTATGGAACAGAGGGCACTGAGGATACAAAGTTACTATCAGAATAGCAGAGGGCAAGGCTGTGTGGTTGAGAGTCCTGGCTCTGGAGCAAGAAGGACCAAATTTGGTTAATCCTGATTTCAGTGTTTCCTGAGCACCAAATTTTACATGTGCATTATAGAGAATATATGGGTAGAATTTAAGACAAAATAACTACTAAACATCACTAAAGATAAATAATATGCAAAAAATTGTTTAATTTTATTTAATCATTGCCAAGTTATGGAATTTAGGGGATGAGATATGACATATTGTGATTTATAATAAGAAATATATATTTGGTCTTGTCCTTTTCTGGCAGAGAATACCTAAAACCCTTGAGATTTCTTATGGGATGAGAGTGACAAATGTCTTTTATTATGTTACTGAGGTGACTTTTGGAATGCCCTTAGAGGCCCTAAAGATGGGGGCTGGTACTAGAACCAAACCTGTGTTTAACAGGTTGGAATTTTCAGTCCCATTCTCCTAAACTCTGGGGAGGGGAGAGGGGCTGGAGATTGAATTAACTGCCAATGACCCATGATTAATCAATCAATCATGTCATGTAATTAAAGCCTCCATAAAACACTGAGAACAGGGCTCAAAGGCTTTCTGGGGAGGTGAAAACATGGAGGTGCAGGGAGAGTGGCACACCTGGAAGGAAGCATCATTTCTCTAAGGCCATCACATGGTCTGTTAGCTAAGGAAGTCACAGAAACTTGACCAGACTCAAGGTAGGGAACCAAAGACTCTACCTGAGGGAGTGGAAAGGTTCTAGAAGAGCATGGAAATATTGTTGCAACCATTTTTGGAAAAATACACTGTGTCACATATGCATATCAGAAGACAAGGACACTGTCCTTCTTTCAATTGTTCAAGCCAAAAATGAACAATTGCTCTATTTTCACATTCACATTCAATTAATCAGAAAATCCTGTCAATTCAAAACACATCATAGGCCTGAGGTTGTCTTCAACTAAGGAACAACCTTCCTCATTCAAGCTGCCATTCTCTCCCTCCCTCAAAGACTTTAGTAGCTTCCCAACTGATCACAATCTTCCTTTCTTTTGTTCCTATATTCCATTCTCCGAAAAGCAGCCCTGTAATCATTTCGAGACATGATGCAGATCATACCCCTCCCTGCTGACAAAATCTCCAGTGACAAGGCAGATCACAGTCTAGTTGGTAAAGGGAGCAATTCACCAGTAAGATATAAAAATTCTAAATGTCAATGAATCCACTCTCCTAAGTACAAAACATGAAAAGCAAACACTGACAAAACTGATTTGGCAAGTCTATGCTCAGGAACAAAACTTTCTGCATAGCTCTCTCAGTCACTGATAGATTAGGCAGAGAAAAAGTATTAATGGCATATGCCTTATTGGGATACAAGTAGGCTCAGATGCTCATCCCCTTAGCTAGATGGGTTTTCTCATCCGAACTGTTCTATATCTATCTATACGCATATTGCAAAAGATTGGGAAACACTGCCTTAGACCATCTCTCAAACAATGACATGTACCAGAATGTTCACTGCTGCTGTGTTTTGGGATTTTGAACATTTTAAAATAACCAATATATTGTCAGCAGAATGGAAAAAAATTACTGCTGTATATCTACACGATGGACTACATATGTATATTAACAGCATAAATCTCACAAGTATAACATCGAGAAAAAAACCACGGCAAGAAACATGCAATGATACCATGATGAGAATGTTAAATATGTGCCACGCAATATTGTAGTTATTAAAAAATGTATACATATGCTTTAAAATACAAAGAAAAAAAGACAAGTACAACAACAAAATCACCAAATTCAGGTTAGGGATTAGGTATAAGAAGAAAGGAAGTAAAGAAAGGAGGAAGAAAATTATACTAATGAGATCATGAGGGAAATAACACAGATTTAGGTTGTTTTTTAATGTTTTATCTCTTATGAGGCCATGGTACAAAGGTTCTAATTATACTATTATTTTTACACGTGAAAAATAAAAAGAAAGCGAAGTTGGAGTTCAGGGCTTATAAAAAAAGCACATGTGCTCACACACACGCATACAGGCACACATCTCTAGTCGCTTCCCATTAAACACTTTATTCTGGTTTGCAAAGCACCTCTATGACCACCTTTCAGACTCAGTATTATATCACTTGCCCGATGCTAGCTTCTGTAGATCCTTTAATAGGTCAAATTCATTCCTGCCTTTGAACATACTTGCTTTCCCTGGGAACTGTCTGCTTGATACCTTACCGATTAGATTTCAGCTTCCATGTCACCTAACTAAATGGCTTGCCTTGAATGCCCAAGCTAAAGTAGTCATTTCACCCCAGTTTACTTCTCCTCATAGTCTACATATTTATTGGAAATGTTTGACTAATTTGTTTCTTGCTTGAATGAACTTCCCTTGTCTAGAACTTGAGTTCTGTGAGACCAGAGACCTGATCTGCTTCCATTCAATGGGTCCTCAAGGACCTGGAAGAGGTCACAGCCATTAAAAGCAAACGATAAATGAGTTTTGAACTGCTAAATGAATGAAAGTTAGAAAACTACTGGAGGAGCTCCCCTGTGGCTCAGTGGGTTAAGAGCCTGACATAGTGTCTGTGAGGGTTTGGGTTCCATCTCTCAGTGGATTAAGAATCTGGAATTGCTGCAAGTCATGGACAGAGGCCATAGATGCAGCCCAGATCCAGTGTTGTGTGGCTGTAGTGTAGATGGCAGCTGCAGCTCCCATCTGACCCCTAGCCTAAAAACTTCCATATGTCACAGGTGCAGCCTTAAAAAAAAAAAAAAAAAAAGAGAAAGAAAGAAAAAAGAAAACTTCTGGAAAAATACAACTTGCTAGTATTGAGGTATGTTTATGTTAGTTTCATATTAAGAAAACTGAAATATTATCTTACTTTAAATTTTAAAAAAAGTTTAAGTTCTAGTTTACAGTCTTGGCCCCGAGGTTGCTCTACTTCGGTCAACTCTTATATGTAAATTTCTCAGTGTAAAGAAAGGACACACAGTGTAAGAGCTCTAAGTTTCAGTTTTATGCAGGGTCTTACTGAGGATTATAGCATGAAAGATAGCCACTCAGTTATCTCTGAAAAAACTGCTCTAAAGAGGTAGTGGAAAAGCCATTTTACACACAATTTTTGCTAGGCCATGCATGCAGACAAGCACACATCTTGGGAAAAGATTACAGCTAATCACAAGGAACAGCTATCTCAAGTTAATACTTTTAGTGCTTTTCTACATATGGGAAGATGCACGAAGCTGGATTTATTAAAATTCTCCCTGCAATATCCATCTATCTAAGGGACTTGTTTATTCAAAGCACAGTGTGCATCAACCTGTTCTTCGTCCTGAATTCCCTGCAGAGTGCACTCTTGTCAGTGCAGTGGGTTAGGACTTAACCCGGATAGAATTGGGGGTTTCACATATTATGGAAACCTCTCCACCTGGGCCATCCTAGTCTCCAACTGAGCACACTGTCCTCTCACTATTGAAAGGTGAGAAACACTCATCAGAAAACCATCTGGTCCTCAGACCATCCACCCTCTATCTTTGGGGAAAGTGCCTCTGATTACTTTTTTTCTTTTCAATGATTTTTATTTTTTCCATTATAGTTGGTTTACATGTTCTGTCAATTTTCTACTGTACAGCAAAATGACCCAGTCACACATACATACATATATATTCTTTTTCTCAGATTTTTCTCCATCATGCTCCACCACAAGGGACTAGATATAGTTCCCTGTGCTATACCGCAGGATCTCATTGCTTATCCATTCCAAAGGCAGTAGTTTGCATCTATTAACTCCAGGATTACCAGCCCATCTCACTCCCTTCCCCCACCCCTTGGCAACCCTAAGTCTGTTCTCTAAGTCCATGTGTTTCTTTTCTGTGGAAAGGTTCATTTGTGCTGCATAATAGATTTCAGATATAAGTGATATCATATGATATTTGTCTTTCTCTTTCTGATTTACTTTACTTTGTATGATTACATTTATTGCTCAATGTTTAGCAAAGTTAACTCCCATTTCAAATATGGAAGTTTTACCTTTAGGAAGGACCTATACTGTGGAATTTTGAATCTTCCCTCTCTACAAAAGGAGAAAATAACTGTGTACTATGATGTACTCCTCTGCCTCCAAGTCATACTTTCAGGCAAGTCATCTAAGAATGAAAGTTAATTTCATCCTCAAAACTGTGATAAAGAGTGGTTGATGACCCTACATCCTGAGAGAATACGAGTCTCTATCCTATAATAACATTTTAAGTAATTTTTCCCTAAGAGCTCATCTCGGTCTTTCAAGTTAGTATTGCTCAGCCTCTGTGGACAAACTTCCTGGGTTTAGATAGTGTTACTCCTACCAGTAGCTGTGTGACTTTAGGCAAAGAGTTACTGCAGGTAAAGCACTTAGATCAATGCCCAGAGCTTAGTAAACACCATGTAAATGTCAGCAATAAACATTCTTGACCTATTAACTAAGGGACATTGGCTTTAACCTTTGTGCCAACAGGTAAGAGTTGGTCACCTTCACTCACAGTTTATGTAAGATTCTAAATAACCTGACCAGACTTGGGGAGAGTGACATTCTCTGACAAGAGTGTAGAAGCTGTGTGGCACCCCTTTCCCCACACCTCGTCCTTTGCATCTCTTCCATCTGGATGTTCCTGAGTTATATCCTTTCATAATAAACCAGAATCTAATGAGTAAATGAATTTTCTGAGTTCTGTGAACTGCTCCAGCAAATTAACTGAACCTTAAGAGAAGATCATAGAAACTAACAATTTATAGCCAGTGGATTAGAAGCACAGGTAACAAACAACGTCCCGGACTTGCAACTGAAGTGGGGAGGGGAGGACGATATTGTAGCACTGAACCCTTAACCTGTGCGAGCTGACGCTCTCTACAGGTAGATAGTGTCAGAACTGAGCTGAATTGGTGGACACTAGGTGGTTTCCTGAGAATCCTTCGGTGGTGGTTCTACACACACACACACACAAGTGGTTCCAAATTCCAAAAAAAAAACAAAAAAAAAGGCCAGCCTTAGGATGTTTCTTCGCAATGCTGACAATATTTGAGTACTAATTGGGATTGCATACTTGCTGGTAATTAATTTCTTCTATATAAATTTTCCAATGCATTTCCTATTACTTTGACTAGAGTGGCTAAGGGCATCACAAATCTGGTCCTGAATTAAACCCTCTACTCCCTCCCTTTCTCACTTCTCCCTATACTCTGTGCAATTCAATTGTTCTTAGAAAATAATGTGTCCATGTCATGGGAATTCCCCAGTAAAGTTGTACTGAACTGAATTGAAAGGCTGACATAATTATGGTATCAGACAACTGAGTTTTATCCTAGAAGCCCAGCAACTTCTGATCTCTGCATCTTTACTAAGTTTTCCCTTTAATTCTAAAGCAATTTTATCTCTAAAACCAGACATGAATGGCAGTTAGCATAGAGAAATTTCTCAGTTTCTTATGGCTCTGTCCTAGGACCATGCATTCTCAAGTTTTGGCAGTTTTAATTATTTGCTAACACAACAGTGAACATGTATTATGTAAATCAGCCTTGAGATGCACCAATTTAGAAAAAAAAAAGCCACAAACTTAATTTCTCCTTAAGAATTTCGAAATCTAGTGGAAGAGATGAATATATAAAGAAAGAAAAAAATTTAATGGAGGAAAATAAGCAACACGGTGGAAATAAGCAACACTCGTAGTTTATACACAGTTCAGAGATACAAAAGAGAGGGTAACTAATCCAGTTTTGGTTTAAAGTTGGAATACAGCATCACAGAATACAGAAAACTTCTCAGTAGAGCTGACACAGGCTGAACGTCAAGGATGTGGGTAGAAGTCACCCATACCAGCAGAGGTAATATTTTAGACAATATGATTTATGTGAGAAGGCAATTCATTTTGGTATCTGCAATAGTTGAAGGGTTGATCATTCTATTTCCATATTACAAAGGAGAAAAAAAATAGCTCATTATCTGTGATGGAGAAGTAACATTCTGAAAATCACTCTGGTTCAAATGCCCAGATTAACGAATGGACCAGGGGGAATCTCAGAGAAAGTAATGGATTCACCATTGCGATGCCCCCACTTGGTTCCTTGACCCACTCTTTTAAGCAGAAGCCATTTAACTTCTTCCAACAGAAGCTGTCCAGTGAGATGATCTGGCCTCACCTCCCTTCCAGGGACCCAGTAGAAGAGGATGAAGCCTGGAAGCCCTGGCATGAGTCAACTTGGCTGACGACTCTCTGTAATCAGGTCATTAAGCTTTAGTAACCAGACTCTTACCGTGAACCTGTGACCATGCCTCATGCTCAATTTATTGTGCATCCTCCCTTCATTCAACTATTTATTCCACAAATATTTACTGTCACTGACAATATGCCAGGTGCTCTACTAGGCATGATGGTTACGGTGATAACTAAATGTTATTCCGTTACGTAGGAAACCACAGTCTCTCCTTTATTGCTATGAGCCTGATGCCCTATCTCAGTTTCCTAGGCAGTTGCTCTGCAGACTTTTCCAGACTCTGTTGGGATCTTCATGAGGTCTCAAATGCCATCCCTGGATTGTGATTCCTATGGCAAGATCTCTTCTACCTTTTGTCAGAGCTCCAACATTGCTTTTCACCCATTTATTGTTGATCCTCTCCAGGAACTCTCCTTTTCCTCCTTTTAGATCTATCCCAGAACACTCATCTAGCTTCCAAGTGATGATCCTCTTCAGACCATCTCTTCAGATTGGCCCATCGTACCACAGACCAAAACCTCCTCGGGGGGGCTCAAGATCATTGAGTGAGTTAATGGAGACCTGGGGTTATGATTTCATTTAACATCTACTTACTGAGCACCTGTGTGTGGTAGATCAGTGCTTGTTACATACCTTGCAAAGCTATTCAATCTCCTTCACGTCACTTTCTCCACCTATCTCTTGGATGGTTATAAGAGTTAAATAAGATTTTATACTTGTTAGGTCGGGTTCCCCAGAAGCAGAGCCTGAGACAAGGATTCATATACAAGCGATTGACTGATGGAGTGTTCTTGGGTAAGGGGATGAGGAAAGAAGGAGAGAGAAGGGGAAGGAGCTGTACAGGAAGTAGTTTCAGCTGACATCTAAACTTAATCTAATATCTTGGGAAGACCAAAAGCCTAAATTGCACCACAGACTATCTTGGACTCTCCCCAAGAAGGCCTTGAGCCAAGTGGTGATGGGGGAGACCACAACCTCAGAATCTCTGAGAAGTGGCTTCAGTAAGTAGTCCAAGGGGAAGCCCCCAGAGAAAATGTCAGGTGAAAACTATGAGCTGAAACACCCACTGTACTTGAGGGATGGGTAACAAATCCAACAGGTAAAAGGGAACCTAGGGGACCTGTGTAGAGCGCTGTTATTTTTTACGATCTTACCATGGAGACAGAGGAACACAGGTTACTGTAAATCACTGAAACTGAAAAACGTAAGCAGCTTTCAATGCTGTCTGCAAAACAAGGGTGAAGAGTGGCTTCTTAGAGGATGATGTAACTTAATAGAGCTTCAAAGAATAAGCAGGAGGGAGGAACAAGGCAAAGTCATGTGCCAAATGTGGTCCTTAAAGGCTCTGATCAAGATCATCATCCAAAACTGACTCCCTGATTTCATAGCCTCACCTGACAGCAAGCCAGGTTTTGGTGGGGAAAAGCAAGAACTTGTCTTCCAAGTGTCACTAGGGTGCAGCAGGACAAACCAAGATCTGATGTGGTAAAAACCAGGGTGAGGTTCACTTCTTCCCAGGCAGTCATCCAAACACTCTGTTCATGCCAATACTCTTCAGCAGGGCCCAGGAAGGACATACCACAAATGCACAGATTGATATCAGCATGTGCTGGGAACATTTCCAAGCTCAGCTTTCAGCAGTTTGTATAGATGCACATGAGACACAAAGCGAAAGATAGAGATTGGCTTGACCCTGAAGGGGGGAACAAACATACTGTTCTTGTGGGGTGCTGCCACCTGATGTTGTCGAGGAGGCCCCCAGGCAAACGTATGGACTGAGTCCATCTTGATGATTCAAAAGATGGGAATCAGAGACTATATTTTTAAAATCCCAGTTATGACGCTTTTAAAAATGAGAGCACAAAGTAGAAAGATTAACTCCAATCTTCAATGCTTCCGACTGGGGAAAAGGCATTGATTCATCTCTGAGATGGCTAATAGCAGGTGTCTTGTGCAACTTATGCCAACAAACGAAGTTGTTTGGGGCCCTAATCCTTTTCCATCTGTTCCATAACAGGGAGAGGAAACAGGAGAGGTTGTGAATAATCCTAGAACTTCAAGATCCTTTTCGCCCTGGAATGTGGAAGTCCCACTTCCCCCTCACTGACCTGACAATCTCCTAAAGACCCTGGAGTTTTCTGGGAAGGCATGTGACTCCTCTGATATGGACACTTTCTCATCTGCTGTGACCTGTGCTGGTGAAGCTTCCCAGATTCGAAAGGCATCAGTGAGGTGTTAGGCATTTCTCTCAGTAGGGACATAATAGAAAAATCCTTCTGGTCTACCTTTCCTCTGCTTACCTGGAGTTGTGCCCAGATTTTCTCTGGAAAGAAGCCTCCTGTACTAACCTGTACAGGAGTCTGGGGAAGAACTGAGCTTGAAAATTGGTGCAGAGAGAATAAGTTCAGCACATCCACCCAACAGGCATTTTCTGAGTGCATGTTATTTGCCAGACACGATGCTTTTCAATGAGTCTGAACTTCTGAGTATACTCTGGAAATTGGAAAGGGACCACTCATTAAAAACCTAACTTAGAAAATATTTTTAAAGCTTATACTGGGCCCACCATTAGCTGAGAAAGAGGCTCTAGAAGATTAGGTCTTCTTGATAAGATGGTGAAGTTGATATGAAGAAAACCAAATCCAAGTGCACAGCAGGTGGTATTTGTGTTTCCAACTCTACAAGGTTGCTAAATCATATTAGATAATTTTAAAAGCATGACATAAATGGTAGTTTTATTTTATTATTACGTGAAAATCCATGCAATATACAAGTAGACATATGTATTCTAAATGGCACTTGGTTCTTCAGCAGGTGGGTTACTCTGAACTGAGCTACTGGGGTGATAACCAAGCTGATCCTTGAAGAGAGTTTAGCAGGTAAAGAGGTAAATGTAGTTCAAAATAGGGAAAGGACGTGTATTTGTATCCTAAGGCTGCCTTAAAAAAAACACACACACACACACACATAAAATGAGTGGCTTAAAAAAACAAACAGAGATTTCTTTGTCTGCATTTCAGGAGCCTTCAAGTCCAAAACTGAGGTATCAGCAAAACCATGCTCGCTGGAGGTTTTATAATTTAGGAATCTTTCTTTGACTCTTTCTAGCCTCTGGCTGTTGTTGGCAATCCTTGACAATTCTTGGCTTGTAGATAAATCACTTTAACCTCTGTGTCCATCATCATGTTATTTCCCTGTGTGTCTATATTCAAATTTCCCTCACCTTATAACAGCATCAAGTACTGGAGGAGGGATCACCCCAATCCAGTATGACTATCTGTTTACCTCTCCAAAGACCCTATTCCAAATAAGATCACATTCAGAGGTGGCGGGATTTGAACATATTTGGGGGTGGCACAATTCCACTTGTAACATTATATGAACCTAATTCAAAAACAGGAAGGCACAATATACACTGAGAGGAGCACTGAGTCAAGTCTAGACATAGTAGAAAATGTGGCAGGTGAGCAGAGAACCACACCAGCATTGAATTGCAATCAACAAACAAGGACCACTTGAGGAGCATCCGGCTGAATCAGACACATCTAGAATTGGAGACATTCTATACAATATTTTATATATGTTCCCATAGCTAGTAACTGTAGTCCAGGTGGACAGTGCTCGCATGGACTGTGACACCTATGAGATACAGGCTCTGGGATGTAGAATATGCCATTCCTCTCTGATCATTACTGAATGTCTAGAACCTCGTTTCTGATACACAGTGGGCACTAAAATACTGTAGAATAAATGAGGGGACATCTATTTTCACAGACGAAGAAACCAATTTAGAGAGAAACTTGCTGAAGGAAGCAGATAATAATAGTAGAGTGGGCACAAAACCTGGCTTAACTGGCTCCAAAGTCCACATTCTATTGCCTATTTCACTGCCTCTGATTACCTTCTTAACTCAGGAACGCTCATTAGGTCTGGCCATGGTGGTCTGTTTTCCACTGTATGTTGAGGTCAGATAGTATGTGGTATCTTGACTTCCTGAGACCACAAGGCTAGGTTGTTCATCAGGCATATGCCATGTGCCAGAGCAGTGGCCTTGATCTGGCTCTGCTCCCTCAAATGACATGCTCACTTTCTCCCACAGATGTTAGGCAGAGCCTAGAGGACACAGTGACATTTGGCTTCTGCAAAAGGCCATTGTAATTCCGCTGTCACAGGCATTGTCTTTCATCCTTTTAATATCCATTCTAAATGGTGCCATAGCCTGACCCTGTGTTGCTGGAGATAAACAGTGTTCGGCAAGACAGGTTTGCCCCCAGGTGTTCATTACTGAAGAGATAAAATGGAATTGGGGTTCATTAGGTAATAAAATCTCAAGATCACAAAGAAACTTAAAGTTCATCTGCTTTCACCTGTTTCAAACAATGCTTAGAGCATCATTCCCCAGCACCCCTGAACACACACACATGCCTGCACTCACAGGATGGTCCACAAGACTTCCAAATACTTAGCCCACACACATAACATGGCCTTTGCATCTGACATAACACACACAGTCCCAGCCTTTGCATTTGACATAACACACACAATCCTGGCCTTTACACGTGAAGACAAGGATAGAATTCTTTTTGATTTCATAAGCGTTTTTAGAAGAAGGGAAATTTAAGATTCAAAAAAATATTGAATGATAGGCTGATTTCCCCAGATTAAGCAGGGTAGCCAGAAAAGCCACAGACAAAAAGACAACAGGCGTTCCCGCTATGCCACAATGGGGTCAGCGGTGTGTCTGGAGCACTGGGACGCAGCTTTGATCCCTGGCCCAGCACATGGGGTGCAGTAGAGGTGGTAACTACAGCTTGGATCTGATCCTTGGCCTGGGAAGTCCATATGCCACAGGGTCGCCAAAAAAAAGACCACAGACTGTGTTCACGTTCAGAGTAGATGGTGAAAGAGACAAATTCAGAAAGAAATGGTCATTAGTTCCAAGTACTAAAGAGGCATCAAGTAAGATTTAAAAAAGCAGCAGGAGGAGGAAGATGTTAGAGCTGATGAACAGTCTGCCCCTTGGCGCACCCCAGCTTGGTTACCATTAACCCTTTAGTGCGCCTTAGTTATTTACCATTAACAGCTTAGCGCACGTTAGGTAGTTACCATTAACATTTCAGTGCTCCATTCAACATCTAGCTCAGGCCTAAAGTCAGGAAAGCATCCACAACTCCTCTGATTTACTTACAACTGTCATGTGATCAATGAGAACCTCTTGTTTTCTCTAATTTCCGGATACTGTACACTCATCATCAAACGCCTCTCACCACCTCACTGCCCTCATCCTGACCAGGCTCCCCATCCTCCCTCTCCTAGACCGCTGCAGTCGTCTCCCTGCTGGGCCCTAGGCTTCCGTTCGGACTTGGTGACAATCCGTTCTTTACACTGCTGCCGAACCAGTTCTTGATATTGGTTAATGGTTAATATATTACACCATTTATCAAAGCTCCCAATAGCTTTCCAGCACAATCAGAGTCAGTTCCATTATTCTTACCAAAGCCAACAAGACTCCCTGTTACACTCTAGCCCTGGTGTCCCCTCTTTTATCCTTCCCTCTGAACCACCCAGAGGCCCTCCTGCACTGCACACTCCACTGATGCTCCTGCATGAGGACTTCTGGGCTTGTGTTTTCCAGGCAACACTGCACTTCCCCCACGTGCCCAAACGGCTCACTCCTATACTTTGTTCAGATCTTACTCTACTGTCATGGCACCACAGACTATTCCTAAGCACCAAAAAATAAAAAATAAAAAAACAGAAAAGAGAGACGTTCCCCTATTATTCTCCATCCCTTTATTTTGCTTTATCTATCTTTGCAGTGCTGAGCGTTACCTGCATCTATTTATAGTTTTCTTTCTTCTCATCCCCTTAGAACATCAGTGAATGAGGACAGGAATATTATTCATTTTGCTCACTCATGAAACTTCTTTGCCCGGGACATACTCAGCAATTATTAGGACAGAGTACTTGCTTAGGGAAGGAAGACCGCATTCAGGATGCAACACTCAGGTCTTGACTGCTTGGCTTCAGTCTTAGGTGAGCTCTTCTCTTTTGATGAGGACGAGGTTCCCAATAGTTACAGACTTAGGGTCTTCCTTTTCAGGAAGCTCAGTGAAAAAAAGATGTATTTTCTCCATTTGTTCCAATGGAAATCCCATATTTGAGTACCACTGGACTGATGCGCCATTTGCCAAGTACGGAAACAATCTCTGTGTTCAAAAGATAAAGTATAGCACGGGTTTGGTCTCTGGTTCCTGGGACTTGCACATGCAAATAGGCATGGCCGGAAAAAAAAAAAAAAAAAAGAAACTGATTGCCTAGACCAGAATCTGCTACCACCACTGGGGTTGGGACTGGTCAATCCCCAAGGCAGGTGGGTTTAGAATGGGAATGCTATGCTCCCCCACCCCCCCGCCAAAAAAAAAAAAAAAAAGGCACTGAAATGCTGCTACCAAGAGCCAATGCAGGCTTTAAGAGATCAAAAACTTAAGAAAAAGAGTAGAAAACTCCAAATGCAATGGTAATTATAGGGCACTGGAAGTGGCCTGTGTATGTAACAGGCCCTGAAACTTAAAATTGTAGCATCACAGCAAGTCCATTTTTGAGAAAGTAAAAAGTGAAAAACAAGAAAACAGATGTTCTCATAAGGAGACTGAAAGGGAAGAGAAAATACAGATTAGCCACAGAGGAGCGGGTGAGCGGAGGGCCTGATTAGAGGCAAGGAGAGGGACGCCTGTCAATTAGACCTGACAAAGCTCCCCTCTCTTCAGTGGAACACATTTCCTGCTCAGTGCAGGAATTTTCAGAGTGCTTTTGCAGCCAGGAAGAGAGGAATGTGTAATTTGGTCTTAAACATTCTGTTCTGAACCATTGTCTGCAGCTTGCTCTGAAGAGACTGGTGGAAAGAACAGCTGTGTGTCCCTAGTACAGCTAATCCTTTTGGAGTGAAAAAGAAAAAAGTTACATAATGTAAATGCATTTAGCTCCATCCCCTTCTCCTCCTCCTCCATAATTTAAAACATCCCACAGAATGCCAAGTGTGGGTGGGGTGTGACTATTAATGGTGAGTCCTGCACTATACATGCAGCATCTCAGCACAAGGGGAGGGGGTCTCACTTCCTGCGCCTGGATGCGTATCCAACTCCCCGAAGCACTGATGGAGCCGAACATGTCCCCATAGCAACACAAATGGACTCAGGGTTCGAAGGCTGAGCAGTTCTGCCCTGGTCAGTTCATAAACTGTTGCATTAGTGCACTTGTGTAAAAGTCAGTGAACATCCTCTCCCAGTGGCTGCCAGCATGTTCTTCGCAGGTTCCTGGGGGAGAAGCCAAGGAAAGGAATATGTGTGGGTCAAGAATGAGGACCGCGCTCTGGACTGGCCCCTGCAATAATGCCTGATGACTGGCGTTTTTTACACTGGCCGGGTTTCTCTGAACTCTCCCAGATTACGGACATTATAGAGGTCAGAGGCCATCTGGGTCAAGTCCCTTTGGTAACCAAAAACAGTCAGGGGTGTCACAATGGTGATTCTGTGCATGAGTGTCTACTAGGTGCTAGGCAACATGCTCAGAGCTTTCCAGGAAGTATTTCGAATCCTCAAAACACCCCTCCTCCTAAGTAGCTATTATGACCCTAATTTACAGCAAGCAAACAAACAAAATATCTGCCTAGAAGGCACAAGGAGAGTAAGAGCAGACACAGGTTTCAACCCCTCGGTGACTTAACCCTGAAGCTCAGGATTTCCAAGAGTAATAGATCCTAATGATATTTTATTATTGTGATTATTACCATTGTTTATAACTACTGAGCTCCACTAGGTGCCAGACACTATGTTAAATGCAGTGCCCGTGTTCACACATGTGAAAGCAATTTGAAAAATTTGGTAATTTATCCGAGGTCGTTGATCAATATTTGATATTTGAACCTAAGGGTTTTTTTTCCCTTTTTAGGGCCACATCTGTGTTATATGAAAGTTCCCCATCTAGAAGCTGAATCCAAGCTGCAGCTGCTGGCCTACACCACAGTCAGAGCAATGCCGGACAGGAGTTGCGTCGGCTAACCTACACCACAGCTGACGGCAACGCTTGATTCTTAACCCACTGAACAAGGCGAGGGATTGAACCTGCATCCTCGTGGATACCAACTGGGTTTTTAACCCACTGAGCCACAACAGGAACTCTTGAACCCATATCTTTGTGATTCTAGAGATTAGAAATTAAGTGCTTTGCTTATCTTCACTCACGGGTGATGCTGAAGCTCAGAGTGATCCCCAAGGACTTGATGCTGTGGACAGCTGGGCTTTTCACAGCCAGCAGCCTGGCAGCCAGAGCCGTAGCATTTGTGACAGGGCAGGTTAATGGGGAACGTCCTCCCAAAGGACAATTTTTACACTTGCTTGACGATTTCAAAGTAGTTCACTCTGAACTAGACCAGTGGCCCCCTAAACCACGCCACTCCACAGCTAAATATCATGAGCTTTGCTTACTCCACGGTGTTCAAGTAACCACAGCCCTTGGGTGGATGTGTAGCTGATCCCACAAGCTGGCATCCTTTCCACTCTCTTGATTGTGAGCTCTCCTGCGGTAGCCAAAGAACAGACTGCCTCAGCATTTACTGCTGCAAGTGAACATTAGCGGCCCACGCGTGCTGGCCAGGGAACGCTCAGCTCTGTCAGTTTTGTACTTTGTGTTCATCCAGCTCAAGGGTGGCAGCCTTCTGAGGTCAATGGAGGACTCATAGAATGCTCTGGGTCCCAAGAGTCCGTCAGGGAAACCCCGGAGAGAAACCTGACATGATTTGAAGTAAAGAACCTCGGCCAATGTCTTTGCAGTAAACTCCCTCAAAAGAGCGGGTTTGAGATAAAAATGGTATCCCACTTGAGAAACCTTATGTCGGTCTGGTAAGGGCAAAAGTCCAGACATTCCAGAAGTTTGTGGAAGAAAAACTAGATTTTCAGCGACTTGAGGCTTGGGTTTCAAGTCTCCTTCCAAACGAGTCCAAGATGAAAGAACCCTACTAGCTAATTTTAGAGCGGATGGTTTTATCCCCCCTGACTGATTCAAGGAAGAAGATAGGGATTGAGAAAAAAATGCAAAGCTTTACTTTAAAACCAGCTTGGCCTAGGAAGCTGGTGCATGCTACACTTCTATTCTTCAACAGTCGAGATAAAGTATTCCACGACCAGTACTATGGAGTAATTTTGCTAGCTCAGATGAAAACAGACCTCCTGGATGTGCCCAGTTAACTGATTAATTCAAAGATGGTGGGGGAAAAAACCCTCTTTATCTTTAGACCTCTGTTCCCTCTTCTCCTAAATTGGAAGATGGAATCAGAGAAACTCAAGTGAAAAGGATCCTAGAAATCATCTCATTCCCTAATCCTTTAGAAGCAGGTATGTCTGAAGGTTACAGGATTTGTTCAAGGTCATAGCTAGTTTAGGGCAAAGACAGGACTGAAATTTAAATGTTCTGAACCAAATTCACTACTTTTGTTTTTTTTCCTTTTTTAAACCAAACAGCTCTACCAATCCGTCTTCTTCAAAATTCCACGGCATTATTGGAAGAATATATTTCATGAAGTCACCACCATGGAAGACTGGAAACTCTGGATTTTGAAGCACTGTGCCGCTGGAAGCAGTATTTGCCACAAGCCACAAGATTAGAAGGGTGGTAATACCACCTCAGGACTGGCTCTGGTTAAGCCCAGCCACTGCCTCTCCAGAAAACAGGACAGCAAGCCTCAGGCACACTGAGAAAGAAAGAGCCACTAGCGGCTGCCCCTTGACCGCCCTCTAACCTGAGACTGCGGTATTAGGGATGGAAAGAAACACAGTCCTACCCAGGCCTCCCTGGCTTGGCTGTCTTGGCCGAGAGCTTCCTTCGGCTCTCTAGGGCTTAAAGTCCAGGGCCTCTGGAGATGACTCAGGGGAAGATATTTCCAAAGGCACGAGAATTGAGAACCAAAGAGGGGAGAGTGTGCAGCCATTAAAAAAAAAAAAAGAATAAAAGAACGCCATTTGTAGCAACGTGGATGGGCCTGGAGATTGTCCTGCTAAGTGAAGTCAGTCAGAGAAAGACAAATACCACTTGATATCACTCACATGTGGAATCTACAAATGAAACAAGAATGAAATAATGCTGTTTGCAGCCACATGGATGGGCCTGGAGATTACCATACTAAGTCAGTCAGAAAGAGAAAGAAATGCCATATGATATCACATATATGTGGAATTTAAAATATGACACAAATGAATTTATCTATGAAACAGACTCACCGAGAACAGACCTGTGGTTGCCAAGGGGGAAGGGGGTGAGGAAGGGAAGGACTGGAGTTGGGGATTAGCAGATGAAAACTATTATATATAGGTGGATAAACAACAAGGTCCTACTGTATCGCACAACCAACAACATTCAATATCATGTGAGAAACCATAATGGAGAAGAATATGAGTAAGAATGTATACATATATGCATAACTGAATCACTTTGCCGTGCAGCAGAAATTATCATAAATCAATGATACTTCAAAAAATAAATTTAAAATATGTTTTAAAAGAGGAGAGAGTATTTCTTCATTTGTTTTCCCCCGCCTTTCATTATAAAATGGAAATCTGAGAAGCCAACTCCCCATAAAAAAGTCCCTCAGTCCCTCACCCAGTGCACATGCATTGTCTTGATTCCTCCAGGCCTACCTTCTGTTTTTCTCCCTCGTGTGACGTTCCCCTCCCTCACTCCACCCCTCTGAACTTCATTCTGTCCCTTAAAACTGCATCTTGCTCAAAACCCCTGAGGTCTTCCTCCTTCCACCTGGATACTCACCTCCTACCTCTCCCCCAGCACCACCCTTACATCACACAATCAACTATGCATCACCTCTTCAGCAAAATCTTCACTGACTACGGGGTCAGCCTTTCCTCCCTGGATCCCCAGGACACAGGTATGCTTACCTTTGGCAGAACTTTTGACTCCGTATTGCTATTATCCATCTAACTTACTTTCTCTTCAATATTATCGAACTCCATGAGCTCATTTATTCAATACATTCATGAACACCAACTTCCTGCAAAGGCAGCCAGTTGGGATGACGGTGCATTTAAATCTGGGGACACTGGAGTTCCCATCGTGGCTCAGTGCTAATGAACGCTACTAGTATCCATAAGGATGTGGGTTCAATTCCTGGGCTCGGTCAGTGGTTTAAGGATACGGCCTTGCTTGCTATAAGCTGTTGTGTAGGTCACAGACGCTGCTCGGATCTAATGTTGCCGTGGCTGTGGTGCAGGCCAGCAGCTACAGCTCTGATTCAACCCATAGCCTGGGAACTTCCATAAGTTGCACATGTGGCCCTAAAAGAAAAGTAAATAAGTAAAATCCTGGGATACTGATGCCCAGTAACGAATATAATTATAAATCAACATCCAAGAATGAATTTCTACAATCAAGAATTGGATTCCAATACTGAGATTTACCTTGTTCCTTTCAATTACATACCGACTCTGGTGTGCATATGTGCCAGTTTGGGTTGAGTCAGACACTATTTTTACTATTAATATCACTCCTCAGTGTTAATAGTTATTTTAACCAATATTTGCATAAAAATATCTAAGTGTCAGAACTTCCCAAAGACAGAGTAGCCTGCCTTGAGAAGGAGTGAGATGCTAGTCACTGGAAGTGTACAAGTGAAGATGGATAACCATTTGGATTAGGTATTGTACTGGGGGGGGGGGTCTGGCCTTAATCACTGCTTTAGATTAAAATAATGAAACAAACAAAAAAGCTAACAGATTCTGTTATCTCACTTATGGTTTCACTTAGCCTCAAGTAACACAATGCCTGCCTAACAGCAATTTAAAGAAATAAAGGTTGGTTGGTTTTTTTCAACATTTCAAGAAGTCCAAAATTAGGCAGTTCAGGTAGATAAATTGGCTCATCAATGCTATCATAGACTCAGGAAGTTTCTATTTTATTTTACCCTATCTGCATTAGTAAATAGGCCTTACCCTTATGCTCATAATGATAATGTTACTAGTGACGAAAGTATTGATATTTTCTGGTACTGACCACGTGCCAAGAACTGTTCTAATTGCTTTTGAGTATTTACTCATAGTTATAAGAGGACAGTAGGACCACAGCCCTCACATTTGTGTTCCAGTCAACAAGGAGTATGCGTATGGGAGAGCATCTAGAGGGACAAACGAAACATTTTATCAGTATAAATACTTCCAGAAGCCCATCCCAGAGAATTCTGCTTTAGTTCCACTGGACAAGTCTCTCAGATGACCATCCTTAGCTGGAAAGAGGCCAAAGGAAAAGGGATTCTGAATGGAGGCTGGGTCCATGAAAAACTGGTTCTTCCACACAGTTAAGCCTTTTCACGCCCATCATATCAAATGATCCTTTCAACAACGCTATACGCTATATACCAAAGGAAATTAAGAACACAGAGTTTTAAGTAACTTGTCATTTAGGTATAAATTTCCAAAGTTGAGATGTGACACCGCCTACACTGACCTCAAACTTTGCTTCCTTGCTTGTCACTACTGCACAAGGCTACTGCTCTAGGTTGGTTATAGTGTCCCTCCCTCCCCTGAAATTCAATAACGGAGATGTGCTGGTCACCTTGAAATAGAAGACGGGATAGAATTACACAGAGGCAAAGCCCAGAGTCAGTTCTTTTCCTGCAAAGGCTTTTCATGAATTTGCTAGATCCACCAAAGGTCTAATAAGGTGAGTGCTCGAAGCCACTCAGTCAGGCACAAGCTCAGGCTGGCACCAGAATCAAGAGCACTGTTCTTGCCAGCGCCGAGTGAGGTACAGATTCTCTAGCTGAAAGGTCATTCTCCGGGAAGAGGTGAGGTCTCTTCAACAGTGCACTGCACATATCAGGTGACAAGAGTACCACTCACGCAGCCCCGGTTTAACGTCATCCGCAGCAGGTCCATGACCAAATGGGGATGCCCTTTCTCAGGCTGTCGCACCTGACCTCGCATGAGTTGGCATAAGCACTAGAAGGATCCACATCACTGGAAGATGGAAACATCTCCTTTTTGGCAGGGACAGAGGTATCAGCTGGCCATTCCTGCAGGATTTGTAGGTGACAAGGCTAAAGGAGACATTGATGACTCTGTCTAAAATATTTCTGTTGCCCCAGAACTCCTCCCCATGGGGAGGCAGCAGAGCACAGACATGAGCAGAGGCTGACTTGGATCGGAATCCCTGTTCCCCAACTCGCGCACCTCGGCTGTGCTACCTGAACTCTCTAAACTCAGGTGGGTGTTTTGAGAATTAAATAATGTCCTATCTGGCCGTCACTCAGCAAGGTGGTCAGCTGGCATAAAGTGAAGAATCAGGAAATGTGGGCTGCAAATCACTACTGCTACTGTTGTTGCTGTGGTTATTGGTTTCATTATCATTTTTCAGAGTAGGTCTTGAGTTTCTTACCATCTGGAGGACAAAATCCTGGAAAGATTCCTAGATATTTCCAAGGTGAACTTGAGGTGCATGGATGTGGATTACAGAGCTGAGGCATCTAAACAAGTATATCTATTGAAACCTAAAACTGGAGGTCTTTTTTGTGGACCTCTGAGTGGGCTCCTGGGTCTGTGAATACCTGTCCAAAATCTAAAAATCTTTAAAATTAACTACCTCTCTACTAAAATGACCCAGTAGTGGGAGAAACACTTAAGGACTAGGTGGTAGGGACTCTAAAATCATGCCCTGTCTGATCAATTTCTTCTTAAAAAGAAAAAGAAAAAGCTATTGTCTCCACTGAGATGACCAAAAACATCAGCCACTAACATTTTTTAAACACTTAGCCACTCACTTTATGCTCTTCTCACATTCTAAACCTACATATATCAGCACATGTGAGCCTCACAGTTCCTTGATGTAGGCTCTATTATCTATTTAAGTTAAAGAGAAGTTGAAAAACTGGTCCAAGAGTACAAAGCCTGGTGGGGGCAAAGCCAGGCCTTGGCCTTTGCTAGGGATGCTATAAATGGAGCCCTTCTCTCTGCTTTATGGCACTTTACTCTTAAGGAAGTAAATTTCTGAAGGAAGCAGCAGCAGACCTAAATGAGCTCACCTGCTGATCACTTTCTTTGTTCATTTTTCTCCAGCCATATTGGCTTCTCATCACTTCCTAGGACACACCTAGTTTACTCCCAACACTGAGCCTTTGCATTTCCTGTTTTCTCTATCCCAGAATGAATCTAGGGGTCCTTCACAGGAGAGAGCGACCCCTGAGAGGATAGCATTTGCTACAAAACGCAAACTTTAAAATGTAACAAAAGTTCTTGTGGGCACTAGTATATTGTGCTTTTCTTCTTGGCTATAATAATTAGGCAATAATTAGCTAAAATAAATATTTCTTTTCCTCATGACTGAGCCAACACAATCCTATGTATGTATTCCAGAACATTTCTTATAAATGTTCATAAGGGACCACGTACAAGCCTGTTTTCTCTTTTCTTTTTTTTTTCTTTTTTTTTTCTTTTTTTGTTTTAATGGCCATATCCACAGCATGAGGAAGTTCCCCGACCAGGGATCAAACCCACACCACAGGAGTTCTCCTTGTTGCTCAGCAGTAATGAACCTGACTAGTAGCCATGACGAAGCAGATCCGACCCCTGGTCTCGCTCAATGGGTTAAGGATATGATGTTGCTATGAGCTGTGGTGCAGGTCACAGATGCAGCTCGGGTCCGGCACTGCTGTGGCTGTGGCACAGGCCAGCAGCTATCACTCCAATTTGACGCCTAGCCTGGGAACTTTCATATGCTGCACATGTGGCCCCTAAGGAAAAAAAAAAAAAAAAAACAGCAACAACAAAAACAAAACCCACACACACCACAGCTGTAACCAGAGCCACAGCAGTGACAATGCTGGATCCTTAACCTGCTGAGCCATGAGGGAACTCCTACAATGTGTACAATTTTAAAACTGGAAAACAGTTCTAGTTCTCAACACCCCCACTCCTATCTCCCAAAGAGGAAAAATATTTATAGGCATCTTCAAGGTTATCCATTCATCTCAGTCTGCCCAGGACAGTCCTAGTTTATGCCTATCCCTTGTGTAATTACTAAGAGAACCCTCTTTCACTCTCAAAAAGGTCTCAACTTAGAAAAGATATAGTCATCCTGTTTATAATGTTCATTTCTATCCTTACTATCAGCTTCCAAAGTGGAGTACCTCATTAGTTGAAATTATCTCCAGATAGCAGTCAGGGAAAAAGAAGAATACACCTACTTGTATCCAAGCCTGTGCTTTTCAGAAGTCTAGCTGGCTCTGTTCTGAGGTGATCAGAAAACCTTCCCAGCTCTGACACCTCTCTGCTCAACCCCCCCGCCAACAACGAATCTCAATTCTTCTATCAATTACTGCTTTCTACCACGAAACTGATAATAACAGACACACATTTACAAGTTTATTTTACACATTTTTCCTTTTTGCACATATACTGTCTTCATATTTAGAAACAAGATTAAGAGCTAGGTGTTCCTACATCTTTTTTATTACCCATGGTGTCTAGTACAAAACTACACACAACTTTGGGACACTATGAACAACGGATAGAAAAGACAAAATATAGGAAGGACAGAGAGATAAATGAAATATGAAAACGGGAGAAGGAAGAAAGGAAACGAAGGAAAGGCAAGAGGGAGGGAAATTTCAAAATGTATTTCTTACAACACCAGGACTAAAGGGAAAGCAGCTAGTCCCTTAAAACACTGACTTGTCTTAATGCAAACAGAAGCATTCCTAACCCTGGTTATTTTCTTTGCTGCTGTGAGCAACATGCATTTCTAGACTGAAGAGCTGCAGGCAGGCTGGACTGTAATTGGATTCATCTCATATTAGCTACTTAAGAGAAGCAATGTGAATTTCTATTTGGAAAATCTTAGAAGCCCCCCAAATAAATAAAGGATGAAAGGCAATTTGTTTAAAAATAAGGAGTGCTTTCACCAGGGACTGCTTTCTTCATGAGCACCAAGTTCTTAACCAACATCTACAACATAGAGCCTCTTTTCTTAACCAAAAACCTTACTGCTGCTTGAGTTGGTGCCTTCTTTTGACTAGTATAACAGAAATATAAGGCTTTTCCATCTTTTTTATAAGCTTAATTTGCAAATAGTGTTTATCAGCTGAAAAGTCTTACTTTCATGACAGTCTCAAGTTAAGCATCTCCAATTAAAAAAAAATAGACTCCTTTCTCCATGTTGATGATTTGTATTTATCATCATTAAATCGATGAAACACAAAATTTTGTAATTTACATCTATTTCTTTATACTATATGTAAAGTGAAGAACGATTTAAGAAAGTAAAATCACTTAAATATTTCTCTCTACCCTTCAGTTATTCAAGTGCTTCCTCATGTAACTTTGATTTATCCATTCATATATATACATATGAATTGCATTTATTATTTAATGTGTAGTTACTCTATGCAAATGATAGTATGAAAGAGCTGCAAAAGTAACTAAAAAGACAAAATTCAACACTCCTTTATGATTAAAACATCCAATAAACAGGAATCAAAGATCACTTCCTCTACTTGATAAAGGGCATCTACAAAAAGCTTAAAACTAACAGCACGTGCAAGGGTGAAAGAAAGGATTTTTCCAAGATCAGGAAGAAGAAAAGGATACCTTCTGTTATCACTTCTATTCAACATAGTGCTATAAGTTCTAATCAGAGCAATTAGGCAAGAAATAAAAGAGTCTCCAATTAGAAAAAAGTAAAGGTATTTTTATGCACCAATGAAATAATCTTATATATAGAAAACCCCAAAGAATCCACTAAAAAATTATCAGAATAAATTAGTTCAGCAAAGTTTCAAGGTACAAGATCAACCGAGATAGAAGGATTAATTATATTTTTATACACTTGTAATAAGTGATACAAAAATTAGTAAAAAATTCAATTCAACAGCATCAAAAAGAATCAAATACGTAGAAATAAATCTAAAAATAAGAGCAAAACTTAAGCTCTAAAAACTACAAAACTTCATTGAAAGAAATGATAGAAACATTAAGTAACTAGAAAGGTATCCTGCAGAGATGAACTGAAAAACTTAATGTTGTTAAAATGGCAATACTCTCCAAACTGATCTACAAATTCAGTGCAATCACTATTAGAATCCCAGCTGACTTCTTTGTATAAACTGATGAATGGATTCTAAAACTTATACGGAATTACAAGGGCCCCGATAACCAAAGTAATCCAGAAAAAGAACAATTAGGAGGATTAGCACTTTCCATTTTCAAAACTTACTTTAAAACAATGGTTATCAAGGCAGTGTGGTACTTCACAAGTAAAGGCACAGATCAGTGGAAAAGAATTGAGAATTCAAAAATGAATCCGCATGTCTGCGGTCAACTGATTTTCAGCAAGGGTTCCAAAACCATTCAGTGGGGAAAGAAGACTCTTTTCAGCAGATGATGCTGGGACCACTGGATAGGCCAATGCAAAAGAATGAAGATGGACCCCAACTTCACACTACACACAAAAATTAACTCCAAATGTATCAACACCTAAACTTAAGAGCTTAATCTTTAAAAGTCTTTGAAGAAAACACAGGCTTAAATCTTCATGACCTTCGTTAGGCAGTGGTTACTTAGATACAACATCAAACGTGTAGACAACAAAAGAATAGGAAATTGGACATCACTGACAACTCAAGAGTAACTAAATCCTGCAAATGTCACATAAATGAGTGTGAAGTGACTGTGGAAGCTGATCTTTCCTTAGTCAAGCTTTATGATAATTTCAGCCACTGCTTAACTGCAGCCTTGTGAGAGGCCTGGGACAGAGGAACCAGTTATGCTGCACTAAGAATCCTGACCCAGACAATATTTATTTTTTTAATGATGCTTTTAAAAAATAGGCAAATGGGAGTTCTCATCCTGGCTCAGTGGTTAACAAACCCAACTAGTATCCACGAGGATGTGGGTTCGATCCCTGGCCTCAGTCAGTTTGTTAAAGATCCAGCGTTGCCATGAGGGGTGGCATAGGTCACAGAAATGGGCTTGGAGCCCGTGTTGCTGTGGCATAGGCCAGCAGCTACGGCTCCGATTCTACCCCTAGCCTGGGAACTTACATAGGCCGCAGGTGCAGCCCTAAAAAATAGATGAAGGATTTGAATAGACATGCATTAAAATCCAAATGGGCAATGAGCACAGAATAGATGTTCAATGGCCTTAGCCATCAGGGAACTATAAATCAAAACCACAATAAGATACAACTTCACACTCACTAGGATGGCCATAATAGTAACCGTAATGATGATAAAAACAGGTAATAAGTTTGGAGAGAATGTAGAAAATTGGAACTTCATATACTGCTACTGGAAATATGAATAGTGCAACCATTTTAGAAAACAGTCTTGCAGGTCCTCAAAAAGTTAAATACAGAGTTACCACATGACCCAACAATTCCATTTCCAGGTATGTATTCAAGAGAAGGGAAAAATAAATGTGCACACAAAACCTTGTACACCAATGTCCATATAACTCATAACAGCCAAAACTAGAAACGACCCCAATGCCTACTAATAGATAAGTGGATAAACAGAATGTGATATATTCATATAATGGAATACTGTTCAGTGACATGGATGAACCTTGAAAATACTATTCTAAGTGAAGGAAGCCCATTATCACAGACCCCACGTATGTGATTACATTTTATGAAATACCCAGAAGAAGAAAATCTATAGAGACAGAAAGTAGGTTAATGGTTGTCCAGGGCTGGGCAGAAGGAAGTAGGGGAGGTGGGGAATGGCAGTGACTACTAATTTTTTTTTTTAACCTTTCTGGGATGATGAAAATGTTCTAAAATTAATTGATGGTTAATTAATAGTAGTGATGGCTACATGACTCAGAATTATTTGAAAAACTATTGAATTGCATACTTGAAATGTGTAAATTGTATGGTGTGTCAATTATATCTCAAAGCTCTCATAAAATAAAGAAAACTACAGTCCCTATGTGTAAAGAATTGGCATTACATAGAAAAGAAACACATTTGGCTGTTCTAAAATATAGGAGATATAAAGAACAAGGGAGACACAATCTCATGCTAACAAATATGGCACTGAGATGTTATTTTAAAGATTTACAAAGAGCATGGATATGAACTAGTGATTCTGAAGGCTGAACCTTAGAGGTACAGAAGGAATTCTTGCATAAAAGTACAAACATTGTAGACAGATACAAAGCTGTGAGGAAAGACAGTTTGATTCAGACTTTGAGACCTTGGATGACTTTTTCTTTCATTGGTTTTCAAGCTCTACAGCACATACTTTTTATTCAAGTGACTTGGAAATAATCAGAGGATCATCTATACTCGAACACTGGAGACATAACCCCCCCCCACACACACGTCATTTCTCTACTCTGGTGAATGATTTTTCTATACTGTGTAAGAGGCACTAGAGTTGGAGACTTGACAGCCAAAGACTTTACCCTTAAAGAGCCTTTATCCTAAAGAAGAGAGACCAGAAAGGCTGCAATGCAATATTCTATGATCAATAGCATGTGACTGCTACGTGGACCCAAGCACCAAATCCGGACTTGGACACTGAAGACGATGCCTGAAATGATCACTGGGGATGGATGGGTGAGTGTTAGCCAGGAGGATGAAGGATGAACAGAGCCTGTTGTAGTAGATTTATAGAACTACTTTTAAGTCAGTTTGATTGCCGCAGGCAAGGTATCTGGATGTATGGAAAACACTACAGGGGAGGTAACCCAAAGACAGAATATGAAACCAAAAACAGTATTGAAACAGTTCCTTAAATCATCCCAGCAAGGTGCAGGAGAAAAGAATTCGTATACCTGGCTTCTAGCATCAGAATATCCTCTAATCAAACATGAATTGCCTTTTGATCTGTTTCCTTATATTTAACACGAGTACTCAAACTTGCTATAACATCTCTTCAGTCTTAAACTTTAGGATCCTTCACATTTGCAAACAGGCCTCTGTCACAGACCTTTAAGATAGAAACTGTATTCATTAAAAAGCATACCATTAAAACCATTGCCCCAACAATGTCTGTTTACTTATGAAACACGTTAAAAAAGAAGGCAAAACAATTTGAAAACAAATCTAAGTCCACATTTCAAGGAACTTAGTTTATTCCTTTTCCTCTTCTTCCCACTCTGTAAGACATTTTGCCAAGCCTTCTAACCTTTGCTGCAGAAAATACAGGAGGCTCTCGTCTTATTTTAACTGCAGCACTCAGCTTCAAGTACCAGGTACTGACTCTCTGCCAGGCTTGTACATCTGCATGAAGCCCAGCTCAAGTCACGTGCAGAATGGCTTACATGGTAGACTGTGTATTGCGCTGATGTGAGACACGGGACTTCCAGGTCAGATCACCTGTTGAACAGCTGTGTCGTGGTTGGAAAAATCACCCTCTCTTTCTCAGCCTAACTGTATAACTACACCTATGATATAAATGTATGTATACATACACATGTACACATGCTTGCATGTGAATGTCTATACTTACATTGTGTCTTTCTGGTCTATAATTCTGATATTTTGGCACCTTGGGGCCATGCAGATGGTTGCCTCATCCTGAGCTAGCAAACAATCAAGCTATGGGTGTACCTTTCATATTCAACCCAACCAATCGAGAATCCATCCTCCTATTCTTACCTAGCTCTTATAGCCCAGGCCACTATCTACCTGCCCCAATCACCCCAGGTACCAGTCAACTAAGGACAGCCCCTATACTCCAAAGCCTGCTGAAATTATTCCTACCTGCTTACCTGGTCTCACCTGGCTGTCTACTCCTGCAGAAGCCACAATAAGGCTCTGGCCACAATATTTCCCTTTCCCCCCAGATCGACCTCAATACTTCTTGGGGGGGGGGGCCCTCTCCTTCCCAGGGCATGTTGTGACCCCTCCTCTTGAGATCTGCATAAGAAATGACCTATTCAATGTTAGCTACCTCCTGATCTGTTGACTTTGTCATACCTAAATGATAATAAAACATATACCTTAAAACACATATATGCACAGTGATAAGCAAAAAAGAAAAGACTACACTCTTTGGCTGCATTTTATGCAAAAAGTTAAGGCTCGGTTTGGTCAGTCCCATCACATCTTCTTTATTCCCAGCTATTCATTAACTTTCCATGGGCTGTGACCATTGAAGTTTCATATTATAAGAAACAGTGGAAAGAGTTTAGTTGAATTCATCCCATTCAAGTATTTAATTAACCATTTATTTACTCTTGACTTTATTAAAAATACTGATTGAGGTCCACTCTTAAGCACTGGTTTAAATTCTGAGAGTTTAGTAATAAGGAAGGAAATGGTGCTTTTCCTCTAGAAGCTTATAATCCAACATGATTCAAAACCTGGTTCCCTACTTCTAAGCTGTGTGTTCACTGGAAAGTCACCTAAAATCTGCTTGAAACTGGAGTTTCTCATGTGTGTAACTGACATAGAAATTCCCACCTCACATGGTGGTTGTGAGAATTAAATCATGCTGTGAACATACAGTGCTTATTCCCAAACCAGACTCTTTCTGAATATCTTCCCTTTAATCATTTCATTATCTATACGCAAAGGAGAAAGAAAGTCTTCCTTTTTGCCTTGGTGGAGTTAAAAGGCTCCTTCTCTTGTGAAACTTGTCAATTCATCACTTCTCTGAGAGAGTCTACAGCCTTACTAAGCAAAACCTTAACCTGCAGAGTATAGTCTATGAGTTTTTTTTCCTTTTTTATGGCTGCACCTGCAGCATGTGGAAGTTCCCGGGCCAGGGATCGAATTGCAGCTGCAGCTGTGGCCTACAACACAGCAATGCCAACACTGGATCTGAGCTGCATCTGTGACCTATGCTGTGGCTTGGGGCAATGCCAGATCCTTCACCAGATCAAGGCCAGAGCTTGAACCCAAAACCTGAAGGATACTATGTTAGGTTTTATCCCACCAAGCCACAAGGAGAACCCCTATGAGGTTCTTTGTTATGAAAAGCCCTCTGAATAGTACAGGATTGCTCAACAAAAGCATTCCACTTTCAACAATCTCATTATCACCTCTTTTATTTCACACACACACAGATGCTCAACTTGGCATTGCAAAGCCTATAAATCTAAAAATTATTCTTAGTAATGTGTGTATGAGGTGTGTAGCCTCTTTGGGAAGAAGAACTCTAAGGATTTTTTTTGGTGTCAGCAGAGGGAAGAATGAATGTAGCCAGTCTCCTGGTCTCCTCCACAGGCCAATAGTCTTTCAGTGAATACCACAAAAGGAACGCAGGAATGCATAGGTGATTAAACACCAGGCTTCACATACACATGATCCTGAGCTCTTCCAGGGTGATTATTTCCCCAGAAGCCCCATAAAAGAGTTTGAATCACTTCTTCCATTTTACAGGTGCTATTTCCTCCAACTGGATATAGTAACTCCTGTCCCCTCAGCCAAATGGTGAGTATCCAGATGATTCTGGGTAGAGAAGGCCAAGATGCTACTGAACACGCCACTTTTAACGGAGGGAACACCTTGGAAAGTATTATTGCAGATTCCTTTTAGAAAGAGTAGGTAGAACTTGGCCAATTAACAAAGGCAAAGAAAAGCTGCGGGACCAAGGGAAATAAATCCCACGTGTCTGGAAAGAGAAGGTGTCCTGGTGAAGTTAAGAACAATTTAATTAACAACGTGTTCACAAGGAGTGACACAACTGAGTCCCAGATGATGTGCCATACCACCCACACAGTGGTTGAATGTATTTATGTAAATAATCAACTGCCTCTTCCATGCATTTGGTCTGCTAGTTTGGGTTTTACATAAGTTTTTCAGGACTGACTCATTTCTAAACATACAAGAACATCTGCAAACTATGCAATGACCAAGAGAAACATTAAGAAGGTGAAGTTCCTTTTGAACATTATTAATTTGAAAGATAACTGAGATACATGATGCAAGAGTACTACCAAGTTTCTTTTCTTAAAGGTCAAAGACCTTTATTTTAGCACACTGTAATGTATGGAATAAAGATCATTTCAAACATATGTTGAAATGTTTTCAGTTTTTATACCATGTAAATGCTTACATAGCAAAATGAGACCTTTTTGTTGTTTATTTTTAGATTTTTTAAGTATGGAGAACTGAGCTTATGATCCTAAACCAAATGACACCACCTATCCCTACAGGTGACGCTGGAGTTTAATTTACCTGTTCCCCAGTTCTCTGGTACTCAGTTCCATTCTCTAGCTCACAGATACTCAAGATAAAGCTTTCAATATATACCATTAAATATTAGTAGAGCCTATCAACGCCTACTGTTTGACATATGTGTGTTTCAATTTACATAAATGATATGATAACTTGTCTTCTTTTTCTAACTCTAACACTGTTGTGAGGATCTATCTGTGTGGCTAAAGACATCTAATTTGGGTTTCTTACTGATATCCTTAGTTTTTTAGTGGGCATCTATCACATATATTTCCTTAGGGATTAACCTTGATTGACTTCAGTTCTCTGCAACCAAAAATAACACTAAAAATTGAAATGATTGGACTTCTTGCTGTGGTGCAGCAGGTTAAGGATACAGCATTACCTCTGTGGCAGTGCAGGTTTGATACCCAGCCTGGTGCAGGGGGTTAAGGATGTGGCATTGCCACAATTATGGTGTAACAGCCGTAACTTGGATTTGATCCCTGGCCCAGGAATCTCCATATGCCATGGGTGTGGCCAACCCCTCCCCACCCACCAAAAAAAACCAAGCTTCTCGAGTTCCTACTGTGGCACAGCTAAAACAAATCCAACTAGGAACCATGAAGTTGCAGGTTCGATCCCTGGCCCTGCTCAGTGGTTAAAGATCTAGCGCTGCCATGAGCTGTGGTGTAGGTGGTAGATGTGGCTTGGATTCTGCGTTGCTGTAGCTGTGGTGTAGACTGGTGGCTACAGCTTCAGTTTGACCCCAATCCTGGGAACATTCGTATGCCATGGGTGTGGCCCTAAAGACAAAAAATAAACTTCTACAGGGTTCCTAATGAGCATTTATAAGCAAACTGTTCTGGAATCTATGGGACTGGGTTGGCTTGGTCATAAGGAAAATATTTATTTTAGATTATTGCCTAATTACTTCTCAAAATGATTGTACCTGTTGATTCCATCAACAGTGCATAAAAATTTTTGTCCTCTCAAAGTTTTGACAGCAACTGACTGTCCCAACATTTCCATTCTTTGGATATAAAGTAGAATCTCATCAGGTTAACACTGCTTTGCCTAATAAGCACAAACATATTACATACTCTTCAGACATTTGGATTTCAGTTTTTGTAAACTGCCTGGTCACTTTGCCCATTTTCTTATTGGTTTCCTGCTTCAGTCTGTTCCATTTAAATTATATTTGGGGTATTAATTCCTTCTTAATTTTAACATTAAAAATATCTTCCCCCAACATGTCATCAATTTGTTAACATTACCCAAGATAGGAGTTCCCGTTGTGGCTCAGTGACAACGAACCTGACTAGTATCCTTGAGTATGCGGGTTCGATCCCTGGCCTTGCTCAGTAGGTTAAGGATCCAGCATTCCTGTGAGTTGTGGCGTAGGTCATAGACATGGCTCAGATCCAGCATTGCTGCGGCAGCTGTGGCTCTGGCCGGTAGCTGCAGCTCTAGTTCAACCCCTAGTTTGAGAACTTTCATATGCCACAAGTGTGGCCCTAAAAAAAAAAGCAAAAACAACTTTACCCAAGACATCCTTCTCGAATAGAGATCTGGAAATGCGTGTAATCATTCTATACATCCAAGGCTTATGCACTAGAGTCTTAGATTTTAGATTTTCATAACATTTAAGTCATTTGGATATTCTCATACAAGGTGTATCAGATATATAGTTTATCCTTATGCAATAAAAGCCAATATTTAGAACACTGATGATTTTCCAGGTACTTTTAAAAGCAATTCACAGGTACTAGCATATTCAGGTCTCCAAACAAATGAGGTAACTGTTACTATTCCCATTTTACAAGAGGAAATCGAAACATTAAGAAATTAAGTAATTTGCCCCATCCTGGAAGTGAAAAGTTCTAGATTTGAACCCATGGTATCTATGCTTCACAACTCGTACTTTTATATTTAGATTTTTAATACCAGTGCAGCACATCTCTTCAAATTAACAGTACTGCCTTCCATTCTTACCTTTTCCCCTGTCTCCTTTTCCTCCTTTTCTTTCATTTTTCTACAAATATTTAAACCTCGACTATGTACTGGATATAAATTATAAGTTGTAAGCACACGGTTGTTATTTTAAGTCTGGATAATGTCACCAAAAAAATAGGGCAGGAAGCACCAAGGACCGAGCCCAAGAACACTCAACAGCATGACGGGCCTAAAGAGCAAAAGCTTCTTTGCACAGCCAGCTCTCTGCTCTCCTTACTCTGGTTCCAGGTCCCCTTGGCCCTGAGTGTCCTCCCACCCAGAGGCCCCACAGAATCTCAGTACATATTACATATTCCTCCAGCATAATGAGTCCACTGGCAGGCACCCAGGAACACAGAGTCATATATGAGGCTCCCCCAGCAGGCTGGACTGTCTCCAGTTGTGGTCACAGGTAGCCGCAGAGACAGGCATAAAGGCAGGTCCTGGAGACTGGACCAAAGGCATGGTGGGTTGGGTGGGTGGAACCACAGGCATCCTACATAGGCGCCAAACAGTGACCTCCACTCAAATAGTGCCAGAGGGAAAAAAAAAACCGGAGCATCATAAAAACAGAAGGATCCTTTTATCTCCCTGCCTCCATCTTCTTCCACAGAAATGCATGGCTAATTTTCCTGGATTCTTACTTAACTACTAGATACCACTCGTAGCAACAGCTACCACTTCTTATGCTAGCCCTAATAAGTTATAGACGCTTTACGTTGTCTCTCGGCTTTAGGAGACCCTTGAAAGGTAGGTGGTGATCATTTCTGATTCAGAAATGTTGAGTAACGTACATGCCTAATAAGCCACAGAGTCAGCACTGAGATTCAGACTTCCCTGACGTCAACACTCATGATTTTTCTCCTGAACACATCACTACTGACAACATCGTTAACAACAATAAAGGTGTTTGTGAGTTTTTCATATGCACTGGGCACAGCACCAAGGGATTTTGGCAAATTTCCTCAGCTATCCTGACAGCAATCCTAACTGGATAAACTCTTTCCCACTCTATGATTTTTAAAGTAATTACTCTTTCTTTTAAACAGAGGACAGAACTAAGTCTTAGATATAAAAGCAACTTGCTCAAGTTCCTAAAAGAGTAAGACCCAGAGGCGGAACCTGAGACCGGCGACCCTGGGCCCCCAGCTCTTGATTCTCTCATCTCCCCAGTGTGCAGACAGGCTTGGTCATCCCCGTGGTTCATCCTCCTCCCAGGGATAAACTTGACCTATTTCCTAAGAGCAGCTGAAAGCAGTGTGTTTCTCAAGGCTCAGACTATATTTAAGATGTCATGGGAGCTTGAATTATCAAATGAATATGTATGAGTTTGCCTTCAGAGAACTGTTAAGATTTATCTCTGCAGAGAGAGACAAATGTCATATGATACCATATACACTGAACCAAAAAAAAAAAAAAATGATACAAACGCACTTAGTTACAAAATAGAAATAGACACACAGACATAGAAAACAAACGTATGATTACCAAAGCAGAGAGTGGGGTTGGGGAATAAATTAGGAGTTTGGGATTAATATACACAAACTACTACATATAAAATAAATAAACAAGGACTGCTATATGGCACAGAGAACTGTACTCAGCATCTTATAATAACCTACGGTGGAAAAGTATGTGAAATAATCTATAATGGAAAAGAATCGCTTTGTTGTATGATTGAAACTAACATAATATTGTAAATTAACTATACTTCAATAAAACAAAATAAATTTTTAAAAAGGTTTATCTCTGAAGCTCTATTGAGAGCTGTAAACTCCTTATCTGGTTTCTTTTTTCCGTTTTTTTTTTTTTTTTTTTTTTTTTAATAGACCCATACCCGCAGCATATGGAGGTTCCCAGGCTAGGGGTCAAATCGGAGCTATAGCTGCTGGACTACTATGACACAGCCACGTCAGATCCGAGACACATCTGTGACCTACACCACAGCTCACAGCAACGCTGGATCCTCAACCCACTGAGGCCAGGGATCAAACCTGTGTCATCACGGATGCTAGTTAGATTCGTTTCCACCAAGCCATGACAGGAACTCCTGGTTTCTTTTTGTATACACTCAACGTGCCTGACTTTGTGTTAGCACAGAGAAGTTAATACATAAATATTAAAAAGAAGGAAAGGAGGAATAGGTTAATTTAAATGTGTGACTCTTAAGGACAATTTCCAACCATACTAAAAGGGAGGAAGAGCTGGAGGGGTCTACCTTCAATAATGACCACAGCCCTCAGTTAGCAGAAGCTAGTTAAATGAGAGTTTAAAAGGATGACCACTCTGACCTAAACCTCCAGTTCTACCCAGAATTGATGATTTCCTAGAAAAGGAGAAGAGTCAGTAAAGCACTTTTTGTGCTTTTCAGATAGAGTCCTTGGAGCCAGGCCAAGCCAACAAAACATGGCTGGGGGACACATGCTAGTTATAATGTGGTCCATGTGGAAGCCTCATTTCCTAGAAATGCATATGGAATCACTAGAAATTCTAAGACTTCAGGTGACGCTATGAAACCAATTCATACAGCAGAGACACCCAGACCCTCCCATGTGTGCACACACATCCACACGCGTCTTATCAGAAAGATGAACTCCTCCCAATTTCCCTCCTGTATTAACCATGACTTCCATTTCTCTTATATTCTGATGCTGTGACACACGGGGTCTTGCTGACCCTGGAGGGACTGTTCTTTATAGGAATAGCCAGTTCCTAGGAATATAGTAAACAACTTGACCAAAGAGCATGCCTTTCAAATGCAAACCAACCAAGTCCCAGCCACACCCCCACCCACCTCCCATGCTGGACCATCACGCCCCCACCACTACCTACCTGCCCTGATCACCCCAGGGCAGGCGAGGCACCAGACCTAGGAGAGCGTATACCCCAGAGTTCACTGCCATTATTCAAACCAGCTGATTCTAAGTCTGCTCACACTGCCTTTCCCACACCTTTTTGTGGAAACCACAACATGAAAACCTTTGTCCCCAGTTTCCCTCTCTCCCTCTGCCCCCTGACCAACCTCAGTGTCTCCCCAAGGGGCCTCAGGCCTGTATGCTCCTTTCTCTGGGGTTCTGTGAGTATAACAAACTATCTTTTCAGTGACAGTTAAGTCCTAGTCTGTTGGACTCACCATACCTAAACAATAATTTTAAAAGTATATATTAAAATATCTCTGGACATATTCATTCTGACCTTATTTTCCTTACAGGAATGCAAGGACTAGCATCGTTAAAAAAGGAAAAAATTTCTGAGACGCCTAAGAATGTTATTAGCAAAGGCAGGTCAGAGTGTTAACTCTTACCTTGGGACAAGGAGATGCTGTAAGGAGACACAGGTCAGGGGTCACTCTCACAGAACAAAGGGGAAGGTATAGTGACGGTAAAAGCCACCCTGCCGTTGTCCCCCTGAATATGAAGACCTCATGAATTCAAGGTTCTTAGCACTTTCTGTGGCATTTGCGACTCCATTAGTGATTGAGGTTTGCAAGATTACGCCCAAGTTTCTGGCTCCATTGCTTTGAGAACTAACTGGCTAAGCGTTCTTCCGCAATGTAAGTAAGTCTTCTAGGTAATTATGGTTTGTCTATTTAAGATAATGCCTTGCCAATTTAGAAGACAATTTAACTAGTCATGAATTGCTAAATACTTACAGCAAAGTTTAGAGAAAGAACAATACGTAGGTACAAATTAAAAGGCTTCTGGATTACTATGCAATTATTGTCAATAACCGCTTTTTCTAACGGGAATGTTTCCTAGAGTCAACAGCCCTGGCACTTTTTCTTGGAATTAGAGGGTCACCAGTAGACTTTGCTTTCTGAACAGATGGAGCATCAAAAGGTGTGAACACTGAAGTGTGGTGATTCAACCATGAGTTCTAGCATCACCCAGACATGGACTGGATTAGTGTGTGATTTTGGGCAATGCACTTAACCTTTCTCAACCTCAACTTCCTTACGTATAAAAGGTGGACAAAAAATAGTACCCGCCACAGTGCACTGTTAGAATTAAATAACACATGCGTTTAGAGCACTGGCTCGGTCCTTAGCTCCATGAATGTTGACTTTCAGTTGATCTCACATACAACCTACTAGAAGGACCAAAGGAATGAGGGATCGAGGCTTCATACATATTCTTAATTATTCTCCATTTACTATGTTCTAATTCAGAGTTTTACTCTTAGTAGTACTTTCTTATATTTCCAAATGTACTCTTCTATTTTTGATTTCTACTTGAGACGAGTGTCACTAAAGGAGAATGATGTGCTATGACCTCATATATGTCAGGGGGAGAATTCATAACTTCCCTACATGCATTTAAAGTCCTATCAAGTTCCTTCAAAAATGGCGATCACTGTGTCTACCTGTTCAATTCCTTTTTTTTTTTTTTTTTTTTTTTTTTTTTTGTCTTTTGTCCTTTCAGAGCCACACCCGCGGCATATGGAGGTTCCCATGCAAGGGGTCAAATCAGAGCTATAGCCGCCGGCCTACGCCACAGCCATAGCAATGCGGGATCTGAGCCGCGTCTGCAACCTACACCACAGCTCACGGCAACGCCAGATCCTTAACCCACTGAGCGAAACCAGAGATCAAACCCGCAACCTCATCGTTCCTACTCAGATTTGTTTCCTCTGCGCCATGACAGGAACTTCTCAATTCCTTCTTAATGCTTCACTTTTGGACCTCAAGTTTTAATGTCATTTAATTTGTACTGATTATTGATGTAATCCTAACATCACTCAGGTCAGGGAAAGCCAGCTTATTAAAGAGCTCTCTCTCACCCTCCACCTTTAGAACACTGCAAATCATGAAACAGAACAGTCTTTAAACAGGCATGCACTGTGGTTTCCTAACATCTTTTTCTAAAGCCTTAGAAAATTACTATTAGTGTCATTCAAGTTGGGAAACTTAGTCAGAGTCTCTTAACCTTATGGATATGTCCCAGGATGGGAAAAGAGAATGTCTTCAACAGCTGGGAGAGGTTTTGTGGATTTCATAGTGGTTGGGAACGACTAACAAGGAAATATTACACATGGCCTTTGGCAGGAACAGATTATAAAATCCAGAGCCTTTTGTTATGAGCTGAGTAGAGTATTATTCATAATTGTTATTTGATTTGGTCTTCCCGTCTGTCTTCTAACAGAAGGCTTTTCTGCTTTGAAAAATTACAGCATTTAAAGGTACTCTATGTCTCTGATTAGATGCTACATAACTGGCATATATTACTCAAAAAAAATAAAGCCCATAGGGCCAGTAAAATGTGCAGTAGCAGATGGCATTTTCACCAACAGAGCCTTTTTTTTTTTTTTTTTTTTTTTTTTAACAGAGGTGGGGATCTACCCTCGCTTGAGTAAGGCCAGGAAATGTCCATCATTCCCAGGACTTCTCACTCATTCAACTGACATTCATTAATCCCCCAAGCATCCTGATAACTCCAGGAAAGCATCCAAACTCATCTGCATCTGGCTCTGGCTTCTGTCGCCAGCCTCATCTCACAGTGCTTCTCTTCCCTACAAACCCTAAAGCCCATCCATTTACAGTTTTAATGTTTGCAGTTTCTACAGGTGACAAGTAATCCCAAGAAGCTGATGACATGGAATAATAGGGAAATTTATCAATGCACTAATTTTCCTGAGACGTGCTTCAGGCTGGTGACCAGGAGGGAGTCATTTGGCTGCTGGGTGAGATGAGCTGGCTGCCCAGAATATGCCTTTCAATAGCACTTTGCCATCTTTGTGTTTCCCTGTGTGTACTCTGCATGGGGTGTTTCAGTTACATTTTGCCACAAAAATGCCCACTCTACCAACAACCACAAACCTCGGTGGCCTCCAACAGTAAACATTTGTTTTGATCCTGCGTTTGTGGGGTTCAGAGGCTGGCGAGTGAGCGCTGGTTGATTTCACCTGGGCTTGCAGACATGGGTTTCCTGGCTCTTGCCGGTCACTCTTGTCTAGGTTCACATATAAATCCGGGATCATGACAGGCTGTTGGCTGGGCTAGTATGGCCTCAGTCAGAACAACTAAACCACCTTGGTTCTGCCCCACTTCTGCTTCAGGCTAATCCAAGTCTGTTCTCTTAACACTGCAGAGCTACAAGAGCAAGCCAAGATCAACCACACAAGCAGTTTCCAACCTGCACCTGCATCATTCATGCTAACACCCCACTGACCAAACCAAGCCACATGGCCATGCCCAGAGTCAGAGTAAGAGTCACTAAAAGTCATATGGCAAGTGGCAAGAATATAGGAAGACTGAAGATCTGGAGACATTTTTGCAATCAATCTACCCTACAGTAACAATCAATTCCATAATGGTGTTTCAGAAGACCTCCCTTCTATTCCACTTGAATTCTTAGACAACATTAAACAGTTTCTCTCCTCCAGACTATTATACTGATAGCCCTTACCCCAACTTTCCAGTTACTTCTCTACCCTCTCCAACACCGTGTCAGTCCTTAGAGGTACTGAGACAGGACACATAAAGCAGTCTCTGAATTTAGGAAGAATATAGTTTATTAGGGCAACTGACACTTACATAGAGTTGGGTGATACAAATAGAGACAGTAACATAATGCTTGGTCCATGGTTAGAAGGTGTGGATGATTAGGCTAAGAGGCATCCCACTCCTCCAATGTACCTCCACATTTACCTGGAGCTGCAGTGGACAATTCTTCCTGTCTGGCAGGTTCCCATCTCCAGTGCCTACAGCTGTTTCTCTGAGTGGTTCTTCCATATCCACAGAAGTCTGTGCCAATGCACATAAATGAAACTCGAAAGCTCTGGGAATTTAACATCCCAAGAGAAAACCCTCAACCAATGAGACAAGAGTCAATGGACAAAATACTGCAGCTTCCCATCCCACACTGTGATACTTCTGAGTCATGTTTTAAGGAGTACCTCAGTGAGAAACCCAGCAGTGGTCCCCAGCTATAGTCACTCATGAATGTAATCTTTTCGGTTTTCTACCTTTCCCTTCTTACTTTCTCCAATCACTTATTGGGCATCTTATTGTCATCTCCCATATACTTGCCTCAAAGTCTTTATCACAGGATCTGGATTTCCAGAGAACCATAACTAAGAATGCAATACTGTTAGTTTGCCATCAGGGAGCACGTGTGAGGGGAGGGTTCTGAATCCTTCCCATTTTTTTAAGACTCCTCATGTTATTCAACCTGTGAACTTCACATATGCCTGAGTGGTTCCTATAGTGATGTCACATGACAGGAGTTTTGGGCGAAGGGAGGAGTTGGAGGAGGAAAGAGGCACCAAAAAAACCCTCCTTTGTCTAAATAGTACACTGAGTAACAGACTTTGTGATATAATACGAGGTATCTATATATCAATGTCCAAAATTCTTTCAACAGGGATTACTTTCAGATAAGCATTGCCTGATCTCCATGGGCGCTTTTTGCAAAGTTCGGCTATAGACAACACAAGTAGTAATGCAGGATAGTGGAACATGCATCTTTGATGACAGAAGGGCCTTGAATTTAGCCTTGGCCCTGCCTTTCACTAGCTCTGTGACTTTCAGCAAGTCAGAGTCTCAATTTCCTTACCTGCAAAATGGTATCATTAATCTCTAATCTACAGGTTTATTAACAGTATTAAATAAAACAGCAACCATAAACCTCCAGGTACTAATATTCAACATATATACTCATTAGGTTTTATCCATCATTAATTTGGAGTCAAACAAGGGTTTGAATTTTAGTTCTACTACTAGATGGTTAGGTGATAGAGCAATACAGCATAGTGATGAATAGCTCACAAACTTTGAATCCAGGTGGATTTAATTTAACATTGCCTTAGATACACTGAAATACAGCTTTCCTTAATACGAAAGGTTGCACAGATTGAGATGGTGGTTTAAAATCTTAGCTTCTAATAAACACTCAGTAAAAGTAAACCAGTATATAGTTTAGCTTCTTAATTGCCTTTATCAATTTTAAGCTTCTCATTTATAAAAGGTCAAATAATTACACCAATCTCCTAAGGTTCAGTGGAAAGCCAATCACAGGAGAGGTTCGATCATCCAACACAGGACCTGCCAGGAAAGTAAGTTTTCAGTCATTGTTCTTGTGTTCATCACCGATTTAGGTTGTAAACCATGGGAAAAGATTATGGCCAAATTAAGAGGAAGACAAAGTTGTTGGAAGGTTAAAGGGTTATCTCACAGAACTGACGGGAAATGTAGAGACTCACACTTGGAAAACGACAGGAATTAGAGTTACTCGAGACCCAGCATCAGGACACAGGACACACTCACGCTGGCTGGACTGTCAGGTGAGGGCACCGTCTCTAGCCTCAGAACCACACCATCTCCACAGCCCAGCCAGTGTCGCTACGACGACACTACCAGCAATGCTGCTGTAATGATCTGATCTTGACTGGCTTATGGCTTTGCAAGCAAACTCATTGGCTGACCTGGGTCGCAACTTGCTTCCTGGTCGTGCTGGAAGATTGCTTGTGTAAGCCAACAGAAGGAAATGGGCCATGAAAAAGTACCACTCCTGTGCCAGATCATATACATAATAATGTAGGGGTCAATCTCCGCTAGGGATGTTTTTCAGAAAGGAGTTGGATAATTAACAGCTAAAATTAAAACATAAATTTCTACTATTTCGCTTCTTCTAAAGCATGCCCTGAAACCAGGCCATTGATTCAGGTTTCTCCCAGTGAGAATGCTGGAAACATAGAAGTTAATCAAAGACATAGAAAGCATAGTGAAGCTTCAGTACATATTCTGGAAACACATTGTCTCTGGAAAATGTAAAAAAAAAAAAAGCCTATATTCAAGGAGTTAGGATGCTGGGGAGCTACAAAGTTGAGATCAGGAGGACAGCGTACAGGTGTCAATTAAGACTTCCCAAACATTCGTAAATCTCCTGCTAGGAGATAGTATTGGGAGAAAAGGCCTAATCTGACTCTTTAAAATTATGGTTTGAAGGGTTTTAAGAGAACATAGGGAGGTAACCAATGGAGATGACAGAACGAAGAAACTTGTTCAAGGACCTGCCAGGAATTCAGTCTAAGAGAACTTATGCCTTGGCTTTTGGTCAGAACTGTGTGTTCATGAATTTCATCCTGAACACACACTGCACACCACACACACACACACTTAAATTCTAGGTTTCTTGGCTGTTGTCCTCTATTGTAACCACTTCGAAACTTCACACCACTCCTTAGAACCTCTTCCAAGAGAGGTAAAGATCAGAGAATACAAAAAGGGACGTGTTATATGTCCACTGATGCTTCTCCGTGCACAGAGAAGAGTGACAACATACTTCAATGAAAACAAAACATACCTGGTTTCAAATCCTACCTCAGCTCTAGGACCTTGGAGTAGACGTCTGTTCCTCTGCCTCCTGCTATAGTTATAGAGATGATACCAGCCATTTTGTAAGAATTTGAGAGGACTGCGGAGAAAGCATTTTAACTGCCTAATGCATATATAGGCCTACCAGTTTTTTCCAGGAATGGTAAATTATATAATCATCTTTTTAATTTTACTTATTTTTTGTTTTTTAGTGACTCTTGGGGTGCTTGAAATAATTCATGGTACTCTCCTAACAAACGTGAAGATCATCCTGAATCTCTTTTCCCTTCCCCTTTTTGACCTTTATTCTTCTTCTTTCCTTTTGATCAACCTGCGGTACCTCGCTGTATTTTAGGGATACCGTCTTAAAACATTCCTGCAACAGTCCATACATTATCGTCACTAGGAGAGATCCATAAATTTCCATGTAAATTACTAACAACTTAGAAAGGGGTTGTTGGATTGAACCCTATTCGTAAAAGAGGTATTTTCGTTGGGCACTGACTTAACCCACTGTTTTTATGTTTTGGGAAATGGTACTGATATAGTAACATCAACTACCACACATAATTATACTCAGAGATGGGAGCCAATAATCCCATCTTGGTTGGGGATATATACTATTTCTTCCCGATATCCAAGAGAATAAACTTGAGGAAACCCACGGGAGCTGTCTTTCCGCCATCAACAGGGCACGTGTCCCTCCCCTGACCCTTTCCCATCCCGAGGTCTGAGCTCCCTTCCACACATGGCTTTGCAAGCTGGGCAACTGACTAGTCTTTCAGCCTCCCTAGCAAGGGACTTGGTTTCAAATTTGTGTTAGTTCTGTTTTCTCAGTGTTCCTGTTTATTGATCCCACTGAATATGTGATTTTATTATAAGTCAAATGAAAAAGTTTTATGAGAGGTAAATAACCAAAATTTGAAAGATTTCACTGCTATTGTTTCTGATGTCGTAAGTCACCTGGCCGCTTAATAGGGTATTGTTTTTCCCTGAGGAATAACAGGCAGTCACAGATAGGAATGGAAACTGGAGAAAAAAACTTTAAAGTTATAATTAACTTTAAATATTATTTAGGACTTGGGAGTACTCAGATATTCTCTGAGAAAACAGTGGCCCTTGATGGATCTCCTTACATCTGGATAAACAACAAATTTTCTAAATAATTCTCTCCAAAAAAAAAACAAAAACAAAACAAACAAACAAAAAAAGAGTAGTAACAAGGAAAAGGACACATGCCCTATCTGCAAGGCATCGTATAGGCACTTCACCTATGCTGTCTCATTTAGACTCCAAAGCAACCCCCCAAAAGGAGACATTTTTAAAGAATGAGCAAATCAAGACCCAGAGGTTAAGTGATGGGTCCATGGTCACACAGCTGGGGTCGAAAGCTGAGCATTCAACTCAGGTTAGCCTCAGCTCACAGTCCAAGGTCCTCCTCTAAGCCAGGTTTTTACAGACTGATATGTACCACGTGATAAAGCAAAGGGACACTCTAGATTCCCCCAAATCCCACAGCAGGGCAGAAAATAAATGAAAAATGCACAGACTTCCAGGCATCCACAGCAAGCAGGAAATCATACTTTCCCATGAGCTGGGCTTGCCAAAAAGCATTTCGTGGGGGCCTGCCTGCCAGGGCCACTTGTGTGGCGTGTCAACCGGCCCCCACCCATCCTTCATAAAGGCACGATTTACTAAGGGTCTAGGATTCAGTGTCTCTATGCATCATGGTTGGAATCCAGAATGAAGGAAGCGTTTTGCAAGCAAGAGACTGCCAGAAGCTTCCAGCCCCCGCATCTATAATTTTGTCTTTGAGATTTTTTTAATTGAGGTATTTCAATGGAAAATAACCCAAGCATAGCATATTGGCAGGTTATGTACAGAATCTCGTGCCCAGGGCTGGTTGGAGCATTTACATGTATGCCTAACAGTCACATTTCCAAAGAAACTCAAGGAGCAGTTCCATCCCTGTAAGGATTCCTTGTAACGCTGAAGCCCTTGCAGGGGAGAGGTGGGAGGTGGCTCCTCTCCAGCCCATAGCACTTTATATAGGCTGCTTTGAAGCCTTACAAACTGGAAAATGAATCACCTTTATGACTTGGGTCACTTGTGCCAGAGTCGGAGCCTTCCTGAAAGAGGCCTTTCTCACCCAGAGGCAGCATCGTTGGCCCACTCAACATCCATAGTGGGAAAAGACTTGCTCTTAATCAAGCATCCATCATACACCAGGCACTTGATTAATTCCCACAACTCTGAGATAATCATCAAAGCGTTTTTATGCCTAAGAAATTAAAGTGGCTGTGGGGTCATTTGGATACTTGAAACCAAAGTTAAGAATGGTCCCAAGGCATTCTGATCATTCCAAAGTTCTTCCCGCTACACCACAGGAACTTGACTCTGTTTCACAGGCTCAGTCACTCTTCTATGGACTCGTTTAATAAGCATCACTTGAGTGCCTACTCTGTGCTGCAAATGGGGCTAAGCACTGAGATACAGCAATAAGCAAGACAGACTACAAAGCACTTGGGAGAGAAAGATAGTGAACAAAGAATTAGAGTTGTGGACAGGGCTTAGATAGTGCAATATTAAGTGCGTGCAGACATACGGCCAAGACTCACACTAGGCTTCGGGATGAGTGGGGTTACAGAACGATTCTCTGAATAAATGAGGCCAGAAAGATGGGAAGAAGTCAAAGAGGCGGAGATGAGCGGTGTGGATAAAGGGGAATTCATCCCTTGGGGTGGGGGGAGGAAGCACCTGCAAAGTTTCCCAGGCCTTAAAGAGTTTGGGCTGTTCAAGATACTGGAGGAGATTTAATTTGGTGGGAGTGTCTCCTGATTGCTCCAAATCACATCAACTTTCCTAATAAAAGTTACTGAATAGACTCCTCGTCTAATGAAGAGAAAAAAGGAAAAGAAAAAAACACAGGGATTCAGAGCAGAAGTCACTTTCATGAATAAGAATGTCCTTTTGTCTAGTATGGCCTCTGTGTGAATAGCATCCAAGACCAGGCAAAAGAGTGATTTCAAGCTCAAGAAGGTGGTGACAATTCCCATCAAGTCACGAGAAAGGGGATGAAAACAAAGGTACACTCCACCTTCCTCATGCCCATCCTCTCATTACCATTACTTTAGCCACCACATTGGCCCAACTCTTGGTCTCTCCTTAACTCCAGAATGAATTACACGTAAAGGTCATCCTTTTACATATTCTGTATATCAGGCATCCTAATGATTATGCACACCTACCCCAAAACCTAAAAGTAAGTTAACTGTCATCTGTGAATCATTCTTTAGACCTCTAATATGAAGTTTTCATTCTGTCATTCCAGGGTCCCAGGAAGATGGTAATTTGCCTCTACTTCCACTAATCCAAAACTCCATTCTAGAAGGGAATTGGTAGGAAGAAAATGAACATTTATTGGGCACCTACCATGTAACAACCACCATTTTATTTAATCCTATAAGGCAGATGTAATCAAGCTCATTTTCAAATGAGAAAAATGAGGGTTTGAAAAGTACGATTTGTTTCTAATTTCACAATGAAAGCAAGAGCAAAAATTGAACCCAAGTTTTGTCCTGAAGCTCATGTGTGGCTTTAGAACCAAGGATGTTTAAAGGCAGTTCCTGCACGTAACTGCCCAGCCTCAAAATCTAGCTGTATGTGGGATCCTCTTCCCTCCCTAGGCTGCCAAGAGGTGAGCTGCCAGCACCAGATCTGAAACGCATGTAAAATGGGTCAGTGATGTTTTAGCAAATGATCCAAGTAGACCGAAAACATATAATGAAAACCCGGTTGGGCAATTTGACTTTGAGGACAACAAGAAATCTTAAGGGAAAAGATCTTACTATCAATTATACAATATTCCAATGGATAACTTCATTAACAATTACTTTTAAAAAGATAAGCAAAATGAGCATTACATGACAAAATTCCCCACGGAGATAAATCTCCTTTGTTCGCATAAACCACCATAGTGAAGAGGAAACACAGGAGGGCTCAGACTCAGTCAGACTTGGCTTTTGATTCTGCTTGTGCTGTTTCCCAGATGAGTCATGAACACAGTGCTGAACTTTCCTGAGCTTCTGTTTGTTCTTTTGTGCATCAGTGATAAAAATATCAAAATGAGGTAATCAGAGTTTTAAAAAAGCAGCACACTGTAGGCTAGCAGTCATTCAACAAATGCTAGTCTTGCCTTCCCCCTTCCAGTAAATTCACAGTATTCAAAGTATTCCAGAGTCTATCAATTTAGGGTTTTACTGGGATTATTCCATAATTTAGTAGGCACTGACTATGCCAATAATAGTGATAATTTTTATGGTGATATTCCCATAATTATAATAATATCTAGTACTCCAACATCATGGTAACACTTGTAAAGTGTTTTCAAGTTTATTAACTTATTCAGACACGACAACAACTCTTTGATATAGGTACCATCACTTTACCTAAATTTTACAAAAGAGGGAACTAAGTCTGGAGAGGCAACATGACCCCAGAAGGGGCAAGAACAAGAACCCAGGGACCTCACTGCTGAGCTTGAATACCACGGTTTATTCCATGAGCTCAGGCAAATTATATAATCGCTCTGTGACTCAGTTTGGAAATGGAGAGTAACAATGGGCTGTATTTCACAACAATGTGAGGATAAAATTAGTTAATACAGTTAAGGGCACCCTTGGAACAATAAGTATTCAATCAATTTTGTATATTATTTTTCTCTGCAAAGTGTAATTACTGCTTCAGTGTTGGGAGGATGAAATAAGGCAATACATAAATGAATACAAAGTATTCAGACTCATTCCTGACACAGAGTAAGGGCCCAGCAAATACTACCTGTTATTACTGTCCCATACCACTCAGACAGTAGGTACAAAATGCGGTTTTTGAATGACAGTGCTTGGAAGTTAAAGCTCCTCTGGGTGAAGAAGGAGAGGATGGAGGAAATCAGCCAACAGTGGAAGCCCTGTTCCGTTCTCCCAGTAATCTCATGAGAAAGACATAGAGCAACAAGAGAGATTTTGGAGGTTCGGATACATTTCCCTTCAGTTTCTAGTTCTCAAAGGAAGGGAAAGTCGGGTTGTTTTATTAATTTCCTGTAGTAAAACTGTATAAAAGCAGCTAATGAATTACTGCTCCACCTACCTGCCTTACTCAGGGCTCCTCATAACAGCTACTTAGTCCCCTCCCCAGTCACAGCAACCGGGACAGGAAAACACACGCTTCTTTTCAATGTAAATACTGGCCTTGACTCCCTGATTCCAGTGCATCTGGGAGACAAACGTCCTGCTCTTTCTAGGAGACTCTGCTCAGGGTGAACTCCCATCGGAGGTTGGAAACTGGGCCAGGAGGGAGCCTGGGAGTAAAAGGTGTTTTTGTCAGAGTGAATGTATTGGAGCCAGGATTTTGTTGCTTTTGACAGGGAGCCTAATTAGCCTTTAACTCTTTAACCACAACGTCCTCTTGAAGTAGAGAGAGGAAATTAACCACCAGCGCTCAGAGCCACCTGGAAGAAATTAAAGTAATGTCCTCCTTCACTAATCCCCTTTCAAGGCACAACAGTAAATATGCATTATATTTAACAATCATGTTTCCCGGGAGCTAAGCATGGGTTTCAGTGAAAATAAATACTCTGTGATGTGTCTCCGAATGCTACCCTGAAAGTGCAGACAGAAAGTCCTCTGTCCTCAACCCCAGCAGAATGAACTGCATAACGACAAGGACGGGGATCAATGAATACGGCTTGAGAGTTGATTTGTTATCTGGGATTGATAATTCATCTTTGCTTGCAAAACACAAACTAGATTAGATGTGAAGATCATTTCCCAAGTTTGGCTGGTTTCCAGTCTTGGGTGCTGGCTGCGACAGAGGAGGGGGTAAATATGAGGCAGAGACGAAATGGCACTGATTAGTGACCGGACAGTGCCACAGGTCCATTGCCCATTTGGTGTCTGTTATCATGGCTACATTCATCTAGTTCATCACAGAAGATCTGTAATATATATTCATCATAGAGTTTACTCACATTGATGATTATAGTTTATTCATATAGGTAAATATATATTTGCATATATAAATGTTTATATGGACATATATTCATATATACACATACACATTATAAACATATCTTTGCATGTGGGAAAGAGTCGTAGAGGTTAGTTGTTTATTTACAACCTCATGAAATCACTAGTGAAGTCACTGTTTGCTAGAGCAAAAAAGGAAACTCAGATCATCTGAGTCAAGGGCTTTTTCACATGCAGTCCCCAAAGGCCTGGGTTTCTGTAAAGGAGCTGCAGAAAAATAGGTATTTAGACACACTTGTATCTTAATTTAAATCCCAGTCATGTTACTTATTAACTTCGTAGTCGGAGCAAGGAATCTGCATCTGTATTATGGGGATGATGATGATAATAGTGACTATATTATAGGGCTGTCAGGAGTCTTGCATGAGTTTCAAGTACTTAACACAGAGTTGGGAATAGAATTAAGTGCTTAATGAATATTAGCTATTACTATATGTATCCATACCTCTATTTCTCTCCCTACCACCATGATTATCAGCATCCTTGGAAGGCTATGCTTGAGACAAGGTTCCACCATTTTTCTGAGAGTTTTTAAAGCATTCATCTAGCCTACCATGCTCTAGCATATATGTAAGGAAGATTAAGTTCAGAAAGTGGAGGTGACTGTGTCAAGGCCATAGAAAGGCTGTGATCTATTGAGAAGAGGAAGATTTGAGCTAGTTGGTTTAAGCAAAGCTCAGTGGGACTGGTTAGGAGGTTAACGAATATAGGGGAATTGAATTTAGTCCATGTACTGATACTAGCCTCATTCCACTCAGGTATAGAAGCACACACACACAACCCCCCCCACATATACACTCATATACACACACATACACCCCTACAAACACATACTCACATACACAAACAAGTACATATACACTCACTGATTCACATGCAACACACACATACATATATACCCAATTCGGGTGCAGAGTCTTGGGAAACAGTTAACTTTTCACTTCTACCTTGCACGCTAAACTTTCAGGAATATCAGTCATCAGATTTATCTTGTCTTAGGTGGTGGGACAGCCCAAACCAACCAGTGTACCTAGGGTTCCTATCTCCCCCACTCTATGCCTGAGCTCTCACTGTATCAAGCTGCTTATAAATCTTACTTCCTTTAATCCCGGTCAGGTGGATAGTAAGCATTTATGGTTTTTCTATAGGCAGGGAAACTCAAACTCATCAGTTACGCAAAATACCAAAATCTCAGGACAACTGACCGACCATACCAGGATTTACAATCAGTCTTGTGTCTCTCCAAATTCTATATTCTAGTCAAGAATTCCTTAAATTGAGATCCCAATCCACTGATTGATCAAGGATGCTCAATTACATGGGTTTTGATCCACATCTAAAAATAATAGAAACAGGAGTTCCCGTCGTGGCGCAGTGGTTAACGAATCCGACTAGGAACCATGAGGTTGAGGGTTCGATCCCTGCCCTTGCTCAGTGGGTTAACGATCCGGCGTTGCCGTGAGCTGTGGTGTAGGTTGCAGACGCGGCTCGGATCCTGCGTTGCTGTGACTGCGGCGCAGGCAAGTGGCCACAGCTCCGATTAGACCCCTAGCCTGGGAACCTCCACATGCTGCGGGTGCGGCCATAAAATGACAAAAGGCAAAAAAAAAAATAATAATAATAGAAACAGGATCGAAGAAAAGACCTAACGGTGTACCACACACCATTAAGAGTTCCGTATTATTTTGTAGCACATGTCTGCAAATGTGTGTGTTGGTGTGTTTGGGATAGGTAGGTAAGATAGATTTTGAACCCGAAGTCCCAATCAGAAAAGTGTGAAAATTAGCACCTTATTAATCTATATTGTCAGGGACAGTCCAGTCAATTTGCACCAAGCTTCCTGGGAACGTTCCAGGCAGAATAAATTGGTTCTGCATGTGTGTTCCCATAGCACTGTGTACATTCCTATCTTATAACCCTAATCAAATTGCACTCTGGTTTTCTCCCCAAAGGGTGGCCATGTATGTGTGGATGCCTCCCTCCTGTGCCTTTCATCTCCCCTCGCTATTCCTCATTCAGACCTTGGAGAGCTGGACACCCGATGAGTGTTTATGGCTTTGAATTTGATAGAACTGAAAACTGAGCTATTTAAGAGCTCTGGTTTTTGCATCGCCTAGATTTCTCTCTTTTACAGCCTAGCCTGAGATCATTTTACTCTTCCTTAACACCTACAGCAATAACAGGTTGAAGAAGAAAAGTTAAAGAGTGAGAAGGCAAAAGAGAAAGTAACCTTCAAATTTAATAATTTGGATAAGAATCCAAAAGGAAGAGAAACTCAGAACTATTTACTAAATATGTTTTGATATAAAGGAAATACAAATGCATTTTATCCAAACCATCACAGGCCACCAACTGTCAAAAAGTAATAATTAATAGCTGAATGTAACTGGTTATATCCAGAGTAAGGACACTTGAGCTATTAAAGAGCAGGGGAAAAAAAAAAAAAAACTTCCCACCCCCTCTTCCTGTGCTGTCCTTTGGCCAGCACAGAAAATCAGGCCAAGCACTGCCTCCTGAGGCTAGAGAGGGTTTGATTGTAATTTTTCAGTTGTTTATTGTTGTTTTATTACTCTCCATTTTCACACACTTTGGAGGAAGGGAAGTGGAAATGCTGAGTCCTGAGTGTTCATTCTCATGAGAAGGAAGCCACAATAGGCCCTGACAGAGCCAGAAACCCCTAGGGCCATATTTTCCCTGCTCCTTGTAGGAGGAACGTGTTTGATGACTGGGTACATCTTCTCAGATGAACAAGGAGTTCTTAATTTGGAATCTGTGTTGACCAACCAGGCTTTGGAAGACAAAGCATTCTCTCATTCACTTGCTGACACGAATGACATAGGGCTGACATGAATTCACTGTACAGACTTTTCAGAGTCGCTTATGCAGTTTTCTACTGTATATTAATTAATTTTTTTTTCTTTTTAGGGTCGCATCTGAAGTACATAACGTTCCCAGACTAGGGGTCAAATCAGAGCTACTGCTGCCGGCCTGCACCGCAGGCAGAGCAACACCAGATTTGAGACTCACCTGTGACCTATGCCACAGCTTGCGGCAACATGGGATCCTTAACCTACTGAGATGGGGCAGGGATCGAACTTGCATCATCATGGATACTAGTCAGGTCCTTAATCTGCACAGCCACAATAGAAATTCCCTATATCTATTACTATTATTCATCATCATCATCGTTATCCTCACTCTATCCTTTCATTACATAAGTTATTATTTAAGGACCTCCGATTCTACTCTCAGGTTAGGTCTGCAAGCTTTCTCAGAACTTAGAGGGTAAACCAGAGTCAGAGCAGAGGTGTGGGGCTGGGGGAGATCTCATGACTATAGAGTGTGGGCAGGAATAGAAAAATAGACATTTTGAGAAACACAATACTAGAAGTTTGGAGAAATGAATCAAAAATTTTTCATAAAGTTATACAGAAAGCACTTCCATTCAAGTCTAAAATCCTTCATTATTCTCATCTATGGAGATTGCTTCTTTTATAAGAAAAATGTACTAGCCTAAACTAAATCTATGATGGCATTGGGGACATAATGGTGTCAGAACACACCTTTCCTTCCATCCCCCATTGCACTGAGTCACTCCCTCCTGAGCCAGGTTGACACTTCCCCACGTATCCTGACCATCCGTCTGTCCAGACTCTACACTTACTCATATACGTTTCCCATTGTCTCCAGACATGGGATAGCAAGGAGGAAAAGGAAGAGTCCTCATGGCCACTGATAATGGGGTGTTCAGCAATTAAACTATGTGCTAACTAATCTTATGAAATATTTGAGGTTATTAAAAAAGATATTAGAACTGTATCTTTGAATCAGGAAAGTGGCCAATGATAAATTCAGGGAGAAAAGCTTCATATGGTCTCATTATTATAAAAAAAAATAGCCACCCATCTACCTTATGTATTTTATGTGTCAGTATGTTTTTAAAATATTAAGTTAATGTGAAAGCATATAACCTAGATGTTAAATTTGATGACCCTTGGAGAAGGTATTTGAATGGATGGAGTATAAAAGTGTACAGAGTGTTATCGTGGAAGCTATGTGTTTGTGTGTGGGGGGGTGGGTGTGTGTGTGTGCTTGTTTAAAGGGGGTATAAAATTAGACCTCTAATTTCAACTAAACATACGCATTTAGGAAGAACACTGGAAGTAATGCATACACATAATAATAGTAACCGCACTAGAATGGCAGAGTCTGGATGTTGTTTTTTTCCCTTCAATTCCCTTTTTGTTTCAAATGTAGTTTTACTGCTTTTATTATCTATAGAGGAATGACAGATAAACAATATATAGACAAGAAAGATATATTTAACTAAGGATTAACTATACAATCATAGACATACTCCTAACATATCTGGGACTCAGTTTACCCATTTGCACTATGAGGTCTTGGGCTAAAGGATCTCCATTTTCCATTTTCCTGGGATGACTCCTGATTCTCTGGATGGTTGCAGCGTATCACAGTTCTTAGCTAGCTGATTCTAGACTAATTCTGTATTCCACTCAAAGATGCCCCCTGTATATCAAGGGAGAAAAAGTCATGGGCATGCTTGCTCATCAAAAATAAGATTATTGCGTGAAATAGTTATTTCAGAGAAACACTAAGTTCTAGTTGGCACATACATGAACAGTCTTAAAAAAGACTTGCGCAACTGATTGGGTTGTGCATACCACAGATACAGAGGGACCCTCATTATAATGGCATTGTCTTTGTCACAGACTATGGCAGCAGCTCTAACAGACCCTAGAAAAAAACATGTTGCTAACTCCTGGGAGTCAATGGCAAAGTAATTAAGCCTTTGGCATAATCTAGAAAAACATGGATCTCACTATATATTTCTCCCGTTTGAATCCTCTTCTTCTATAGCAAATTTTACCATGAAATGCAAAGTTTAGTTTACACTTGGGACCTCAGGTGCTAGCATTCAATGATAGGAAAGTTAGAGTGAATTTCTCGTAGTTCCCCAAACTCATCATACTTTGTCAAAACTCTGTGTTTCTGTATATTTCTTACTCAGCCCAGACCACTGTTCACATTCTTTTTACAAGTGGTAAACTTCCACCCTTTCATAAATAGGAAGACAATAAAGCAGACGATCAAACTTTTGTTTATCCTTGCTTGCTTGAAGAAATGCACCTTTGTCTTTAAAGCTCGTCCCTTTCTCCATTCCCACCAAGTCCTTGCTCTTACTCTATCCTAGCATTTTGTTAGGCAACTATCAGCCCATTTCCTCTACTCTGGTGGGAGCTCTTTAAGGAAAGACTATTTTCTCATTTCTAGATCAGTGCATAATACATATTAGGTATTCAAGAATATGATTTCAAAAGAGTATGTATATACGTATCTATGTAAGGAGATTAAATATATATATACACACACATATGTACACAAAAAAAAAGCAAACAAAATAAAAATAACCAAAATGCATCTGCAGACACAGACACCTCTGAAACACACTGAATACACTAGATATGTATTAGGTTAATTCAAAGTCTTTTCCAAAGCCTGTACCAGCAAGCTTTCTGCCCAAGAGGAACAGGGAAGATGTCCAGTTTTTAGAATAACGTTCTGATTGTTTGGCTTTTACAAGAATCCTCAAATCTGTCTGGAAAATCATGGCACTTGAAGAGTGCATAAGGATTTTCCCTGCCCTCCCAAACTCATCAATCCACAGTGTGAAACGTTTATTAGCCTTCACGATTTCCTCACAGTTTAATGGGCTCTGGGGAGAAGGCTTCCATGTCAATGTTAAGGCTCATCTTTACCTTCTTCCCCTCCAAGGTTTCCACAAGAACACAGGCTGGGGTACTGGTGTCCATGACCTTTTTGTCCTGTGATGGGAGCCCCCCAAGACTGCATTGTTAGAGCCCTTCTCCTGCTGCAAACCAGATCATTCCCTCACCAGTCCAGGAAGAGAGAAGCACTGCAGGACGCCAGATTCAGTTCCCAAATCATTAGCAAGAAAAAAAAAAAAAAAAGGCTTCATAGAATTTTTGCCTATATAGCCAACTCCTTAAAGTAATCATTCTAGGGCACCGGTGATTCAGATTGGGAATGGAATTATTTCACATAAATGAAAGTTAAAGTAAGATTACATCTCTGGATAGGAGACCTGAAATCCAACCCTGCAGAGTGGGAATGCTCTGCCCTCAAACAGGAGAGTAATGTGGAAGCTAAAATAAGACTGCCAATTGTTGCATGCTTTCGGCAAGGGCGGGGGGGGCGGGATATCAGTATTTTATTGTGATCATTTTTTTCAAAAACATACGCAACATTGAAAGCACAAATGTACATATGTTCTCAACTCTTTGTGAATATTCTACCTTCACATATTTAAATTTCAACTAATTTCAAAAGGAACAATGTTTCTAGTAATATCATGCTAAAAATAAAGATGAGCAAAGGGTAATGAAAACATAGAAAATGAATGAAGTCCTAGAACCAGACATGTGATTTACATACAAAACATATTCTATAGATTTCAAACATTTCAGAAAAATAGGTGTCTCTGAACCCGAGTTTCCTACCATTCAACATAAGGAGGCAAACGTGATAAGTATGAAAATCCTGGTTCTTCACAGATACAAGGAAATCAATTTCCCAGAAGAACCAAATCTATTCCAGATACAGACATTGGAGAGAAATGTCTCTCACCTCCCAGAGGGGACTATGTACCTAAGCCAGATTTACAGTAATACCTCCATATTGAAAGAAAAATAAATGTTTGCAGTTTCTTCCCTACCACGACATGGAAAAAAGCAGAATGCCAAAAAGTTATTTCTTAAGTAGCTTATTGTGACAGTGGAGAGTACTCGGTGCTTAAAAAAAAATTTTATACACTCCTAGAACTACTGTCTTGTCCCATATGGCAAATTAATTTTAAAAATTTAAATTTAAAAGTATCATGGGAAAAATAAGCTTCCTTTCATTTATTCACTCATTCATTAAACAAACAGTTATGAGTTCCTTCTCTGCGGTTCAAAATTTTGCACAAATAATTTTTTCTTCTGGTCCTGCTTTTTCTCAAATTCAATTATCGTAAGAATGCAAGGACTAGGAGCAAATTTGGAAACCTTTATTTCACAATATGTAAGATGCATAGGGTGAAATAGACAACGTTCAAAACCTCTTCCAATTCAAACAGTCTATGATGTTGAATGTTAAACAAAACAGCTGGCAAAAAAATTGAGTAAGCAGAACAAAGAAGTGTGTCTTAAGAGTGGAACTGAATGGGATTTCCTTGGACAGAATCACAGTTTACACAGAATAGAAAGGGAAAAATGGTAGAGTTCACCCTATTGCCTAGTCTATTTACTGTTTTTAGTCAGTCCTCTGCAAATTTTGCCTCAGAAACTAAATCTATGTCTAACATGTCAGCTAGTGAAAAAGCCTAGGCCTTTTGGAGTCTCAGACACCTGATGGGATTCTAGCCTCTTCATATAATAACTACGTGACCTTGGCAATTCAATCTCTGCACAATAACATATACCCCAATTGTTATGAAAAGTAATTCATACTAGTATTTAATGCAAGGGCTATTCTCAACAAATGTTTATTTCCTCTTAAGAGAGTTATATTCTTATAAATAACAGAGCTGATGTACATTTAAAGTGTACTGTCTAACTACATTCTCTAAAGTTCCTTATAAGAAGCTAGAATAAACTCCAAAATTAAGAATACATGTAAACAAAGGGAAATCTCATGCTTTTTCACAGCAAAGACACTCGATTTTAGCTTCTGGAATTGTATTCCTTGTTTGGTCCTTGAATACTTTCCTGAGTAAAAATATACCACAGAGACATTTTGACCTGAGTGATATCACTTTCAATAGAACAAAAATGTTTATGTGCTTATAGTGTTTTAGCATTTGATGCTGGGAGCAAAGTTCGTAAGTTCTGAATATACATGAATCTCCTAATTTCATTTAGCAGCATCGCCTTTGAAAAAGTGAACTTGATATGCTTTTACATTCCATGCCCTTGGGTCTAGTTAAGGTGATGTTCCTGAATGGTGCATATTTAAAATCTACTCTATGAAGTGCACAAGTTGGCCTTGTGTTCTTCCCCCCATCTTCCTCCTCTTCTTATTCCTCCTTGCTTTTCCTCTTTTCCCACAGAAAAAAATTCTTCCCAATGGAAAGCACTTTAAGGAAACTCCTTAAGAAGGGATAATTTTTATAAAGAAAAAGGAGTCAACCACCAAAAAAATTAAAAATTTAAAGTAACCTCATTGGAAATTAAAGACTTCTAAATAAAGGGAAATTCTGAGAGTTCCCTTCATGGCTCAGTGGTTAACGAATCCAACTAAGAACCATGAGGTTGCGGGTTCAATCCCTGGCCTTACTCAGTGGGTTAAGGATCCGGCGTTGCCATGAGCTGTGGTGTAGGTTGCAGGCATGGCTCTGGTCCCGCGTTGCTGTGGCGAAGGCCGACAGCTGCAGCTCCCGTTAGACCCCTAGCCTGGGAACCTCCATATGCCGCAGGTGCGGCTATAGATAAAAGGCAAAAAAATAAATAAATAAAATAAAGGCAAATTCTAACAGTGACGAAATTAGTGAACATATAAAAATTATAACAGCTACAACTGTCCTACTGTGATGAAACTTGTAGAGGGTATAGCATGGAAAGCCAAAAACTCCTTAAGTAAACAGCAGGGAAACAAACATTAAGAGCTAAGAAGTCAATCATACTCTTTGACCCAAATAACAATGAATTTAGGAATTGCTCTTTTGTGGAGACTGACAGCCGTGTACCTAAAATTATACCAGGCACTTGATCTGCAAAGGTTAATAAGGCAACACCTTTGTTTCAAAAAATTTACAGTCTGGTTTTTCGGGTTTTTTAAACAAGCAATTTAGCAGAAATGGCATAAGAGATTTTTCACTACAGTGTTACTTCTAAAAGTAAAAGTATTTTTTAATTTATTTGGATACTAAATATCCAACATGAGACTTCTTAAATTCATCAGTTTCCTAGAGAGTAGTATAGATATTAAATATAATAAATGTGAACACTGGACAATGTAGGACTCACCATAAAAATATTAAGAAATATTGTATAAATAGTATGTTTTTACTTATACAAACATGTATTGAATGGAACAAAACTGTGAAATAACAGGAAAACACTATTCGTTAGGATGATGAATTTTTAAAAATTCAGTGTATTTTACAAGTTGCAATATTTGAGGAGAAAAACTTTTAACTAAAAAAATACAAACTAGTGAAAAAAATCTCATTTCTTATCTACTGCTTCCTAACCAATAACAATTATATATAAACTGAGTAAAAAACCACATGATTATCACAATAGATGCAGAATAAGCTTCTGACAAAATTTAACACTGATTTATGATAAAATCTCTCCAGATAATGGGCATAAAGGGCATCAACTTCAACACAGTAAAGGCCATGTATAACAAGTCTACAGTTAATATCATACTCAACACTGAAAAGCTGAAAGCATTTCCACTAAGATCAGGAACAAGATAAGGATGTCCACTCTCATAACTTTTATTCAACATAGTTTTGGAGGTCCTAACCATGGCAATCAGAAAAGAATAAATAAAATGAACCCAAATTGGAATACAAGTAAAAATGTCACTGTTTGCAGATGACATATTATACACAGAAAACCTAAAGATGCTACCAGAAAACTACTAGAGGTCATCAATGAATCTGGTAAAGTTGCAGGATAAAAATTAATATATGGAAATCTGTTCCATTTCTATACACTAACAATAAAAGGTCAGACAGAAATTAAGGAAAACAATCACATTTACAATTGCATCAAAAAGAATACTCAGGAATAAACCAACCTAAGGAGGCAAAAGAACTATACTCTGCAAAGATGAGACAAAGAGATGGAAAGATATACCATACTCTTGGTTTGGAAGAAATCAATACTGTCAAAATGACTATACAACCCAAGGCAATCTACAGATTCAGTGCAATCCCCATCAAATTACCAAAGGCATTTTTCACAGAACTAGAACAAAATATTTTAAAATTTGTTGGAAAACCACAAAAGACCCAAGAGAGCCAAAGCAATCCTGAGAAAGAAAATTGGAGCTGGAGGAATCAGGTTCCCCGACTTCAGACTATACTATAAAGCTACAAAACATTACAGAACTGGCACAAAAAAAGAAATATAGGACAATGGAACAGGATAAGAAGTCCAGAAGTAAATTCACACCTATGGTCAACTCATCTATGACAAGGGAGGCAAGAATATACAATGGAGAAAAAAACAGTCTCTTTAATAAATGGTGCTGGGAACTGTATCTAGTCACTTATGATGGAGTATGATAATCTAAGAAAAAAGAATGTATACACATATGTGTGACTGCGTCACCTTGCTGTACAGTAGAAAATTGACAGAACACTGTAAACCAGCTAAAATGGAAAAAGTAAAAATCATTATTTAAATAATAAAATGTAAAATTAGAAAAAAATAAAGCTGAAAGTTTAAAAAATAATAAATGGTGCTGGGAAAACTGGATACATGTAAAAGAATGAAATTAGAACACCCCCTAACACCATACACAAATATAAACTCAAAATGTATTAAAGACCTAAATATAAGACTGGATACTATAAAACTCTTAAAGGAAAACAAAGGCCAAACACTCTCTAACATAAATGACAGCAGCATCTTCTCAGATCCACTTCCTAGAGTAATGACAATAAAAACAAACATAAAAAAAATGGGACCTAATTCAACTTGAAAGTTTTTGCAGAGCAAAAGAAATCCTAAACAAAATGAAAAGACAACCCACAGAATGGAAGAAAATATTTGCAAATGACAAGGAATTAATATCTAAAATATATAGATACCTCCCACAGCTTAATATAAAAAAAAGCTCATTAAAAAATGGGCAGAAGATCTAAACAGACATTTCTCCAAAGATGACATACAGATGGCCAAAAAGCACATGAAATGATGCTCAACATCACTAATTATTAGAGAAATGCAAATTAAAACTACCCTGATGTACCACCTTACACGGGTCAGAATGGCCATCACTAAAAAAATCTACAAACAATAAATGCAGGAAAGGGTGTGGAGAAAAGGGAAGCCTGTTACACTGTTGGTGTGAATGAAATTAATGCAATGAAAAAGATTATGGTGATTGCTCAAAAAACAAAAACTACAATTACCATATGATCCAGCAATCCCACTCCTGGGCACCTATCCAGGGAAAACCATGACTCGAAAAGATAACATGTGCACCAATGTTCCTTGCAGCACTATATAAAATAGCCAAGACATGGAAACAACCTAAACGTCCTTTGACAGAGAAGTAAAGAAGTGGTACATATATGCAATGGAGTATTACTGGACCATAAACAAGAATAATGCCATCTGCAGTAACATGGATGGATCTAGAGATTACCATACTAAGTGAAGTCAAAGACACAGACACATAACATCTTATTTATATGTGGACTCTAAAAAATGATAAACTTATTTAAAAAACAAACAGAATCAGACTTTAAAAACAAACTTATGGTTATAAAGGGGAAAGGTGGGGGGAGGAATAAATATAGGAGTTTGGGATCAACATACACACACATCTATATATAAATATATATCACAGGGAACTCTACTCAATATTCTGTAATAACCTTTATGGGAAAAGAATCCAAAGAAGAATGGACATATGTATATGTATAAATGAATCACTTTTCTGTACGCCTGAAACTAACACAATATTATAAATCAACTATAATATAAAATAAAAATTAAATTTTAAAAAATGAAATATTGGGAAGTGTTTTTTTTTTTTTTTAAACAGGTCAGTCATTTCAGGCTGTTCATGATCTGACCAGTTGACATAGTAACTTTAATTTAAAAGATCAAATGTTGGAGGAATCAGGCTCCCTGACTTCAGACTATACTACAAAGCTACAGTCATCAAAACTGTATGGTACTGGCACAAAGACAGAAATAGATCAGTGGAACAGGATAGAAAGCCCAGAATTAAACCCACACATCTATAGTCAACTAATCTATGACAAAGGAGGCAAGAATATACATTGGAGAAAACACAGCCTCTTCAATAAGTGGTGCTGGGAAAACTGGACAGCCACATGTAAAAAAATGAAATTGAAACACTTCCTAACACCATACACAAAAATAAACTCAAAATGGATTAAAGATCTAGATATAAGACCAGATACTTATAAAACTCTCAGAGGAAAACACAGGCAAAACACTCTGACATAAATGACAGCAACATCTTCTCAGATCCACCTGTCAATGACAATAAAAACAAAAATAAACCAATAGGACTTAATTAAACTTAAAAGTTTCTGCACAGCAAAGGAAACCCTAAACAAAACAAAAAGACAATCCACAGAATAGAAGAAAATATTTGCAAATGAATCGACTGACAAGGGATTAATCTCCAAAATTTACAAACACCTCCTACAGCTCAATACCAAAAAAACAAACAACCCCATCAAAAAATGGGCAGAAGATCTAAACAGACAGTTCTCCAAAGAAGACATACAGGTGGCCAAAAAACACATGAAAAGATGTTCAACATCACTCATTATTAGAGAAATGCAAATCAAAACCACAACAAGGTACTGCCTTACACCAGCCAGAATGGCCATCATCAAAAAGTCTACAAACAGTAAGTGCTGGAGAGGGTGTGGAGAAAAAGGATCCCTATTACACTGCTGGTGGGAATGCAAATTGGTGAAACCACTGTGTAAAACAGTATGGAGATTCCTCAGAAAACTAAAACTAGAATTACCATTTGATCCAGCAATCCCACTCCTGGGCATCTATCCAGAGGAAATCATGACTTGAAAAGACACATGTACTCTAGTTTTCATTGCAGCACTGTATACAATAGCCAAGTCATGGAAACAACCTAAATGCCCATCGACAGAGGAGTGGATAGGGAAGATATGGTACATACACATAATGGAATATTACTCAGCCATTAAAAGGAACAAAATAACAACATTTATAGCAACATGGATGGACCTAGAAATTATCATGCGACGTGAAACCAGTCAGACAATTAGACAGCAACATCCAATGGTACCGCTTACATGTGGAAACTAAAAAAAGAACACAATGAACTTTTTTGCAGAACAGGTAATGACTCACAGACTTTGGAAAGCCTATGGTTTCCAAATAAGACCATCTGTTGGGTGGAGGGATGAACTGAGTGTTTGGAATGGAAATGCTATCAAATTGAGTTGTGATGATTTTTGTACATCTATAATTGTAATAAAATTCACTAAGTAACGGAAAAAAAGTTAAAAAAGATCAAATGCTGTAATTGGAAAAAAATTACATAGAGATACACAGAACTGACATGTTACATAGTGATCTGCATTTTTATTATTTGCATATATTTTTGTCCTACCTGAAAAATACTGTAAGTTCTTCAGGAGTTTAGTTTTCTAATAATCATCTTTAAAAGCCATTTTTGAGATATAAGCCAAAGATAGTTTAGGAATATGCAGGCGGGTAGATAGAACACAGATAAACTGAACAAGTCATTTTCTTTCTCTAGGTTTCCAAATCTAGAAAAATGGGAGTGATTACATTTTCTGCCTGATTTTAAATTTGTTCTTTGGATAGTTTTATATACATACACACACACACACATATACATGAACACTAGTGTTTTGAAGTCACAGGGACACTAGAACAGGAAATCTAAAATCTTGCAAACACACTATAATCAGTAACAATATTCTGTCTCACTGTCCCTTAGCGAAGGAGCCACAGATGTGCAGGAGTAAGACACAAAATGAATGTGACTTCAATGAAGACACTGAGAAAGAATTAGATGTGTACTTGGTAAGGTATACAACACAATGACAGAGACACCTGGCAACAAACTTGATAGATCCTCCTAGGGCAAGTGACAAAAAGTAAAAAATATATAAACTTATAGTGCTCTGTATTACATATTTATTGAAAATTATAAACTCATTTTTCTATCCCTCCATACAATGATGGTTTCAGAGACAGAATTACACCTTTCTGTATCAGTTAATATGAACTGTTTAATGCAGTTTTTGCCACATATAAGCCTTGCAGTAAATGTTTCTTTTGTTTTCTTTTGTCTTTTTAGGGCCACACTCGCGGCATAAGGAAATTCCCAGGCTAGAGGTTGAATCGGACGTGTAGCTGCCGGCCTAACCCATGACCATAGCAACAACACGGGATCCGAGACACATCTGCAACCTATACAACAGCTCAAGGCAACACCAGATCCTTAAACCATCGAGCAAGGCCAGGGATCAAACCTGAGTCCTCACGGATACTAGTCAGATTCGTTTCCACTGAGCCACGATGGGAACTTCAGTAAATGTTTCTTTAAAAAAAAAAAAAGGAAGTAGGGGAGAAAGGAAGGAAGGAACTAAAAGGAGAAAAGTGAATGAAAAGAAAGGAGGCGAGGAGGAAGGGGGTGAGAATGAAAGGTTTGAGAAAGTCAGCCTCAGAGAGCCATTCTTCTTCTGGATTTGATCTACACAGAAAAAAGAAGAGCAGCATCAGGTCGTGGTGCAGCAGGACAAGGAAACTGAAACAGTATTTCTGGCCACAGATACAGCAGATGCTATAGGCTGGATGGTCAACATTACACTACAGGGAAAAATTCAAGGATAATTGACCTAAATCCCTATGGTTCCTGAATGATAGAGCAGAGGATGTTCATGAAGTTGTTTTTTCAAAGTGTAAGGAGATATACAAGAGGGTTTATCACTGAAATAATTTTTCAGAGGGTAAAATGCCTCCATGCCCTTATAACCAGCAAACCAGTCTGAATCCCTGTCTACACCCAAGGGAATGACTTCGTCTTTCCTTTCCAAGTCCCTTTCGATTTACTTTCTAATGTAAATTAACCACTCAAGGCAAACCCTTTGGTACCTGGCTCAAAAGTGACATCTTCTGTCATCTAGCAATGACCTCCTCCCATTCCTAAATAGCAAAATATCCTAATGACCCCTCCACCAAACTGCAACCATTTCTGAACGTCTCAACATCTCGAAAAGGTCACCTTCTGCTGTTTGTTGCAGAGGAATGCCTTGCCTGGGATGCCTGACCTCTGACTCCCTTCTCCCTTAGATAACCCGCGAACTTCTCACTCATCAACACTATACTCAACTTGCAATTTGTCTGAAAAGATCTCCTTAATTCGCCAGCAAAATACCCTTTCCTATTCTGAATATCCATAGAACTTGATACACTTCTTGTTTCCAATACTACACATTTATCGGGAGGAGGATAATGAAATTAAGAGCTTCTCATCTTGTGACTTTGTATTTATTGATTGCTTCCCATCTCTTCTCCTATGTTACATTTTCATGGGGATAAACTTTACAAGTAGGTATTATGAAAACCTTTCAATAAAACCAGCAGCCTGCTTCAGCAGAGATGAGTTTATCACAGACTGCAACAGATCGGCTTGACTACCTCAAGGCAGTGACTGCATCTTGCCACTTGATATCTTCTTGGACAATGACTTGTACTGGGTAGAAATGTCACACCTGCTTGTATAACTTTGCACAGTTCCTATTATCCATGAATCATGCTATTGCTGCATCACTTCTAGGGGAAATAACTTGGGAAAGAGCATATGTTTTGAAAATTGTTAAAAAGGAAACTGTTGACATAAATATGTATAGAAGATCAACATATGGAAATTTTCATGGTGAGTTTTCCCCCAGAGTAAATGGAGAGGAATGTCAAACCACAAGGAATCCTTTCCCAGAGCTTCTGAGAGTGAGAGCAAAAATCTTTAAAAAGGTACTTAGTAGAATCATACTCGGAAATGATTAGTTCATAAAAAGGTAGAGCATCCAATTCTTTTTTTTTTAAATGCTCTGGAAACGTCTGCTGTCTAAGAAACTAAATATGACCTTGGCCCCCCTCAAGGTGAGGCTATTCTGTGGGTCATTTCTCATATCATGACTGATTGAAAATAAGCATATTCCTCTTTCACCTCCCGAGCTAGCCAGACCCCCTCCCCCTTCAGGGCCCGGGCACTGGCATTTCTTCCCTAAAGCTTGCTCTGCTGGTCCCTGCTTCTCTTGACCTCTTTTTTGAAAATCTAAGTACTAGATGTATGTAACACAAAAATTTACATTTATTTCAAACAATGTCTTGCATTATGCTTGAATCGGATGCTTCCAGGCTACCAGATTCCTAAAAGCACAGATGAAATCCTCCTTTCTAACTATTCAGCTCTCTTGGAGGCCTAAGAAATATACTGATCACTTTTCAAAAGTCCACTTAACGAAAACTATACATCGGTACCTATCTTTACTAGCCAAAACACACTTGGAGTATTTTTGCTTTGAAGAAAAAAAGGCAAAACCAGAACAGTGTTAGCATTTGTTTTGCAGCAGCTGTGGTAGAGGCAGCGTGCACCCTGATCAGAGAGTGTGGCACTGCCAAGCTACTTTCCCCCAGAAGAGAGACACTCAGAGTCTCAGCATTAAGACGCCATAGCTTTGAACTGCAAATGTGAGCACCTGTGCTTTATCTTATTTTGTGCAAGATGTCTCCTAAGGTCATTGCACCTTTAGTTTAGGCACCTCAGCTTACAAAATGTTTCATAGGAACGTGCTACTTTCCGATAGTGGGGGATACCTGTACTGGCAATAACCGACTTAACAATGTAGCTGATTTAATCGTGAACTTCTCTCGGTCAGGACAGAGACATCTTATTCAAAATGGAGAGAACTGCCATTTATCGAGCCCCTGCTTTCAGACGTTATGCTTCTTTTCATGGTACAATGTATTCGTATCGACATTAACACTCCTATCTCCACCTGGTAGTTAACGAAATTGAGACTCAAAATTGGAGGGTTCCTTGTCCAAGAATAAGCTGCTGCTATTACCAAGGGTGATCTGACGCTAGGATTACAACATGTCTATGGGGAAAATTCACCCACTGGAAGTATTTTCCTTGTATCAGAGCTAATAACCCCATAGAGCAAAGGAGATGACCACTAGGGGAAGTCTTACCTGGCTGTTCTAACAGCAAGACAAATCTTGCCCCTTTCTGGGTGATACGAATCCCCCTACTTGCCTCATGACTCCCCCATAAGTGCAGACTATTCGAGGTAGGCGGGAATGGGTGGTACAGGTCCCATTCTCCTTGGACTAGTGAGTTCCTTATCTATTCTGGTTCTCCCTTCTAGTTTCTATGGGACTTGAATCTACGAAAAGGAAAAGTGGTTCTTATTCAATGGAAGACTGGAAATTGGTTCAAAGAACATTCCAGCCTTGAGAATGTTAACACATATGATAGCTTGTTTCTTGAATCAATCTCTAGTTTTCTTTCTTGGTTGTTCCAGACAGAGTTGTAGTAAACTCAGCATTCCTGAGTTTAAATTCAGGAAGAATTTATCTTTCTCTGATTGACTTACTTCACTTAGCATACGATCTGCCAGGTTCACCCATGTTGTCACAAGTGGCAGAAATTCCTATTTAGGGCTAATAGTCTACTATATATATATATATTGGCTTTTGTCAATAATGTTGCAATGAATATAGGAATACAGATATCTAAGATACTGATTTCATTTACTTTCGGTATACACCCACAAGTGGGATGCTGGAACATACGGTAGTTCTAGTTTTAATTTTCTGAAGAGCCTCCATATTGTTTTCCAGATGACTATACTAATTTACACACTCAACAATGATGTTTAAGGGTCCCCTTTTCTATACATTCTGACCACTTGCCTTGTCTTTTTGATAACATCCATTCTACTTCAAAATGGTTTTGATTTGCCTTTCCCTGATTATCAGTGATTTAGTGATGGTGAATACCTTTTCATATACCAGTCAGTGACTGGTAAGCCTTCTTTGGAAAACCATTTAGCTCCTGTGCCTATGTTTTCTTTTTCTTTTTTTTTTTTTTGGTTCTTTGAGGTTCTTACGTATTTTGGAGATTAACTCCTTATCAGATGTGGAGTGTGCAGATATTTTCTTCCCTTCAGTAGCTTGTCCTGTCCCTCTTTGTTGTGCAATGTTTTAGTTTGATACAAGCCCATCAGTCTATTTTTGTGTATCTTATGTCAATTTAATTACAAGACCAGCCAAAGAATGTAGAAGAAAGGAAAAGTTTTCGTTCCTTACAGTACCTTTATAGCAAGGTTAGAAATCAGGTAGAGTGACATACCAGCTTTGTTTTTCTTGTTCAGTACTGTGTTAGCTGTATGGGATCTTTTGTGATTTTGTATCAAAATATGAGTATTTCTATTTCTGTGAAAAAAAAGGTTACTGGAATTTTTAATAGGATTGCACTGAATCTGTAGGTCACTTTGCGCTTTATAAATGTTTTAACAATTTAATTCTTCTAATCCATGAACATGAGATACCTTCCCACTGATTTGTATCTTAAGATTTTTTTTTAGTTTTCAGTGTACATATTTTTTTTCTGCTTGGTTAAATTTAATCCTATTTTCCTGGGGTTTTTTTTATTGTTAGTGAGTGGAAATACAACATCCACAACTGATTTGTGTATGTTGATTTTTGTATCCAGTAACTTTACTGAATTTATCAGTTCTAACAGTTTATTTGACGGGGGCTTTAGGATTCTGTATAAAAACGATCTTGTTATTTGCAAACAAATATGTTACTTCCTTCCTTTCCGATTTGGATGCATTTTTATTCCCTTTTCTTACCTGACTGCACTAGCCAGGACTTGCAGTCACATGTTCAATAAAAGTACAGAAAGCAGGGATCCCCATCTTGATCCTGATCTTTGAGGAAAAGCTTTTAACCTTTTACCACTAAGTATGGTGTTGACTGTGGGCTTGCCCTATATGGTCTTTATAATGGGGGGGTATATTCTTTTTATACCTAATTTGCTGAGAATCTTTATTATGAAAGGTTTTATTTTATCAAGTGTTTTCTCCAAATCTTTCATTGTCTTCATCTGGACTAGTTAAACGAAATAATTATTAATGTTAAGAGCTGATTGGCTGAGCATATAACTTCTAGCACTCTCCTCCTTTGTAAGAGAAAAGACATTCACCATAAAGACTGTGGATAGTAGTGCAATGGAAAAGCAACATAAACCGTAAACCAAAGTCCTATATTGTTCTAAGTGCTTTATACCAATTAACCTGTTGATTCCTTTCAGCACCCCTATGAGGTGGACGCAATTATTATCCTTACTTTTACAGAAGAGGAAGCTGAGGAGAAGGCCCAGAGAAGTTAAATAACCTGCTTGTGATTAAAAAGCTGGTAATGGGCATAGCTCAATTTCAAATCCAGGCAGTCTGGTGCTAGAAACCACGCATGCTTTTTAATCACCATGCCTACTGCTTCTCGTGAGATGTAGTTAACAACAGGTGTTGTGGAATCAGATAACATTTTCCCTTCCCTGGGTGTGGCTTTGAGTAAATTACCAAATCCCCATTATCTTCACTTTCTTCATCTGTTGAAACATCACAGTGGTGCCTGATTTATAAGGTCCTTATGTGTTATAAACCAAGTAACACCTGTAAATGGCTTAGCGTGATACCCAGCTATTGGGCCTCACCCTAAAGGCCTACAAGCCCTGTTCTTGCCTATCCTCAAGAACAAAGAGCCCAGAGTCACAGAGACATCAATGTTTTAACAGATGGGGGATCTTACACCTCTGAAGCAAGGTCCTGGAGCAACACCTTGACATGTGCTGCAGACAGTGGGCAGGACATGGCTGCAGTCTCTGCTGCCAGGGTGGGGGCAGGGTAGGAGGAGGTTACCAATTACAGGGGGAATTGACATCAGGTTGGCTCATCAGTTACCAGGGAAGCGGAGGGTCTCGCCCTTCATAGCCCCTTTGATAAGCTATCCAGGATGAAGTCGTTCTGATTACAAGGTTAGAACAATCACTAGCTGGGGCTTGAGGCAACTAGGTAGGAAGATCAGTCATGTGAGTAGGGTGTAAGTAATCAGGCACTGGTCCAGCAGGGGATGTACAGAGAGCAAGAGAACAGCCATCTTGGGGGGGCCTGACCAGACATACACTCCACCCCTTCACACCCTACAGACCCCTTACAGTCTTAGTCCATGCCTCTTCTGCAATATCCCTGGGATCAGGTCCATAGTGGGGTGCTGCAACCAAATACCAGGAATACATACAGACACGGTCAGCTGAAGCATATCTGGTATGCTAAGAAGTCATTCAACCAGGATGTGGGCAAATTTTGGAGCTTTCTAAGAATTAACGTAAGTGTGCAATTTCTTTTAAGCCACTTAAACAGAGCTCATCCACAAAGCAGTCTTGGCAATACCATTTGGAGGTCGAGACACTTCATATTTATAAGACACACACAGACACGCATTTATCTACATAGACACAGATCTCACAGTCTTTCCTGTGAGAGTTTAAGAGGCCTCTTTTTCTTCACTCTCAGGTGAAACCCAGGTAGGTCATTTATATCTCAAAGGCACAGGAAGAGAAATACCAATTCTTACCAGAAAAGTTAACTTCCTCTAAAAGCATACGCAAAAAATCAGTTTTAGAAAAAAAAAGATTCCCACTTTAGCCATTTTCAGGTTTTCCACTTTCTAAATAAGCCCATTCAGTTTAAACAAGTATCAGTAAGAAACAATGATGGATATTCACTCATACACACACCTCACTTTCAGAGGAACATGAATTCAGCATTCATGTTAAACTTCCCTTCAGCTATTAGCTCAGTCTGTGGCCCTTCTTAATATACAAGGCAAGGAATAGCCCACAGGTGTGGCCACTGCATGTTTGTCTAACTTCTTTTTTCCATTTGTAACTGTGGTCAATATCTCTGCAACAGCCTTAGAGGTGTCCATGAGTTCTCCGTACTCTCTTGGGGGCCCCCATTCATCAAGGACAACCTTCACAGGGCCCCACATTCCAGTGGACAGCCACGCTGGGCCTCCCAACAATTTTAGGGATTAGAGTCAGCAATAGAGACATCAGCGGTTTCACGGAAGGGGGTCTTAGACACCTGAAGGTCTTGAGACGGGAGGGAAAGGGGCAGGACGCAAACACTAGGTAAGTGAAGAAGGGGCACAGCTACTGGGGTGTGATAAAAACTGGCTAGAACCAGCTGAAACCAAAATGGCTTTGAAAATACTCCCAATCATCGACCTTTTTAGCTCTTTATACCTTCGTTGTAATACTTAAAAATCACTTCTTACGCCATGATAGTTTGGAGGTGGGCCACACGAGGCCAAAAAGTGGATAGTGACCCAATTCCTGGGAAGTCCCCACCCTTCCCCCAAATAACAAGTATACACCCA
>PVHT020000230.1:23640589-23691752 GCA_004024745.2 Catagonus wagneri | reverse complement strand
GGGGTCCCATCCCTGTGGAGACGCTCTCTCTCCCTGAGCCGGTCGTCATTCTGCCTATGAAGTGTGTTTGCCTTCACTTTTCTCCGGCGTGTTTTTGAATTCCTACCTGAATGAAGCCAAGAAACTTCACGCGGCTGTCCGTCACATAAGGACTCCTGCAGGTCCCAGGACACGGCATCTCCTGCAGCAGAGCAAACCTCACCAAGTGTGGTAGACCGCAAAAAAGACATGGCAGCCGCCTTCACTTCCGGTGGTGGGGGGAAGGGGTGGTTCCCACTTATAGGGGGAATTGATGTCTGGTTGGTTCATTGGTTGCCAGGGGAACCAGCAGACCTCACTGCCCCTGTGATCAGCTATCCAGGTGAAGGTGGTCTGATCTAAGTTAGAACAATCACTAGCTGGGGCCTGGGGCAAATATGTAGGAAGGTCAGTTATACACAAGGAGGGTGTAGGTAAAAGCAGTCACTCGTCTAGCAGGGAATGTAGAGAGGGCAAGAGAACAGTCATCTTGGGGGGGGGGCAGAGGGGGTGGCGGGGGGGTGATGCTGATCTTATGTAAATAATAGAAAGAACACACTTAATATTTGTTTTTCCTCAATTTTACTTTGGCCAAAGATGTCATTTTCGGCAGAGTGAAATGGCAATATGAGATCATGCCTGAAAAAGTCTTCCTTGATGTCGTTTAAATTACTCCACATAGAAAAGCTATTTTTCTCATTCATTAAACCAACTCTGACAATATTTACGTGTGTTTAATGCACACATATGCCCCCTCCTGATACAGAAGGTAGAAGGAATCCTCCAGTTCTGTTCTTTGGTTGATCTGTACTTCTGGGTATAATCACTTCCTTTTGAGGTTTTGGATTTATATACACATTACAGCCACAGGCATGTAGGAGTGTATTTTTAGATCACTCTGAAAATGGAGCATCCACATTTTTAAAAACAAACGTGCAGGGCTAAAGCTGGAATCAGTGAGTGTGTGGGAAGCGGGTGTGGACAACCCACCCTACCTTCTCCTGGTCCTGACTGACAACCACTCGCTCTCCCAGCCCTGATTTATTTGGATTCTTTCATTTTCTATCCTAGAATGAGTGATGCAGATCTCAGCAACTGACAAGTGTAGAGTTTGCTTTTAAATAATAAATGTCCAACTCCTTCTGGAAATTTGGCTCCTGACAAACGTTCTTGACAGCTTAGGAAGTGCACGCATATTTCAAGGATCCCCCTTAGGAAAACTTAAGTGAAATCAGTATCATCACAGCAGACTGTGAGCTCACCAAGTACCTGTCACAGGACATTGGGACAGTGAATACAGGGAGCTGCTATGCAAGGACTCCTCAACAGATGGGAAGTGCTGCCCAAACTCAATCTCTGTCCATCTGTGCCAAATAGAAAGGCTGAGACAGAATCTTGGGAGAAGAAAAAAAAAAAAAAAATAGCTTCATCGCTTTGCCAGGCAAAGGAGACCACAGCAGGCTAATGCCCTAAAGACTGTGCCCTCCTTTTAGGGAGAACAGGACGTGGTTTTATAGTTTGGGAGTGGAAAATAGGGCCACGGAGAAGGATCAGGGTAGATGCAAGTTTGTATTCCTCAAAGCTGGCATTTAGCAGCCCCAGGACTGGTTCTGATGGTCCTTCTTTCAGAAATGAAGAATGCCTCATCAAGTAGTTAACATCTTCCATGTGTTGGAGGTTTTAGTTCTGCAGGAGAGCTCAAAGGTATTGTTATGCATATTTCTTGAGGATGAACCAGGACCCTGCCCCAAGGCTGCCCCACTGTTTCTTGACTATTTCTCCCTTGTCTTTGCATCCCCTTCCTTCTCTGATCAGCAACTGTTTGAACCTGTCCTTAGGAACTCAGGGAAGGTCATGAAGGCTGAATGCAGCCTTCCCTAAAAACAAGAAATGGGGGACACAGATAGGCTTGTGTCTCCCAGTCCCACAGGGTCCTACTAGTTTTCAGGCAGATAAACATTTGCTGAATGCATCCCCCTTTCCCCCTGAATGCATCCACCCTGCCCAGAAGGATATTCTCAGGGCTGATGACTGTTGCCAGGGCAACTCTAGATGGATCCTCGGTTATGGTGATATCAGCAGATCCCCGCGAGGACTGGAGAGTATGGTGGGGTGACAGCTGTTTGGGTGGGAAAGGAGGGTGTTTTGTTTTCTTTTTGTCATTAGCACTGTCTGTTCCCAGCCCCAAAGAGTCAGATTTTAAGCTCTGGAGAAATTCTCAGTGTTGATAATGATTGTAGATGGACTGAGAAGAAGAGGCCTTTGGGATTACTAGGGAAAGAACTAACTGGAAGAAAGCTTAGTTTCCCAGGATGGGGATAAGGGGAGGAGTCCAGAAGAAAAGAGAGATGGGAAACAATGGTTATTCAGCTGCTAAAGGCAAAAAAAAAAAAAAAAAAGGCCCAAGGAGCCGATCCTTCAATTTGCCACCTAGGAAGATTCGGAAAGGTCGGGGAGGAAGAGAGGCGGCTTGAGATCCTTTGGTATTCCCAAAGGATCTCATCCAGCCCAAAGGGAAACGTTTTTTTTTTTTTTTAACCCAGTATCTTGGCAAAAGCCTTAAGGCAGACAAGGACAGGGAAAGTTATTAGTAAACCTATCCTGGAATTCATGGCATTGCCAGTGACACAGATCTGTTATCTTCCAGCTTAAACTCAGAGATGATCAAAACCTATTCAGTCTGTGCTTTCCGAATGACAGCAGTCTTCTTTATATCCTGTTTTGCTTCTAAAGGTCTCAAAATGTCTATTTCTATTACTCCAGCCAGCCTTCAAGAAGAAGGAAAAAAAAAAAAACAAAAACAAGGGAACAGATTGTGAAGCATTCCAGAAAGAAGGGGGATTTGGCAAGTCATCTTGTTTCAAAAATGTGTTATCAAAAACACGCATTTGCCTTTCACCATATTGGTTGTTTTCTGCTAAGCAGGTGTGGAAGGTTTCCTATCAGATTTGCCAGAAATGGAAGCCCGGGCTCAGGTGATATTAACACCCTGCACAGTTTGCTAAACCTCTCTGAACCTCGGTTTGAATTTTGATCACCCCTAAAACGGGAAGCCTGTCACCTTTAGAGGAATCTTCCGATGATAATTAAAAGGAGTGTAAGTGCCCAGCCAGTTCTAAGCACTTAGTAAACAGTTCCTATTATTTCTGTTAGGTCTAGTGGCTCCCAAACACCAAGCTAAAATATTATGTTAAGAGGACTTAACAAAACGTTTAGGGACTATTGGGAATCATTGCTTCCATGTAGACTTGGAAATTGTTTTTACATTCGGAAGAGAAAAACGTTCGTTTATCAGGATCACTTAAATACCACCGCTGTTTCCTTTAAGAGATGAAGTTGGAGAGGGCTCACCTTGCAGGCATATTTCATCTACAGACCTCACATATGTGTGTTTTGCTCAGCAAGCAGCACATATGGAATCACTCTTTATGGAAAATGAGAGTGATGTCATCCGCTTAGCAATACCAGGATGTGAACGCACGCTCCCACAGTGCTGTGGATTTATACAGCCACCAGTGTGCGCCGAGGAAGGGACACTATTTTAAGTGTTTCCGGAGTAGTAGGCTTTGATTTGCTTCTGAGAAATCACTGGGTGGGTGATAATCTGATTTCCACAAAGAGAAATGGGTGTGTGGGACCAGAAATAGTTTATTCTCAGGGATGCTGAAGGAACTCGTTGAAAATGTTTCTCATATTTCAAAACAGAAAAGTGGAAAACAGAGCAAATGTATTCCATTTCCTTTTATGTTGAGGAAAACAGTCCCTCTGTCCTTTCAAGAGCCCCAGTCCCAGGGAATCTGCTTAGACTTGCTATTCAGGCTGCATTCTTCTGTGGCATTGCTGAACAGATTAGCCCTAAAGAGGACTTTTTCCTGCTTCTCTGGTGATTTAAGTTGTTTTAAAGGAGGATTTCAGGATGGCAAGTATGAAAGGCCGTCAGATAGTTGGGTGTGTTTTCTCCTTAAGGAAATATCTGTTTGTTTGTTTTTCTTTTCTTTGAGCAAATAGTGAAAAAAATTAAAGTTTTTTTCATGAAACGCTATTGGGATGGCTTAAATTCCATTCTTTGTAGCTAGGTACAATGCCCTTCATTAGCATTGATCTCCCTATAGAAAAAACCTACCGGTTGCTTGGAATTCAGGCTTCAGTCTATTAAGAACTAATCCCCATAAGCTGGTAGGAATTGCCACACGGGCCACATTGAGAGTCGACTTGGTGTAGCTGGGGCATCGATTGGCGGTCCCAGGACTGATGTCATCCAGAGGGTGGGTTTCTTTGGGCAGAGATTTTAAAAAGCATTTGAATTGGAAAGACTTCTGCCAGGAACATGAACTTTCCTTTCCTTCTCAGACTCTAGCTCTCCCTAATAAAATTATCACTGGCTTTGGAATAATGTGAAATCATTGGCCCGGTTTCCAGAGGTATTTGAGTCTGAAACTCTGAGACTGGATAGCATATCCAGTACAATTTAAGTAGGATGTGAATTCTTCTTCAAAGTCCACCGAGTCTTGACGGTGATCAAGGTGAACGTGGATAACATGTCATATATACCCCAAACCCTCAGTTTCTGTTTCTCCACTGTTGGTTGTCTGCTACTCTGCTCCCTGCGTTCACTTTGGGATCCAGGCTCAAGAACCCCTCTCCAGACATAGCCAGGTTAATTGCAGAGCAGAAAAAGAACAAGGCAGATACACTGGCTTCTCTTAAAACTGATAAACTGGGAGTATGGGATTATACACAATTATATATAAATTTTATATGCATATATATATAAACAGCAAGGAACTACTGTATATCACAGGGAGCTATATTAAATATCTTATAATAACCTATAACGAAAAGAATCTGAAAAAGAATCTATATGCAGACTGTTGGCCAGAGCTAGTCCAATGGCACCACCTAATAGAAAGAGGGGAAGGGAATATGATATTGAAGATGAAATTTGCAGAGCATTATTCTGTCTGCCAACATGTCCTTTAAAAGGTACAGCTTTTATCCTGTTAGCTATCACATATCTTCCCAATGCATTCCTTTTTAATTACATTAGCTAGCATTAAGTTCTTTTACTTGCAAGTGAACAACTCCGTCTTATATAGGAAGATTTAGTATAAACTCCTTTTTTAATAAGACTGGATGAGAAAGGAACATAAGAGATTAAACAGTAATAGGGCTGGAGAAGTTATTTTTATCTTTGTAGGTGGGAGAAATATTAGTTTTCTTCACTGAGATGAAAAATCCACTGTAGTGGACATTGTGGGTTGAAATGTGTACCCTGATTGAGTCTTATGCTGAAGTCCTAACTCCCCTTATCTCAGCATGTGGTCCTATTTGGAAATAAAACCGTTGTAGATATTACTAGTTAAGATGAAGTCCTTAGCTAATTAATTAAGTGGGTCTCTAATTCAATGTGCTCGTGTCCTTATCAAAAGGGGAAACTGGACACAGACATTCTTGTCCATGGGGAGAGCATCATGAAGGCAGAGTTTAGGGTAATGGAACAGAAGCCAAGGAATATCAGTGATTGCCCACAAACCAGCAGAAACTAGGAGTGAGGCCTGCACACAGATTCTACCTCACTGCCTTCAGGGGAAACCAACCCAGCTAACACCTTGAACCTGGATTTCTAGCCTCCAGAACTGTGAGACAATACACTTTTGTTGTTGTAGCCACCCAGCTTGGGTACCTTGTTATAGCAACACTTGAAAACTAAAAAAATAATAATAAAAAAAAGGCATTGGTTGAAAATATAAGGGAGTGACAGATGCTTGATGGAACAAAGTCTTGAAACAAATGGAAAATGTTAACATAATAAATAGCAAAGAAAAGAAGAACACCTTTTCCTCTGAAAATCTGGTAAAGGAAGAAAGAGCATAAGGACTGTGGTTTGAATAAAGGGGCTTTGTGTGGGCCTTTTAAGAACATGCGTAAATGATTTTAGGTTAATGGTTTAACTCTGGAATATACCTTAAAAAGTTTGGGGAACACTAAAAGCACCTGTTACTCACAGAAACATATCAGTAGTGTAAGAGTACCCCTGTTAGTTGTTGAAACATACTTGTAGAAACCAATCATGGTGATTTCATAAGTTGACTGATATAAACATTTAAAAAAATATATTACTTTCCATCATGCTACTCCTTTTAAATTGGACATGGTTTAGTATTAGTGACTAAAACAAGAGTTCTGGACCTAGAATATATGAGTTGAATCTGGCATCACATTTTCCTGTTGTGACTGACACTGGTTACTTTCTTAAGTTAAATTAAGAATTGTAGTGAATTCCTCATATAAAATGGAAATAGTAATAGCATCTATCCTCAGGATTATTTTGAGGATGAAAGGAAATAGTGAAGAGGATTAAAAGAGGGAAAAAACTGCCTCTTTCTTCATCTGCAAAATGAGAACAGTAATAGTATCTAATTTCTAAAATGATTATGAGGATTAAGTTATATTAACTGAGACATATAAGTCACATACAAAGAGCAGGGACTGGTACTTAATAGTGCTCAAAAATGAAGTTATTATTACCTTTATTATATCCTCTAATATAACAATGTCCAGCTAATATAAATTTTTTCTGCAAAAATAAACACTTTTTTTGGTTACCAATGTCTTCCTATCAGGGAAGCTGGAAGTAACATGAAAGAGATATATTTCAAGGAAGATATTTTTGTATTCTTATTATTCTAATTTTAGTGTCTTCAGGCTTGATATTTTTTAAGATTTGACTTTTTATATTTAAAATAATAAAAAGTCATGGTACATAAAGAGGCACACCACATCTAGATGGTAATTTTAGTTTCTCTGCCCTGAACTTTTTCTAGCTTCAATTTTGCTAGTTGAGTATTTATTTGCCTGCTGCATAATTTATGCTACTACTCTGCTTCTACAAGTCAGTTATGAAACTTGCTAACATTCTGCACAATTTCTAAATAATTGGCTTTTACAATAGTTTTCCATTTTGTAGTTTTATGCCATCTTAACTTTTTAAATGTCATTTTACATTTATTAAAAAGAGATCTTCCTCCTTATGAGCATCCTTAACGACGTGTATGGGGCATAGATTTTTCTCTTGAGGGCTGCTGGCATACCCAGGTGGCTCATTGTCACAAGACAATGACATTAATAAACTCCATTTCTTTGTGCTAAGTCATCCCTACAGCAAGATGCAACTTCCAGGAAAGTGGCATTCGTGAGACTGTCAACCTAGAATTTCTTTTTTTTTTTTTTTTTGCCTTTTTATGTAGAGCCGCACCAGCAGCATATGTAGGTTCCCAGGCTAGGGGTCTAACAGGAGCTGAAGCTGCGGGCCTACGCCAGAGCCACAGCAACGCAGGATCCGAGCCCCGTCTGCAACCTTCACCACAGCTCACAGCAACGCCAGATCCTTAACCCACTAGCAAGGCCAGGGATCGAACCCGCAACCTTATGGTTCTTAGTCGGATTCGTTAACCACTGAGCCACAAAGGGAACTCCTGTCAACCTAGAATTTCTAATTCTTGTTTTTATTTTTTATAATGATTTTTATTTTTTTCCATTACAGCTGGTTTACAGTGTTCTGTCAATTTTCTGCTGTACAGCAAGGTGATCCAGTTACACATTCATATATACATTCTTTTTCTCATATTATCATGCTCCATCAACATGACTAGACATAGTTCCCAGTGCTATACAGCAAGATCTCATTGCTTATCCACTTCAAAGGCAATAGTTTGCATCTATTAACCCCAAATTCCCAATCCATCCCACTCCCTCCCCCTCCCTCTCCCCCTTGGCAACCACAAAGTCTGTTCTCCATGTCTATGATTTTCTTTTCTGTGGAAAGGTTGTGCCATATATTAGATAAGATTAATATTTGTGTCATATATTAGATTCCAGGTATAAGTGATATCATATGGTATTTGTCTTTCTCTTTCTGACTTGCTTCACTTAGTATGAGAGTATAAGTTCCCTCCATGCTGCTGCAAATGGCATTATTTTGTTCTTTTTTATGACTGAGTAGTACTCCATTGTGCATATGTACCACATCTTCCTAGTCCAGTCATCTGTCGATGGACATTTAGGTTGTTTCCATGTCTTAGCTATTGTGACTAGTGCTGCAGTGAGCATGTGGATGCATGTGTCTTATTCTTGTTTTTAATATAGATCCACAACACTGATGTAGTTAGTGCATGGTACATAATAACTGTTTAATTAAAAAAAATTATTAGAAGGATCATGAGGAGACACAGATCCCATTACTATAACTAATATGGCAGTTTTTCAAGACAAACCTTATTTACCCAAATGGCCTGAAATTGCTTTCCCTTACTTAGTTCAAAGCCATGTTATAAATTTTACAGATAAGGAAATTGGTGGGATTTAAAGTGCATGTAAAATTGATTTATAATTGTATTCTCTAAAACCGTGTTTAAAAATTAATGAATTAATGAAGTAGAGTTTTCTGTTTACATAATCGATATATGGACTTCCATTTCCTATTGAGTTTTAAGATCTAGTAGTAGATGATTTCTCCCATAATAATGAGGAAAATGGATAAATTATAAGTATTATACTTTGTCTCATTTTTTAAAGTTTTATTAAAGTATGGTTGCCTTACAATGTTGTGATAATGTGTGCTGTGCAGCAAAGTGATTCATTTAGATATACACATACATCCATTCTTTTTCAGATTCTTTTTCCATATAGATTATCACAGAATATTGGGTAGAGTTCCTGGTGCTATACAGCAGGACCCCATAAATTATTCCATATACCACAGTGTGCTTATGCCAATTCCAAACCCCAGTCCATACCTCCCCCACCTGTCCCCTTTGGTAACCATAGGTTTTTTTTTTTTTCAGTCTGTGAATCTGCTTCTGTTCTTCAAATAAGTTCCTTTGTATCCTTTTTTTTTTTTTTTAGATTCCACATATAAATGATGGCATATGATGTTTATATTTCTCTGCCTTACTTCACTTAGTATGGTAATCTCTAGGTCCATCCATGTTGCTGCAAATGGCATTATTTCATTTTTTATGGCTGAGTAATACTCCATTGCATATATAAATATCATATTTTTTAATCATTGGAGAGTTGTGCCCATAGAAAAAGTCTGAAAGAATAAATATGAACATGGAAAAAGCTTCTTCTTTTGGTGGAATTTAATGACTATTTTCCTTATTGAGAATAACTGCAGAATCTAAGCATAGTCTGAAGATCAGATTTCTCATAGGTAGAGAAATACTGGTGAGAAAATTAATATTAGGTAATTATTTATGCTCATGTGAAAAATTAGGATCTGGAGGAGCAACATATGCCAAGTTTGTTTTCCTACACAGGATTTTTGCAGAGTGCCCAGGAAACATGGGAATCAATAGTACTCCAAGCCAAAATTCTACTAGAAGTTTAGGTCTTTCATAAAACAAAAGAAAGTTTTTGCCTTTGAAAGATGTGTTACCAGAGATAAATTGAGTCTTACTAGAGCTACAAACCAACATTATATATATATATATATATATATATATATATATATATATATATATATATTTTTTTTTTTTTGTTTGTTTGTTTGTTTTTTCCTTTTTAGGGCTACCCCTGTGGCATACGGAAGTTCCGGGCTAGAGTTTGAATCAGAGCTGCAGCTTCCTGCCTATGCCACAGCCACAGCAACACAGAATCTGAACTGCGTCTGCAGACCTACACCATAGCTCACAGCAATGCTGAGCTGAGTGAGGCCCAGGGACTGAAACTGCATCCTTATGGATAGTAATCGGGTTTGAAATGGCTGAGCCATTATGGGACCTCCCTATAAACCAGTATTGACCTAATTTACTTGCTGGATAAGTTAAGATATCTCAGTGATTCTTAATGCCAGAGAAAAGAAATACCATCTAGGGGAAAGTAATATCATCTTTAATCCTTATGGTCTCTTTATAGACAGGCCTATACATCAGTAAAAATACTATGAAATGTATGAGGAAAAATAGCCAATTAAAGCAGGCCAATATATGACTCATTAGACATGCTTTAAAATAAGTATCCATATATTAAAGGAAAATGTGAATCAATGGTAATTCCAACGAGCAGGAATTTCTAAAATCAACCAAATGGATATTCTAAAATAAAAACAGATACTATCATAAATTGAGAACTCATTATTTTTAATAGCAGAAAAGAAAATTAGTGAATATGTAGACATAGCAATAGAAATTATTTAAACTGAAGTATGGAGAGAAAAAAGAAAGAATAAATTGGAACGGATTATAACAGAATCATGGGAAACTGTAAAATACTCTAGCATACGTATAATTGGAATCAGAAGGATAAGAGAGACAGAATAAGAGAGAAGCAATTTTGAAAAGATACTAATGAATACATTAACAAAACTGATGAAAGATAACTTAGAGATTCTTATATACATATAAGAAAGATCACACATCGAGACTTTATAATATTAATTTCTGAAGACTAAAGATAAAGATTCTAAAAAGCAACCATAGAAAAAGATATATTATCTTCAACTGTCAGAAAAATTTTTAATAGAAACTATGAAAACCAGAAGATACTAGAATAGCATTTTTAAAGTGCTAAAAGGAAAAAAATCTGAGAATTCCGTACTCAACAGAAACATTAAAAAATGAAGGTGAAGTATGGCATTGGTGGTACAGTGATGACCATAGATGCCTTCCAAAGATGAAGGTGAAATTAAACTGCTTTCAGACAAGTTTCAGAAAACTTGCTGACATCAGGCCCACACTAGAAGAAATCCTGAAGAAGTTTTTTTTTTATTGAAAAAAATGATCTTATATAAAAACATGAAATTTCAGAAAAAAATGAAAACATTAGAAGAAGTGAATATATTGGTAAGTGTAAAATATTAGTCTTTAAATCAATAATAGAAACAATGTGCTCTACATGTTATAACTGTGTAGAAATAAAATAAATGACAATAACAGAGGGGAGTGAATGGATTAAATTGTTGTAAGGGTCCTGCATAATTCAAAAATTGGTAGAGTGCCAATTTAAAATAGGCTACAATAAGTTAAGAATATGTGTTATAATCAAAGTACCACTACAAATAATATAAAATGTACAAATAAAGAGCAAATAAAGGAAAAAGCCAGAATACTAATATTTCCTGATTAATATCCAAATGTTAGAAAAAAGTGGAGCAAGGAAACAAGCAATGGCTTGAACAACTGCAAAGCAAATATTGAAATGATAGACTCAAGTTGATCCATATCAGTAATTACATTAAGGGTAAATTGTCTAGTCACCCAATGGAAAGGCACACTTGATCTCTAATAACACAGACTAAAAGTAAAATGATAATAAAGACAGTAATGATTGCAATAATAATGTGTTATAGCATGCAAACACTAACCCAAAGAAAGCTGATGTGACTGTATTACTATCAGAAAAAATGTGACTGTATTAGTATCAGAAAAAATAGACATTGATGGAGTTCCCGTTGGGGATTGGTGGGTTAAGAACCCAACTAGAATCCATGAGGATGTGGGTTTGATCCCTGGCCTCACTCAGGGGGTTAAGGATCAGGTGCCACTGCAGGCTGTCATGTAGGTCGCGAAAGGCTTGGATCTGCTGTGTTGCTGTGGCTGTGGCTTAGGCCTGCAGCAACAGCCCTGATTCCTGATTCGACCCCTAGATGAGGAAATATCATATGCCACAGATGTGACTGTAAAAATAAATAAATAAAAAGTAAAGTAGAAAGTGAGTGCAAATTTAAGAGTTTAGACAAACTGGCATCCCATTTCTCATTTCTCTTATGATCCTGGCCAGATCAGAATCCCTACCTGTAAAATGGAGGAAATCTAGTTCCTAGTGTTATTTGGAGGATTAATTAAATAATGCTTGAAAGGCATTTATTATTGGACCTGGCAAATAAAAAGTGCCTAAGAAGTAACAGCTTTTTCTATTATGTATACTAATAAATATATAAATTAATAATGATAATTAAAATATATTTGAATTAATAATAGTAAATGTAGGGAGTTATTTGTCTTTTGTTAAGGAAACTACTGACAAAGCTTCGGTATGATTTCCTGGCCAGTGAATTATTCACAAGTGAGTTTAGCTTAGGGTTGAATACATGATAGCATGTTGATCCAGTCTGATTCTAGCTTTATTTATTTCTCATGTCTCCTATAAGAAATCACCACAAAGACTGAGTGGCTTAAAGCAATAAAAAAATTGTTTTTTCTTGGCATACGGAAATTCCCAGGCCAGGGATCAAAGCCTGAGACACTAGAGGCAACTCCACAAGGGAACTCCACGAAATGCTTTGTCTTTTGGTTCTGGAAGTCAGATGTCTGCGATGGGTATTCCAGAACCAAAATCAGCCTTTCCCGGGCCAGTGTTCCTTTCTGGAGGCCCCCGGGGGAAATTCATTGTTTTGCCCTTTCAGCCCCTCGATACTGCCCACATTCCTTGGCTTGTGGCCCCTTCATCTTCAAAGACACCAATGTTGCTTCTCTGTGTGCTTTTCTCCCACAGTCGTATCTCACTTGACCCTCTCTTCTGTCTCACTCCTCTACTTTTAAGTAGTCTTGTGATTTTGGTGGCCACATCTAGATAATTCAGGATACTCTTCCTATTTTAGGGTCAGTTAATTAGCAACCTAGTTCCATCTGCCTTTCATTTCCCTTTACTATGTACTCTAATGTATTCACCATTTCCAAGGTTTAGGACATGCACATCTTGGCCAGAGAAGAGGGCATTATTCTCCCTAAATCATGGTAGGTTAGAGCATGATGATCCATCCCAAATCTGAATTAAGAAAAGACTTAGGCTTTGAGTTTTGATTCTGATTTTAAGTTTTGATCTGATGTCTCCAGTGGCCCCAGGTCCTGATTTTACACGGCGCTCTGTTCCAACCAACCTGGAGCTTCCAATACACCTAGTCCACAAAGTCATTCTTGTTTCTGGGACTGTCATGTGAGGTTAGGAACTCCAGCCCAGCTCGAGAGGATAGCAGGGTTTGATGACAGTTTAAAGTCCATGTCGGGAGTTCCTGTTGTGGCTCAGAGGTAATGAACCTGAGCAGTGTCCATGAGGATGCAGGTTTAATCCCTGGCCCTGCTCTGTGGGTTAAGGATCCAGTGTTGCTGTGAGCTGTGGTGTAGGTCACAGACACAGCTCGGATCTGGCATCTCTGTGGCTGTGGTGTAGGCCAGCACCTGCAGCTCAGGTTCTACCCCTAGCCTGGGAACTTCCATATGTTGTGGGTGTGGCCCTAAAAAAATAAAGTCCATGTCTTTTAAATTTTTTTGGGGGGGGAGGTGGTTCCTGTATTTTTCTTCTTTTCTGAAAACCACCTAAAAAAGGTCAAGTGTTTACAGCATCCTGCAAAGCCCCACATCCAATGTCCTGGAGAGTCAGGAAAGCTTAGTGATGAAATAAGAATGTCAGAGGATTTAGGGCCTGTGAAGCTCACCTTGACAGTGGAAGAAGCTGTGGTCTGGGCTTGTTGAAGACACAGCCAGCCCTCGGTCACCCCATCTGGACATGATAATATGAATAATTATATATCAGGGGCCTCCTCTAAATATCTTAACCATCATTTTTGAGGCAAATACATCTGAATTTGCCTCAAAAAGAATTGCTCCAAGAACACTCACCTGAACGTAGCAGAGAGGAGTCAATCACAGCCTTTGATTTAAAAGGCAGAGATCTGCCAGCTTCTCCAAGCTCTCTCTCCTGCACAAGGCTTATGCTCATCACATAGGCCTGTCTTTACCAGCAGAACGTGAGCCTTAGGGGATCTGAATCACATCTTTTACCTATGTTTCCACCACCCAGCCTTGTGCCTGGTGTGTAGACAGGGTTCAGCAGTGTTTGCTTATTTTATGAAGCTACGATTTAGTTAGGGCACAGTGTGGGGGTCTTAACTGCACCAGCCTGCAGAAAAGCCCACATCCAGATGAGGCTGTAGAAAGGCAACCTGGCAACTTGTGGAAAATTGGCCAAGGAGAAATTTTTTTTTTTATCCAGGAGCCATTTACATGATATTTGATTTGGCTTTCTGAGACATATTAATCAGTCCTCCAAACTCCATTCAGGGCTCCGCAGCCCTCATTTATAGTCAACTAGTGTTTCTCTACGGAGACACTTGGGAGGGCAAGATGGAAAAATGAAGCCTTTCCATGGAGTGCTTTAATTTAAAGCATCCCACTCAAGTTCATGTAAAACCATCTCAGATTGTAAGGATGCTCTAACCTTCCTAAAAGCAACGCGCCCAAAGCTAATTCAACACACATCTGTGGAGCTACTTGCAGCTTCTAAGGGCCAAACCCTGCACTTAGCCCTCTGAATATTTGACTATTAAAGACCCGGTAAACGGTCAATCACAAAATGCTGTAGTCACCTGACATTCACATGTAGGACATGCATAGCACGCACAGGCTAAAGCCGCTTTCAAGAATTATTGTTCAGTTTGCTAAGGAGTTTTCTTTTTCTTTTCTTTTCTTATTTTTCTTGGATGACTTTTGTATATCCTGGAATATTTTTAATCATTTAAGGTTAACTGTCCTTTAAAAAAATTTTCCCAATAAAACCAGACCAGAAAAAAAAAAGAATCCTATAAATGCTTGAAAAAGTCAGTATCTATAATCATGCATGAGACAAGTGACAAAGATGCTAATAATTCAAAACGTTTTCCCTTTCTTTCTTTCTTTCTTTCTTTCTTTCTTTCTTTCTTTCTTCCTTTCTTTCTCTCTCCCTTTCTCCTCCCTTCCTTCCTTCTTTTTTTGCTTGAAGCAGTTTGCAGTTCATAGCAAAATTGAGAGTATGGTATAGAGATCTCCAATCACCTTCCACCATACCTGCAAAGCTTCTCTCATTGTCAATATCTCCCACCAGAGTGGCACATTTGTTACTATTGATCAGTCTGCATTAATACATCACACCAAGTCCCTAGTTCACATTAAGATTCACCTGCTGTTGTATATTCTATGAGTTTAGGCAAATATATAATGGCGCATATCCATCACTATTTTACCAGATTGGGTATTTTCACTGTCCTAAAAATTGTCTCTGGTCCACCTGTTTACCCACCCGCTTGCTAACCACTGGTCTTTTTACTTCCTCCATAGTCTTGCCTTTTCCAGAATGTCATATAGTTGGATCCATGTTACTTTTTTAGATTGGCTTCTTTCACTTGATAATACGCATTTAAGTTTCCTTTATGTTCTTCATGGCTCAGCACTGAATATTTCTTTTCAGCCCTGAATAATATTCCATTGCCTGGACTTACCACAATTTATTTATCCACTCTTCTGTGACATCCTGGTTGTTTTCAAATTTGGGCAATTATGGATAAAGCTGCTATAAACATAACAGTGTAGGTTTTCCTGTGGACATAAATTTTCAACTCATTTAGTTAAATATCAAGAAGTGCTACTGCTGGATCGTATGGTAGGCATATGTTTAGTTTTGTAAAAATCTGACAAACTGTATTCCTATGTGGCTCTACCATTTTGCATCCCACCAACAGTGAATGAAAGTTCCTAGTACTCCATATGCTTGTCAGCATTTGGTGTTGTCAGCATGCTGGATTTTGTCCATTCTAATAGGTGTGCATTGGCATCTTGTTGTTTTTAATTGCATATCCCTGATAATATATGGTGTGGAGCATTTTTCATGTGCTTACTTGTCATCTGTATTTTTTCTTTGATGAGGTGTCTATTAAGATCTTTGGCCCATTTATTAATCAAGTGTTTTTGTTTTTTGTCACTGAGTTTTAAGGATTCTTTGTATATTTTAGATAGCAGCCTTTACAAGATGTGTCTTTTGCAAATATTGTCTCCTAATCTGTGGCTTGCCCTCTCACTCACTTGGCATTATTTTTTGCAGAACAGACATTTTTAGTTTTAAAAGAATAGCTTATCAGCTATTTCTATCATGGATTGTGCCTCTGGTGTTTTGCCTAAAAAGCCATCACCAAACCCAAGGTCACTTAGATATTTTTCCTATATTGTTTTCTGGAAGTTTTATAGTTTTGCATTGTACATTTAAATATCTTATCCACTTTGAGTTAATTTTTGTGAAATATGTAAGGCCTCTGACTAGACTTTTCTTCCCCCATGAATGTTCAGTGGTTCCAGTACCAGTTTTTGAAAACACTGTCTTTCCTCCATTGTATTGCCTTTCCTCCTTTTTCAAAGATCACTTGACTGTATTTACGTAGGTCTGTTCTGGGCTCTCTACTCTATTTATCTATTTTTGATATTTTTCTATCTTTTTGCTAATACCCCACTGTCTTGATTACTATTGTTTTTTATTAGTTCTTGAAGTCGGGTGATGTCAGTTCTCCAGTTTTGTTTTTCTCTTTCAATATTATACCTTCTTATCTGTGTCTTTCACATTGCTTTAGAATGACTTTCTTGATATCCATGAAATAACTTGCTAGGATTTTGATTGGAATTGCACTGTATATATATGTCTAGCATGTAAGCACTGACATCTTGACAATGTTTAGTCTTCATATTCATAAACATGGAATATCTCTCCATTTCTTTAGATCGTATTTTATTTCATTCATCATAGTTTTGTAGTTTTCCTCATATAGATCTTATACATATTTTGTTAGATTTAAATTTATGTATTTCTCTTTTGGGGTGCTAGTATAAGTGGTATTGTGTTTTAAATTTCAAATTCTAACAGTTCATTTCTGGTATATAAGAAAGTTGTTGACTTTTGCCTATTAACCTTTTATTCTGCAATCTTGCCATAATTGCTTGTTAATTCTGGGAGTTTTTTTGTGAATTCTTTTATATTTTCTACATAGATGATTGTGTCATCTACAAACAAAAGCAGTTTTATTCTTTCCTTCCCAATGTATATACCTTTTATTATCAGGTTGAGGAAGTTTCCCTGTATTCTCAGTTTACAGAGAGCTTTCATCATGAATGGGTATTGAATTTTGTCATATTTTTTTCTGCATCTATGATATAGTGATATAACTTTGCTTTTTTAACCTGTTGATGTTACATTAATTGATTTTTTTGAATGTTGAACCAGCATATTTGGAATAAAACCCTTTGGTTGTGATGTATATTTTTTTAATACATTGTTAGATTCATTTGTAATATTACAAATGAATATTAAAAATCTTGTTAAAGATTTTTGCATATATGTTCATGAGAAATATTGATCTGTGGTTTTGGTTTTTAGTTTCCTTTTCTTGTAATCCTGTCTGGTTTTTGTATTAGGGTAAGACATGTAGAATGAGTTAGAGCATATTCCTTCCATTTCTATATTCCAAATGAATGTAGAGAATTGGTATAATTTCTTTCTTAAATGTTTGGCAGAATTCACAGGGAATCTATCCGGGCTTTGTGCATTCTCTTTGGGAAGATTATTAATTATTGTTTTATTTTCTTTAATAGATATTTAGGCCTGAATTCAGATTGTCTGTATCTTCTTTTTGAGATTGTGTCTTTCAAAGAATTTATCCATTTTACACGTTATCAAATTTGTGAGTATTGAGTTGTTCATGGTATTCCCAGATTATCTTTTTAATGTTCATGTGCTCCATAATGTTTCCTCTTTCATTTTTAAAATTAGTAATTTGTATTCTTTTCTTTTTTCTTAGTGAGCATTATCAGAGGTTTATTGATCAAAGATATAGCCTTTGGATTTGTAATTTTTCCTTATTGTGTTCCTGTTTTCTAGTTCATTGATTTCTGCTCTAAATCTTGTTTTTTTTCTCCTGCCTGCTTTGGATTTAACTTGTTTCTTTCTTCTAATTTCCTAAGGTGGAAACTTAGATTATTGATTTAGAGCTTTCTTTTTTTCCAGTGTATGCATGCGATGCTATAAATTTCCCTTCAAGCACTATTTTTGATACATCCCACAAATTTTGATAAGTTGATGTTTTCATTTAATTCAAACAGATTTTAAAATTTCTCTTGAGATTTTTTCTTTGATTCATGTACTAGTGAGAAGTGTGTTGTTTATTCTCCATGTATTTGGGGATTTTATATTTATCTTACTGTTACTGATTTGTAGTTTAATTCCATTCATATCTAAGAACAGACATTGTACTATTTTATATTCTTTTAAATGTCTTAAGGTGTATTTTATGGCTCAGAATGTGGTCTATTTTGGTAAATGTTTTGTATTATCTGAGAACAATGTGCTATTGTATGAGATAGTTTATAGGTGTCAATTATATCCAGGTGATTGATGGTGTTGTTGAGGTCAGCTATGCCTCTACTGATTTTCTGCCTGCTGGATGTGTCTGTTTATGATGGAAGGATGCTGAAGTCTCCAACTATGATAGTATATTCATCCATATTTCCTCCCAGTTTTATTAGCTTTTGCCTGACAGTTTGACTCTCTCTAGTTCTTCATACACATGTTAAGAATAGTCACATTTTCTTGGAGAAATGACCCCTTTATCATTATGCAAGTCTCTTCTTTATCCCTGACAAACTTCCTTGCCCTGAAATCTGCTCTTTCTGAAATTAATAAAGCTGCTCTTGTTTTCTTTTGATTAGTATTAGAATGATATTCTTTTCTCCATCCATTTATTTTTCATCTAGGTGTGTGTTTATATTTAAAATGAGTTTCTTGTAGAAAACATATAGTTGAGTCTTATTTGTTGACCTACTCTGACAATATCTGAATTTTAATTGGTACATTTAGATCCCTGATATCCAAAGTGATTATTGATGTAGTTGGATTAAAATCTATCCTATTTGTTATCATTTTCTATTTGTTGCCATCTTCTTTGTTCCTAGTTTAGACACTTTTTAAAACTACCTTCAGGAGTTCCCGTAGGCTCAGTGTGTTAGGTATGTGGCATTGTCACTGTAGTGGCTCAGGTCACTGCTGTGGCACGGGTTTGTTCTCTGGCCCTGGAACTTCCACATGCTGTGACTGTAGCCGAAAAAATAAATAAGTGAAAAAATAAAACCACCTCCAGAATGTTTAAAATTATATTGATAATATGAAATGTTGCCAAGGTTATCGAGCAACTAGAAAATAGGTGCTAAGAATGAGATGAAAAACTTGTACAACCACTTTGAAAATGTATTGATAATATCTGCAAAAGATAAACATGCATACAGCCTGTGACTCAGCAATTCAATGCCTTCCTGAAATATAGGAACATATATACACATTTCAAGTGGCTATTTTTACAAAAAAATACATTTCTGCCAAAAGAATTATTACCCATGACTTTATTTGTGATAAGCTTCAAGTGAAAAAAACTTATATTTCCATCAAAAGTAGAATGGACTAAGGTCAATGGTAATCGAGGTCATAGCCTTTGGATAGGATATGAAAGAAGTTTCTGGCATGTGCTAATTTTTTTCACACTTTAAAAACCTTATTTGTACATAAAAACTCATTTGTTTTTGAAAGCATTAACAAAAGAGAAGGAAAAACAGAAAACGTGTGGAGCAGCAGACATGCCCCATGGTTGTGTTTAGTGGGAAGGTGGATTTGTGGTTCTCTGGAATTGAAATTTAGTGTTTTTATAAATGAAAAGCAAAGTTAAATGTTCCCCGAAGCCTGTGCCTTTTCTGTTCTCCATACCCAAAAAAAGAGCACTGAGAAAAAGAGCACCAGGAAAAACTCTGAGGTAGAGAGGACAAACTAAGAGCAAACATTCTTCATCTTCATCTGGTTGGAGGTTATATGAGAATATACAGGTAAAAATACATTGAGGTACACAGTCATTGCATTTTATGATATACACATTCTACCTTAATAAAAATGAATTAAAATATATATGTACAAATCATACATGGAAAATTGACTTCTAGACATAAATTTCATAAAAAAATGGCATGGAACTCTTCCTTCATTAAAAAAAATGGCAATATTCTCTATTAACACTGCTATTGGAAATGCTCTCGAGAGAGAGAGAAGGGGCCGGGGAGGTGAAAATCCCTTCCTATTGCTATTTTCATTTTGTCCTGGGTTATGCTAAGTCTAAGCTAAGGAGAGAGAGAGAGGGAAAAGAAAAAAGCTACATGCATTCAGGAGAATGGTCAAAATAATTCCAAAAAAAAAAATGGGGAAAAGTCTCAGGCTCTCTTTTCTTTGTAACCTCATGGCACTGTGTTGATGCCTTTCATGTGAGACCTATTCATTCTGTCTTCTTATTTACGGACTTGTTATGTCGTGTCCCTACCATATCCCACACCTTAGGGCTCTTGGAATGCAGAGATGCAGTGGCCACATTCAACTCATTTCCATCCTGTGCATAGGACCTGCCCAGTGTCCCACCTCAATTGCATGGACAATGCATCTTGGGTATATTAAACTCAATGTCTCATTCATACCATCTATCCTCTGAAAGAGCTTGTGAATTACTCTGCTCAGGCAGATGTAAGAGAGTATCACAGACTGAGTGGCTTAAACAACAACAAAATGATTTAGACAGTTCTGGAAGCAAGCTGGAAGTCTAAGATCAAGATGCTAGCAGAGTTGGTTTCTTGTGAGGACTTGCTTCTTGGCTTGCAGGCAACCACCTTCTCACTGTGTACTCACCTGGTCTTTCTTCTGCTTGAGGAGAAAGAAAGAAAATAAAAGAGAGAGAGAGAGAGAGAGAGGTATCAATGTTGTTTCTTCTTATAAAGCCATCAGTTCTATCAGATTTGGGTCCCACTCCCATAACCTCATTTAACTTTAACAGTCTCCTTATCTTTAAATACAATCATAATTGAGTACTGCGGTTTCAATGTAGAGTTGGGGAGAGAGGGTACGCAATTCAGTCCTTAACAGCTAAGAAGCCGAGCCTCTATTCTGGCTCACCGCAGCTCCTAAAATTCTCTACTCCTCTCATCTTCACCATTGGTCCTGCATGGACTTCTACCTCCAGTGTTGCTCCTGGCAACACAGTCTGATCTCACATTCTATCTTCCCTTGGTTTGCTTCTCAACCTGGTCATCCCAGTCACTAATTCCTTGAAAGGAATCATAATCATGTAAAACCCCACAAAGGATGCCAGCTCCAGAACCCTCAGGTGTTAATCTTACGGTTCCCACATTTCTTCTTTGACACATGTGTTCCAGGGAAGCCTCCTGCTCTATGAAACTACTCACTAAAAATCACAAAACATACGAGAAACATCAAGTTAGAAGAATAACACTCAAAATCCATGGACCTGCCTGACAAGAACACTAAAATAAAATAATAACTAACACTAATAAAATAATAACTAGCTCTAACAAAAAACACTAAAGTAAAAATAGTAATGATCTGAATTGGAACAAAAAATGTACAGCTGTATTTCTCTGCATCCCACAATTGTTGATAAGCTGTGTTTTCATTTTCATTTAGTTCAAAATATTTAAAAAATATTTGCATCTTGTATCATATTCAATCTTTGTAACCTTAAACATGGGGCTTAAGACTTGCCCTTAGAGGCGTTGGTCTTTGGAGATTATTTGCTTCTAACGTAAAACGGAATGATCACAATTAAAAGTTTGATCCGAGGGAGTTCCTGTTGTTGGCGTAGCAGAATCCAGCTAGTATCCATGAGGATGCAGATTTGACCCCTGACCTCTTTCAGTGGGTTAAGGATCCTGCATTGCCATGAGCTGCAGTGTAAGTCAGAGTCGTGGCTTGGATCTGGCCTTGCTGTGGCTGTGATGTAGACCAGCAACTGCAGCTCCGACTCAGTCCCTAGCCTGGGAACTTCAACATGCTGCAGGTGTGGCCCTAAAAAGACAGAAAAAGAAAAGAGTCTAATCCAAGAAATAGCTTTCTTTTTTTTTAATTTTTTCTTTATTTTTATTTTTTAAGTTTCATTGAACTATAGTTGATTTACAATGTTGCGGTAACTTCTGCCATACAATAAAGTGATTCCGTTTTACATATACGCAATGTGTATACATATACACAATACATAAAACACTGGTTTTAATGCATTGTTTCAATAATCACAATTAAAAGTCTGATCCAAGACATAGCTTTCTTCATTCATGCATTGTCTCTATTTAGGAGGAAATGTCTTTGCAATTCTTCATTTGCACATGTGTTGTCCCCTGTTGGGTTAACACCATGCTAAGCATACAGTTCTGGAAGCCATTAAATTAGCCAACCCTTGCACTAAAGAACATTTCTTCTATAGATTTTCAATTTTATTTCAGATCTTACCCTTTAATTGTGAGATAAGTTGCCCTTGACTGCTTCAAAACATCTACATGTTGAAAAAGTTGTGTACCACCCAATAAAAATTGCATTTTAATAATATTATCCCCCCATCAACCAATGGTTGGTCAGAGAACACTGCTACAGGAGTATTTGTTGCAGCTAAACAGAGTGTGGTAATCTTTGAAACCTTGCTCTCTAAAGATGCTCTTTGCCTGTTTCTCCTGTCTCAGTCATCAGAGCATACTGCAGCAAAAAAATGAACTTTTCTCTTCCTGACAGGCAATTAAGACATGCATCCATTTCTAGACAGAATCTGAGACGAGGAATTTTAAAGTAAAAGGCAGGAGACAGTGCCCAAGAACCAGCAAGGATTTGTGAGCTCTCTTATTCTCTTATTCATGTATTCAGAGAACATGTTTTGAGCATAAACAATTTATCAGGTGTTCAACAAAAGAGAGATTCACAGTGTGTCTTCGGTGCTTCTGCTTACATTATCGCCCTCAGTTTTCACATCCATCCAGCGAGGCAGCTATTCTCTTTCATTCTATTTTGCAGGTGAGGAAGCTGAGTTCCCCTGTAACTGAGACCACAGATAAGATGCACTCGGGGTATTCATTTCTAATTTTACTCAGAATCATGGCAAGAGGACTTTTGGTTCAGGGCATTGTCCTAGGCTCTCTCCCGTGCTTGCTTTAGGCAAGAGTCCAATTCTCTTTGACTGGTGTTCTTTGAATTGTGATTGACTCTTCTGATCTCACTGAATTTTGATGGGGTTTTTCCCTAACATGCTGCTTCTACGATGGTCCTCTCAATTTGAAATAATATATCTAATATGAGTCATACCCCATCCCCTAGTCTTGTTTAGGGTCAGAGAAATTGCAGCTGGTCTAAACTTACTGACCTGAGCTCTCAGTTTTCTAAAAGGTGATGTTGGGCATAGACACATAGTTACATAGTAGGGAATCTACCCATGTTCGCTTTCTTTCTTACTTGCGCAACGTTATGCAACTATATGGCACAGTAATTTTGGGGACCTGCTCTGTATGAATCTAGTTTATATACTTATTTAGCAATACCATGCCTCCCTTTTGTATAATAAGGAATAAAAAAGATATTCAGGAGCCCATCCTTAAAACATGACAATGGATTTGGTGAGGGAGAGGCATATCCATGTCAAAACTCAATGCATGGTATAATGCAATATATACTGAATGCTCAATTAGAACCCATGTTCTTAGAATAATTGCAGTCAAAAGAGCCAGGTGTCACTGTAAGTTGACTAGATCAGATAAAGCTTCTTGGAGGTGCTCAGAGATTTGAACTTGGTCCTGAAGTACAGTGCCTTAGGTTACAAATAGGGAAACAAGATAATTTAGTCAATTCTTTTCTCTTCTCTCTTACCTTCATCACCCCTGTTGCACATCATTTTTTAAGTCCTCTGGTCCACATTTATAGTTTGTCCTGTCTGAGACATAATCTCACAAACTCCACTGATATTGCTTCCAGCAATCATTTTATTTCCAAATAATATGGAAACAGTCATTTTTCCTGGACCAAAAAAAGGGATTATAACCAAGAGAAACTTGCTGTTCTTGGCTTTTTTTCCCCTCACTTCTGAGTACATCATATATGACCCTGCTCTTAAAGCTTCCACTGCACTCAGTCATCCATAGCCTTGAATAGCTGCAAACACATCTCAGTCAGAGTCAGCCCAGTGGTCTAGGAGTCAACGTTACCAGAAACTAATCCCTGCGGGTACTTTCTGACGTCCCTTTTGGGTTGTGTAAGTAATGAATCATCTTTGAAACGTCTAGGATCTGCCTTCTTCTCCTTCAAGGCCCCTTGCAGACTTTTCTTCCCATTTACCAAGGCTTCCAATAACAGGAAATTCAGCAATGAGCCCGTTCTGTCCAAGGAAAGGCTTTTCCTATTTCCCCATGAAGTTGTGCTTTTCTTCCTTCTCCCTTCTCTTGGCATGTATGTCTGTACGCCAAGAAACACCTACACATAGCCATTATTGAAGCCATGAAGTGCCTCAGGTGAGTTACAACACATTTTCAGTCCTCCATTTCTCCGGTAAAGTTATAGAGTTGGACTAGATAAGTGGCATAGCACAATAGGTAAAAGTCCAAACTAGAGTTAGCCACGATTTGAATCTGTCTGGCGTATGCTCCTGACTAAGCTTCTGACCTTCCTAAATTTCCATCTCTTGACCTGTAAAATGGAAAAAATAGCAATTGAAAGGATTAAGTAAGAAACTGCATGTCACATGCTTAGCACAGTGCCTTCTGCCCATTGAACATAATCCCTACAACTTTTATTTCTATTCATGGGTTCATCCAGTATTTTATAAGGACTCCTCTCTTTCCTCTAGGTGAACATGAGTGGTGGGTATGACTATCATAGTCTCTGCTTGCTGGATAATTATATTTCCTTTAGCTGGTTAATGACATGGATGAGCCATAAACTTCCTCTAAGTCTGGTCAGTTCTACCTTCTTCACATCTTTCATGCCCCTTTCTTTCTCGCCATGTCCCACTGTTGCTGCTCATTTGGGGAGGGCTTGAGGGAGGGGAGGGCATTGGTATACTTATTAGGCACTTACTATATGCCAACGATCCCGGGAAATCTTTTCCAGAAAGATAAAGACAGCATGATGTGACTGTTGCATGAAGAATGCAACAGGCGTGAGTGAACCTCTTTAGAGGGTGAGTAGAAGGCCGGTGTTTCCACAGTAAACTCATTGTGTATACGCTCTGTGTTGTCAAGTACATATGTGACAGGTGCATTCCAGTTCACTGAGAAGAGGACGATTAGAAGGGGGTGATATTACATTGCTACAGAACTCCAGTCTTGATTGAGCAAGAGACCTAGACACATACAAATAATCCCAAAACAAGGCTACTAATATTTGTTTGTACAATAATAATTAAGTGGTTCTATCTTCATGCAACATAATTGATGTCACCAACAATCTCATGCAATGAACAGGCTGTGTATTGATATCCCTATTTTTTTCTTTTTTGTTTTTTTACTTTTTAGGGCAGCACCTGCGGCATATGGAAATTTCCAGGTTAGGGGTCGAATAGGAGCTGCATCTGCCAGCCTATGCCACAGCCACAGCAATGCCAAATTCTGAGCCATGTCTGTGACCTACACCACAGCTCACGGCAATGCCAGATCCTTAACCCACTGAGTGAGGCCAGGGATTGAACCCACATCCTCACAGATGGCTAGTTGGGTTCATTACCCCTGAGCTACCATGGGAACTCCTGATATCCCTATTTTAAAGATCAAAAATTAGCCCTGAGAAGAGAAGGAAATTTTCCAAGTACAGCCTTGTAGAACATAAGGCACTGAGAAACTTTCCCCACTAGATCTTATCTCTACTGAGAGCAGGGGCTGTGATCTTTCAGAGAAATCCTTTGAAGAGGTTAGCATGAGAATCTGGGATTCAGCGCATCCTAACTGGAAATTTCACATGCTGGAGTACCCATCGTGGTGCAGCAGTTAACGAATCCGACTAGGAACCATGAGGTTGCGGGTTTGATCCCTGACCTTGCTCAGTGGGTTAACAATCCGGCATTGCCGTCAGCTGTGCTGTAGCTCGCAGATGCGGCTCGGATCTTGCATTGCTGTGGCGGCAGTGTAGGCTGGCAGCTAACAGCTCTGATTAGACCCCTAGCCTGGGAACCTCCACATTCCACAGGTATGGCCCTAAAAAATGACAAAAAGGCAAAAAAAGAAAAAAAGAAAATTTCAAATGCAGACTTTGCCAGCTGGCTTGCCAGTGGCTTTGGAAAAATGGCCTAAACTCCCAGAGTCAGATTCCTCATCCACTGGCTGGGGATTAAAATGACTGGTGAAGATTAAATGGGATCCTGTACATGTAGAAGTCTTAGTCCAGCGTCGAGAAAGCAGTCATTAAACGGTTGTCATAACTGGTTTATTTTCCTCACCTTCCTCTTTTTCCATCTTATCTTTCTTCCCTTCTCCTCTCTATTGTTTGTTTTTTTTTTTTTTCATTCTATTACTACTATTACTGCTCCATAGCAGCCTTGTGGAATAGGTACGGGCTTGGAATTCTAGTTCCAGCTGTACTGCTTCAGAGCCTTCTTGGTTTTGCTGAACGAGGAGTCAGGGGATTTATATTTCTGGGCTGAGTCTAATGACAATACCATCTTGGAAATGGCAGGGATGCTATATTAGACTGAGATAAATAGCCCATTTTTTCTCATTCATTAATTACTTTCGAATGCAACCAGCCAGCCTCTAATTCATATATCTCTAAATCTGTATTAGATGAACAGGACTCCCATTTAGTCCTGATTAACATGAGGAGCTTGCTGTCTGGTTGGTTGATTTAGCTGGGAATCTTGCCTATAAGTCACATCCTCCCTCCTATTCAAACAGCGATATTGGTCATTTGTTTATCCAAACTACTGTTTCATTTCCAGTGTAATAGACCTAAGCAAACAGACTCTCCAACATCAAATAGTCTCATGGATTCAAAAGGTATGCCTCTCTTCTAGGCAGGTAGCTATAACATTTTGGGAACGTAGAGTTGGATCATGGGGGAATTATGGCAGCCAGAACTTATCTGTGATGCTGGGTGTTTTCCCAAGCAATGCTTTATCATCTTCAGGTAGTTGCCGTGTCACAGTGGAAACGGTGAGAACTTGGGATGTGGGTGGATCTGTATTAGAGTCATCTGTATGATGGATAGGGATTATGTCTGCTCCTTATCTTTCCGTTTCTTCATTTTTGGAAATTACTTAATGAATTTTATTACATTTATAGGTGTACAACAATCATCACAACCGAATTTTATAGGATTTCCATCCCAAACCCTCAGTGCATGTCCCCACCCCCCAACCTGTCTCATTTGGGAACCATAGGTTTTTCAAAGTCTGGAAGTCAGTATCTGTTCTGCAAAGAAGTGCATTGTGTCCTTTTTTCAGATTCCACATGTAACATTTCTTCATTTTTAAAATGGGTTGGCAATACCAGAGTTGGCAGTTGTGCAAATTAGAAATGCTTTATTCAGAGGGGCTGACATGCTATTTGTCACCTGGCACATGCTCAAGAAAATCTTACTTCCTATTACAGCTAGCTAAATAGTGTGTTTTCCACAGTGGTACAAAGTTGGCACTTTTTATCCAACAAGATGTGGATTGTTCTAGCACCAAAAATGTGAGTTGTGAGCTGCTACCCTCTGCCAGACTCTGAGGCTCAGCGTGGCCTTTCAGTTCCTTGATGTAGCAGGTCGGCTTTCTTCTGCCCTGTAGAGCCCACTCTGTCGTTGACAGCATCAGTTAGACTGCAGGGCTTCCCAAGCAAGCAGACTGCTTGGCATTGGCCTCTTTGCCTCTTATTGACCAATTAGTTAACTTGCAGAGTTATAGGTGTGTGACCCAGGATTACTGCATTTGGAGTTATCCCTCTTGTATTAGGTTTCTCCAGAGAAACAGGACCGACAAGAGATTAAATAAATACATACATAATACATTTATTTATTAATTTATTGATTATGAACAATTGGCTCACAGGATTATGAAGGCTGAGCATTGTAGTAATGTGTTATCTGCAAGCTGGAGGATCAGAAATGTCAATGGTATAATTCAGCCCAGGTTCGATGGGGTGAGAGTTAAGGAAGCCAAAGGTGTAAATCCTGGTCTGAGGGCAGGAGAAAATGATGAGATATTTTGGCACAAGGAGGAAAGAAAAGTTGGCCAGTTCTTCCTTCTTCAGCCTTCTGCTTTGTTCGGGCCTTCAGTAGATTAGATGATGACCATTCACTGAAAGGAGGGTAATTTACTGAGTCCATGATCCAAGTGCTAATCTTCTCTGGAAACAGCTTCACAGACACACCCAGAAGTAATATTTAATCTGGGGACATGACCTGGTCAAATCAACAGATAAAATTAACTATCACACCCTGTCCTTTAGTTAGTATTTACAAACTTGCCACTAGAATAGCCGGGGCAATCCACATTCAAGGGTGAGCTGTGAAACTATTCCCCGTGTCACACCTCCCCTTTGCCTACTCTGTGACCTTCAGGTCCTGTTGATTAATCAATAAAGACCTATCAATCTCCCTTTTCTTATCTGCCTTGCTGGCCTTTTCAGTTAAGATGTTGATGTTGGCAGACACATTAATAAGGAGACATATCTCAAAGATGAAGGAAGCTCAAGTCATTAGCTCTTCAGCTCATAGGCAAATCAGTGGATGCTCGTGGAGGCATCAGGGAAGGCAGAATGTGGGTTCGGTCATCCAGACTCACTAGTGGGTCATAGCAGAGTTTGTGTTCTGACCCAGCAGGACAGCTGCTATGTTAACCTTTAAGGTCACAGAGATTCTGAGTACTGAAGAGGACTTCCAGGACTCTGGTCTTCTGACACCTTAACCAATGACACGGCACTGTCTGAATTAGAGGCTAAATTGCAACAGCAATAGGTACTGTGTTACAAACTCTGACTGTGTGCTACATGCTATGGTCAGTACTTCAGAAACTTTACTTCATGAAGTAAGCTCTACAGAGTATGAGTAATTAAATCCCCTCTTAGATGATAAGAAGGCTGTCTGAGGAGGTTAAGAAACATGCTGCAAATCACCACCCCTAAGATGAAGAGAAAGTATCATCTGTTCTCTCGCCAAATTCAAAATCTCCTGATGACTGAATACGAAGAATTTAGTATAGCATTTGATACACAATACCTTTTTTTTCTGTCTTTTTAGGGCCCTACCTGCAGCATATGGAAGTTCCCAGACTAGGGGTCAAATCAGAGCTGCAGCTGTCTGCTTACACCACAGCCATAGCAAAGCCAGATCTGAGCTGCGTCTTTGACCTACACCACAGCTCACGGCAACATCAGATCCTTAACCCAGTGAGTGAGGTCTGGGATCAAACCTGAGTCTTCATGGATACTAGTTGGGTTCGTTACCGCTGAACCACAACAGGAACTCCCACAATACACTTTTGATAAATGATTACTATCTCATGTAAGGCTAGTTGTATCTGAAAAGCCCGTGAGGAAAGGTGACTTGTCTTTTTCTACTTTTCCCCTCATTTTTGTCTCATATATGTCACATGGTCAAATGTATATGCCTGCCCAGTTGACTCGATTTTGATGGTCCCTAACTTTGAAATGGACACAAATACAAATTTAGCATTGCCTTTTGGTTTCAAGCAGTCAGATTTGGATTGGAGAACAGCAGTGATAATGTTTTTAATACGTTAATGAGTAAGAAACAGGAGAAAAACTTTGCTCAGATTTGCTAGATCCAACCCCCACTAAACCATGGAATTCAGAGTTCGGTAGCAATAAATGAGGAAATAAAATGTGAAACAGAATAAAAATAAATAAAGCAAAACCAAAGAAGAATTCTTGACTGAGTATTTCTGGAGTCTGAGACATTTAGCAAACCTCACCAACCGTGATACAAGCCTTGCTCCCAAAGCTTGAATAAATATGCTAGTACATTGTATTTCATGTCACTTTGCTGAGCTTGTACCCAAGGTCATAAATGAAAATAAGATCAAAAGTGACAACTAGGCAATCTCAGTAAAGTTCAGCGGGTTTGTTCGCCCTGTCAGTGAGCCTTCTATCGTAGGAGGCATTGAGTCTTTCCCTAGTTCTAAATGTGTTGAGTTTTATTCTTGGCCTTTGCTATATATGCCAAATTGAATTAACATGAGAAAGTGAACCAGCTTAGAAAGAGAGAGGGTCAACTTGGCAGATATTAGGTTAACTGGACCCTACACCTTCCATTGTCCATGAATTATTCATACTGTTTGATTCTAGTTTTGAAAGAGAAAAATCTGAATATTTTTTAAAATTTTTTGGGATAATCCCATAACTTATTTCTCCACAAAGCAACTAGTTCTGGGTGTTTTCAAATGACACTTCTTTCTGTTGGAAAGAAAATTCTGTGTACAATGATCAAATGATGCAAATATGCACTCAGATTTAGGCCAGAGTAATCAGAACCATTCCTAGTGTTACACTGAGTCATCACCATTGGAGAACAGCAAAATGAGCGTAAGCTTTGCAATCATGAGAGACCTAGGATTTCATCCTGGCCTTCCCCCTAACTCCCTGTGTGACCTTGAGAATCTGGTATTGACTTACCAGAGTCTTAGTTTCTGTTTTGGTTAAATAGGATAAATGACAACCCCGTTGTCACTGCTGTGAAGACTTGATGAGCTAATGGCCACATTGTATGTGCTCAATAACTGTTGGTAGTTATCATGACTAGTTTTGCTATGACTGTTTCGCTCATGGGGCCCTTGTGTCAACAAAAGGTGATGCTGTCTTCTGTACTAAATGCTGGGAAAAGCAAATGAAACAGAGTGAGCACCAGACTCATGGGAATCCACACAGTAAATATAGCTCTCACCTTGGCATGCAGACCCCTGCCTCATCTGCTTCTCTTCCCCATCTCATCTCTCTCCACCTCACATACTTCCTTGGAAACAGCCCTTTCCAACAAACTTATTCATATTTATTTATTTTAAATTTTTATTAAAGTATAGTTGATTTACAATGTTGTGTCAATTTCTGCTATACAGCAAAGTGACCCAGTCATACATATATATTTTTTTTCTCGTATTATCTTCCATCATGTTCTGTCACAAGAGACCTTCCAACAAACTTAGAGGTCTCAGAATTCTCCAAGTTTTCTCTGCCTGCCATACCCTTCATTATGCCCAGAACACCTTTCCCTCCTCAATTCCCTGAACAAGTTTTCTTTGCCCTTCAAGACGCCTTTTAAGTATCATTTGTTCCCCCAAATTACTAACATTTCACTTCTCTTTCTGGAACAAACTGGGGGCTGCTTGTCCACTCTTCTCCATCCTCCCTAAACTGCAGGGCAGACCTCTACAATATCTTCATCAACAGCTGTAATCATTATTGATTACTTTCTTTAGCAAGAGAAAACTGTGATCCCAAGGGCAGAAAGCATGTCTTTTTATTTTGGTATTCTTAGCACCCAATATTGGGCCTGACACTATTAGGAACAAAATAAATGTTGAATGACTGACTGAATAGATGAATCTTCCTGAAATATCTCTTCTTAGTATTCAATATACAAATGTGGGGAGTTCCCGTTGTGGCACAGTGGAATCAAATCCGACTAGGAACCATGACATTGCAGGTTCGATCCCCTGGCCTTGCTCAGTGGGTTAAGTATCCGGCATTTCTGTAAGCTGTGGTGTATGTTGCAGACGCGGCTCAGATCCGGCATTGCTGTGGTTGTGGCATACGCTGGCAGCTGCAGCTCCAGTTAGACCTCTAGCCTGGGAACCTCCACATGCCGCAGGTGCGGCCCTAAAATAACAAAAGACAAAAAAAAAAAAAAATGTGACCACTGAGGATAGATACATGGAATAAAAATTATTTAAAAATATATAGCTCTCTAAAAATTTCATGACTGGATCTATTTATTTATTATTGTACTCACCTCTTCATAATATAAACAAAATGAATTAATTTCTTTTTACAGTTAAAAAATTGAAAGCAATGAATTTTATGTGAGATGTAATTTTCCACTGCTTAAAAGCAAAAGTGCTCAAGCACATGTATTAACTTACTCAATGATTCATCACTCAGTCCACAGAGTTATGGGGAACTAGTACTATACCTGAAACTGTGTTAGGTGATGGAGAATAATGCTATACAAGAGAGACATAGTCTTCTCCCCAACAATATATGTGTATGTACACACACACACACACACACACACACACACACACACACATACACACAGAGATGTAAATTGGTGAGCTGCTATGCACATTTCTTGGTGCACAGTATGGAGGAGTTTTCTTAAGAAACAAAAAATAAGAGTTACCATTGGATCCAGCAATCCCACTCCCGAGCATCTATCTGGAAAAGACGAAAACTCTAACTTGAACAGATATCTGTGCCCCAACATTCATAACAGCACTATTTACAATAACTATGACATGGATGCAACCAAAGTGTTCTAGCAGAAAATTGGTTTAAGAAGATATGACATGTACACACACACACACATACACACACACAGTGGAATATTACTTGGACATGAAAAAGTATGCAGTATCACCATTTGTAGCAACACGGATGAACCTAGCAATTATCACATTAATGAAGTAAATGAGATAGATAAAGGCAGACATTATATGATATCCCTTATATCTGAAATTTGAAAAATAATACAAATGTATTTATTTAAAAAACAGAAACAGATTCACAGCCATGGAAAACAAACTTTTGTTTGCCTGAAGGGAAAGGGGTGGGAAGGGATAAATTAGGAGTTTGGGGTTAAAGGTACACATTACTATATATAGAATAGATGAACAACAACACCAAAAAAAAAAAAAAAAGGACAAAGAAACAAAAAGAAGTTCCCTGTGGCACAGCAGGTTAAAGATCTGTTGTTGCTCTAGCTGTGGTACAGGGTGCAACTGTGGAGTGGGTTCAGTCCCTGGCCCAGGAATTTCCACATGCCATGGGTGCATCAAAAAGAAAAGAAAAAGAACAAACAAACAAAAAGATAAACAAGGACCTCCTGTATAGCATGGGGAACTATATTCAATATCTTGTAATAACTTATGGAAAAGAATCTGAAATATAATATAACATATAACTAGATTACTTTGTTGTACACCTAAAACTAACATACAAATTTGTAAGTCAGCTGTACTTCAATTAAAAAAAAATAGCTATAGTGTAAAAATCAAACTCAGGTAAATGCTTTGAAGGAAAATAGGAGAGTCTGAACTGAAGCTCTACCCTCTTCAGAGAGGGATATGAGACTTCCCTGGAGTAGTGGTGGTTCAGGGAATTGTAGAATGTTGAGAGAGGTCCAGGCAGATGAATGAGGAAGAGTGGCCATGAGAGCTGGGGAGAGGTTATTGATTTTCAGCAGGAAGCAGCCTTAGAGCAATCAAGGTGGTTTTCCAAAACTACCTCTACTGAAATCTAACTCCAAAGGAAACAAAACCAATTCCTTTCTTTCTAAGAAGATTTCTGATTTCCATTAGTTTCTCTGCCTGCTTTTCATTAGATGAACTACCTATAGCCCATCAGATATAATTGGATTTATTTGGAGCCCTGAGCACTTGTAGAAAATCTGCATTTAGTATAGTCTGATCAAATAAAGTGCCTTTATACTATATTATACTTTGTTCTCTTTATGCTAAAGAGGACAAGATGCACTCCTATAATGTAACCAAGAGATCTGGCGTGTTTGTCTCTGTTTGGTTAATTTGTGAAGCCAGTTACTTGCATATGTCGGGCTAAATTCAGAGAGAGCAGTAACCAAGGAGCTGGCTATACATTCAGGAGAGAAGATGCTGTTGAAAGAGCCAAGTCATGAAAAGAGCATTGGATTTCAAATTACATCATAATTTCAGCCTCTGTTTCAGCAGTGGTCAGGAAGCAGCTTCTCCTCCTTGATCCTCTGTGTCCTCAAAAAGGTGGGAGTTTGATGACATATTTTTCTGGTTCTCTTCTCATTCAACTAACACAGGTTATCACTCAACACTGGCAGGGAGGAGGACTAACTCTTCGCAACGAGAGACGAATTTAATCATCCTAAGTGCTTGTAGATCAACTGCAGCCTCTGGGAAAAAGATACAGCATACTAGAATTCCTCAGGGTTGAATTTATCCTTAACGGTAGATTCTTCTGTGCTGTTCTTCCTAATGGGGAACTCACCTCATTCCAGGTACTTGGTTGGAAATGATGCTTTAAAAGAGATGAAGTGCTGTGACATTGACAGGTGTTACTGTTTAAAACATTCTAGGGTGTGTATCTGTGGCTAATTAGCAAGACTCCTGCAAGTGTGATAGGAACAGAACAGAATAAACCAGTACTCTCTCTGCCTTAATTGAATGTCAAGTTTGCATTAGTTTTATGGTAACAACACAGCGTTTTTGGAGCATATGGATCTTGAACTCTTCCAAACCCCTAAGCTGGGAAATCTCATTGCAGGACCTAGCTATTGACCCCACTCTGTGCTTCCTCATTAGAGCTGGCCCATGTGTTTGAGGGTGCTGAAGACTTGGTGTTTCTGATTATTTCATCCAATATCTACTGACCTCTTCTAGTATTCTACCATATATACATTAAGCATGTCCAGTTTTGTTCATGTTTCCAAACCACCAAATCATAGCTTTTACCTAAGACACGCAGGTGCATTAACCTCTGATAAGTGCTCTCCCAGGGCTGTAAATTTACCTAAGTGAGCAGAGGCCAATTTCTGCTACCTGCCACCCAAAGAAACCAGTCTTATAATCCTACTGCACTGATTTTCTCTAGCTCTTCCCAGTTTGACATCTTACTCCCTTGTCTTGGGAATTCACCAGCATGGTGGTTTTCCCTTAATACAGAATTGGTTTGAGTTGATTTTTGACCAGGGTGGCCTGGCTTTCAGTTAGTAGACAATAACTATAAAAACGGCTAACTCTGTTTGATCATCAAAACATTCGGGAAGCCTGGAGAAGATCTCTTTTAGTATTTGTGAACAAAAGTATGATTACAAGAGGAAAATTCTGCAATAGAAAAACCATTGGTTTCAAATCCCCTCTGCCAACCCCTCTGTGTGCCTACTAGCAAGTTACTCATGCTTGCTAAGCTTCAGTTTCTTCAGTTAAAAGAAATCAATAATGTTGATGGCAAGCCTTGATGAAGGATTAGGACAAATACTTCTCTCCTCAGCCATTTCTCCTTTTTTCTATTCTCTTTTCCCATCTTTTTCCCTTTATTCCTTTTTGCTTTCTCAGGCTTTTTATGCTTTGTCTTGTCCTTTGGTTTTTATGTCATTGTTTTCATTCTCTCTTTATTGCTTTTACTAAGAACAAAATTTTCCATCACTTTAATGGTCACAATGGGTTATTTGATCCTTCCCAGTATCATTTCCCCAGTTCTTCTTATTAAATATACTGTACATAGATTGGAGGATTACCTTTTGTCATGTTATTATGAAGACACTTTCAATTAAATTGCCTTGGCTTCTCCCAGAAAAATGGTGAGTCAAGGGCCCAAGCTGGGCCAGTTAAATACTTTCTCGTTAAACAGAGTGGTACAAACACTGAACCCTTCTGTTCACCTTGATCCATCTCATCAACTCACCTTGAAGAGACCGCCCATCAGTCCTGCTGGCTAGATTCCTAGACTGATCCTGGTGCTTTCCCCTTTTGATTCTGAGGTTTTTCTTTTATTTTAGCCAGCTAGCTACCCCATCTTCTCAACAAACCTCCCTTTTTGCTTAAGTCAACCAGAGTTATGTTTATGTAGTTCACTTCTGAAAATTCCTTAATGATATTCACCCCTTTCTTTTTCCCCAGAAGGACTCCCACCACCTCAAATGCAGCTGCTCAACCCAAATATATAATCCAAAATACAAATGCAGTGGCATGCCTCACAGAAAAAAAGGAATGTCAAATGGCATTTGAAAAGCCTCATGTAGCATGACAGCCTGCATGCCTCACAAAAGTGGGCTACAATTGCGAGGGTAATGAAGAGAGAACAGTTTGGTATCATCCAAAGACTGAGGGAGAATCTGGCCAATGTCAAGTGTTCTTAGAGCACAGCAGAGATGGGGTGTGGAAGTCCCTTCCTTGACTTTCCTGTTACCCAAGTTCATTTTTCACAGAAGTAGATTTGATCATGTTTAGGGTCTCCTGAGCTGCCTTCTACCAGAGGTGTTACTTACTGTTTTCACCTTCTACTGAAGCTCTATTCTGTGGGACCCTGTTCTTCCACTTTGTACACACACACACACGCGCACACACACACATAGACAGACACACACACCCTTAACATTATTCTTCCTTCTAATCTAAGAAAAATCCCAAGGATTCAGGGATCATGGACAACCTCAATGAAATTTGAGCCCACGTGGATCTAGCTTTTGACATCCACATTTCCCTTTGGACATGACCGTGGACTCCACTGAACTTGGGCTTCTCTTTGCAAGCATGGCTATCTCTGTATAAGGAGCACAGATTTTAACTGCTTTTATTTTTAATTTCACTGAGTTATATTATAGACCTATGTGCTTGTAGTGGTCTGTAGAGGAGAATTTAAATGGGTTGTAAACCTAAAGAATAGATTGGATTGGAAAAAATTATTGGACAAATGCAAGAGCTTTTTAATTTAATTTTTTTTCCCCCTGGGCTAGGGACTGAACATACACCGCAGTTGCGACCTGCACCACAGCTGGGGCAACGCTGGATCCTTAACCTGTTGCACCACACAGGAAATTCCTCAAGAGTTCTTTTAGTTTCTGTTGTTCCCAACCCCCTAATTAAGAATATCTTCTAGTGCAAAAGAAGGAAACAGTACCTTTATTTTTCCTGCTGACAATCATGTGAAGAACTTATTCTAGCGTACTTCATATAAGCAATAATGTAACTGCTCGATAGCCTTATTTCCCGAAATGGTCTAGAAAAACTGGAAAGATACATATATTGTGGTGGTGGCATTACCATCACATCAGGATCTTATTTATCTGGGTGGACTGTTAATAGCTTCACGCTTAGGACTCAAGCCAAAGGAATTTGCCTAGAAAAGACCCAGGACTTTAAATATTCCCTCTGAAATGTGGGCTGCTGAAGCAGATTCCAATCGTCATTTGTCTGCTTACTAGTTTAAAGCATTTGTTGCACTGTAATTGCAGGGAGAAAAAGCTTGCAATCCACTTGGCTCATTCCACCAGTCATGGGAGGGTATATTTCTTTTCAGAGAACAAATCACTGTTTTTTTTTTTTCTTTCTTTCTTTTCCCGCCTGGGGAAGCGTAGAGTGTGGTGGGCTATAATCCCTAATAGATACAATACATCTTCTCTGAAGAACTTACAAAAGAAATCAATGGTTTGTTTTATACCCACTGTCTCCCCAAATTCCCTCATTCATTTGCTTCACCTGGCTTGGGCAACTTAAGAGCAACCACACTTCAAAATAAAATGTTGGCTCATAAACATGGACTTGGGCTAGAAACTTGGGTGGGGGCTCATTTATTTATAGCATTAATTGTGATCCTAGCACAAAGTAGGCTGGAAGAATATCAAAAAAAAAAGGAAAGAAAAAAACAATAAAATTGATAAATCACGCATCCACAGAGTTGCTCTGTAAAAGGGATAATGGCATCATTGAATCTGGTCCCGAGGAGTGGAGCGTAGACAAATGAGATTTAGCTTCAATAATAATGAAGAACTTTGTAACAGTCAAAATTACCCAGTGATGGAAAGAGATGTCTTACAATCTTCTAAGTTCTTTCTCAAAAGAAAAAACATGGCAGAAGACAGATATTCCTGAACTTGAAGACAGAAGAAATCAGTCTACCTCACTGGGTAGCCAGGTGGACCTGAACAAATTACTTAGCCTCTTTGCCACTGTTTTCTGTTCTACAAATGAAGATAATATCTAAAATCGAGATTTTAAAGATGGAATAAACTTGGGTGTATTAAGCGGCTAATATAATGCCTCAGACATGTTTGATATTCAATAAAGTTTAATTTCATCAAGGCCAAATGCTTAGAAATTCCTCAATTGATGCTTAGTGTTCATCCTCACAATCTCCTGGTGTATCACCTGTATTGCTGAGAACAAAAGGCTAAAAATTACTTTTTCCAGAGGCTTCTGGATCTCAGGATCTGGATGCAAGTTACACCCCACTTATTCAACGCACTCGTGTACATTTTGGAAGACAAAATAGCAGCCACAGGCATCTTCCTACAGCTTTGGAAAGTCTCCCTCTGACAAGCAAAGTGGTGGAAGAATCAGTGTCCATGTTCTAGTTTCATGGGACTGAGAAGCAGTTGTGCTGGTGGAAAAGGTTCTGAGCTCCAGGGTCCACACGTGGAGGTGCTGGCAGCTGCTTCCTGATCCTGGCTTCCTGGGTCGCTGGATCAGAGCATGGCGATTTGTTCTCGAACTTGATTGCGGTGAGTGCCCATCTCCACCTCCTTCCTCACTTTAGAAGAATGCCTATCATAGCAGGTGGACTTTTCATTGCTCAGATCCTTCCAGAAAGTTTACTAGCAAATATATTCGTTTTAAATCTCTTTCTTCTTGAAAACACCTATGGTGGTTTCTGTTTGTTGCCGCCAGTCCTGAGAAAGGTATCTAATAGGTGGCCTAAAAGTGCACAGTTCCGAGAAGAATAACATCTCCAACGAAAAAATAAGGAGAATCTAACAATAGGGCATAACCTCTTAAAGATTTGCAAATTTCATTTATTATCATGAAGAGAATATTTTAAGTTAACTGCAAATTTGTACTTATTTGGCTTTATAGAGAAGCTTAGTATTACTAAGGTAAAGTTACAAAGCTTGTTATAAGATCATTCTTTACAAAAATAATTTCATTTAAAAAGTATTCATGTGATTAATACACTTTGAGGAGTATTCAAAGAAAACGGAGACGTTTATCTTGGAGCAAAGAGCTGAAGACAGCCATAATAGTGTCCATTGTATGGAGAAAAAAGTTGTGCAACTTCAGAATAGAGAACCACAACTTCTGGGCAGAGGTTAGAAAAAAACTGATTTGGTTCAATGTGAGAAAAATGTTTCTAATGTCCTACACTGAAAAGGCAGCCTTCAAAGGGGATAAACATATTATTTAAATAAGAAACAAAGAGCTGTTTTCCAAGGATAAATTACAGAAGATTCTTAAGGAAGGGGATGAATTAGGGGAAACTTGTGGTCTCTTCTAAATTTTGATATTCTGTGATTCTTTGGTCATTTATATTGTAACTTCACAGTTTTACATTTAAAACTAGTGTATGAAAATGAGTTAAGATCAAGTTTTCAGAAATATAACAATTACATAAACTGAAGCATTTATTAGTTTATTGACATTAGTGCATTTAACACACTGTTTTTGTGACATGACTTTAAGCGTATATAGATGTGTGTGTGTGTAAGTATACATACAAACACATACATAGATAGAAACATGCATACATATAGCTATAGAGAGATATACACACACAATGAACACAAATGCTATATATCTGTGTATTAGTCATTTATCTCATCAGCAATTTATCCACTTATTCCCTCTTTAATCATTTAAAGCCAGTAACATAATATAATAACATAATATTTTGACATAACAATATAATGCAAATTTGCATTTGTTCATTGTCTACTAAAATAAGGGAACAAAACAAATTGGGCAAATTGGTCAGAGCAGTGATAAATTACACCTAAATTTATGTTAAAAAGTCTATCAAAAGATTATTTTAAAATCAATTTCTTCTTCTAAACCCCAAGGTTTTTTCTTAATCCCATGACCCCCTACTTTGATGCTTATATACTTCACTGAGTGCTAAAAACAAAATAAGAAAATCATAATGAATTTTGACGGTAAGATGAAAGTGTGTGGCTTCCAAGATTTTTCAAATATTCTTCTTAGCTAGAAACGATGGAATGAATACAATTTTAGCAGTTCACTTCATATTAAAAGTATTTAGAATACAACTTTCAGTTGGATAAATCCTAACTTTCTGACTTGCAAATACATCATTCAAGAGTTATTTCAGAGTTCCCCTTGTGGCTCAGTGGTAACGAACTTAGCTAGCATCCATGAGGATTTGGGTTCGATCCCTGGCCTCGCTCAGTGGTTTAAAAATCCAGTGTTGCTGTGAGCTGTGGTCTAGGTTGCAGATTTGGTGCAGATTCGGCTCAGATTCCGTGTTGCTGTGGCTGTGGCTGGCAGCTACAGCTCTGATTCGATCTCTAGCCTGGGAACTTACACATGCAGCCTTAAAAAAAAAGAAAACAAAAGTTTATTTCATTGGAATGTGTTATCTCTACCAGTACAGGAAGTGATAAGTACCGGTTCACCGTGTGATGGCATAAATCATGTTTAGAAACTTCCTTGAGTTCTGAGAGGCTCTGGGAAACTTCAGATCATTTATTCCCTGTAATTACATTTCATCATATTTGCTTTTGGCTTTGTCTGTTAATAGAGTCTCTTGATCTGCTTAACTACCTCCTCTATAATTAAACAGTCAGGGGAAGCATATGGATAATACTGTGTAATGATATAGTTCTAAAATTTAGAATGATTTAAAAGGAAATTTTAATCTTCTGCTAAGTTTGACCTCAAACTGTTCTGGTTATGATGGCAGTGTTTTCAAATTTATCATTCTACTGAAGGCTTCACACTTCACAATGCTTACTTTGCATCCAAGGAGTTTTAATTAACATTTGTTAATAACTAGAGGATACATTCCAATCTTTATATCTTATTCATAATTCTTGCCCATAACTAGAGAAGCTAACACAAGTGGGAGTGCCAAATGATTATGTGACTTTCCTAAAATAATATACCAAGTCTTTGCATAAAAATACCTTATGTTTCACATGCATAATATAGTTAGAAGGAGAAGTTGATGGTATAAGTCAGTTTTGCTGCCTAACAACCATCCCCAAATCTCAGTATCTAAAACAACAAGCTCTTTCTTTTTTAAAAAATCAGGTTACTTGTAACTGTTCCAACTCTGCTTGCTTATGTTCTGTGTGTCTTCTCCCTTTGGGGTGGTAAAATGAAGGAACAGCCCATCTTACATGTCATGCCAGCAGCAGAAGACATAAAATTAAATAAAGCTGCATGGTCATATTTAAAACCTGAATGTGGCAGGTACAGCATCCACTAATATTCTAACCACCAAAGCCAATCAGTGTGGCAGGAAATACTTTCCTTCCACAAGAGAAGGGGAGTGGATATTTATAAATGTTAATCCAGCACATAGCTCAAATGATGATTCTAGTCCCCTGTGTATGTGAATGCCGCAGATAATCTTATAAATCTTCTGAAATCTATAATCTAGCTCCACTGATGGTACTTGATCAAAAACCTCCTTTCTGCTTGGCATGTACTTTGTCGGATAGCAGTGGTTGCTCTCCTGCAGCAGCATAGAACGACACAGAGGAGACTGAGACAGGGTTTCAAACTTCTGACCAGAGGCATGGGATGAAGTCATAGCTCACAGGAATCCGGTTGTTCGGTTGTGTTTAAGTTAATTCCCTTCCTTAGACTTTGGATTCCTGGTGTGTATAATTGTGCTAATAATGATAAATGCCTATCACAAAAGTAGCAGTGCAGTTTCCTGAGGTACAGCATAGGAGAGCAAGCACGTGTGTAACCGGCAAAGCACTCTACACGTGCAGCTACTGATAAGAGGGTTTTTAAAAAAAATTTTATTAGAGTATAGTTGATTTACAGTGTTGAGTCACTTTCTGCTGTAAAGCATGGTGACCCAATCATATATATATATATATGAAAAAGAAGGTGTATATGTACCTTCTTTTTCTCATACTATTTTCTATCATGTTCTATCCAAAGAGATTGGTTATAGTTCCCTGCGCTGTACAGAAGGACCTCCTTGAAGAGGGTTTTGATAAGGGGTAGGAGTAACACAATAAGGGAGGTGTGACTAGACCTGGGTCATTTGAATAGAGTGGGGAAGGGGATGTGGCTGAGGGAGGAAAAGATGATGCAGAATACAGGAGTGCAAGTTACAGATACATCCACGTGCTGACAATGAATCACATCCACTTTTCTGACGCTGTGCACAGTAGAAAAAGAAAATGAATGCCCTCACATTTCTGTTCTTAAAAGCTCTCTAAACCTCCTCAGCTTTCTCTTCCTCTTCCCCTGGGAAATACAAATGACATGGAAGAAGGGAGGTAATTGTGTGTATGAGGTGGATCCATTGCATAAAATCTGCAAGCTTCAGTTTTCTTAACTGCTAAATGGGGATAATCAACTCTACCTAACAAATTTTTCTGAGATCCTGTTCATGAAAGCGCTTTGCAGACCATGAGCATTGCATACACAAAATAATGCAATTTTATAGTCATTTGTAAGATAAGAGATCTGATTGGAGTTGGGGGGGTGTCATTAAGAGCCTTTCCACTCAGAAATGTTGTGATTTTATTTTTCTTTGCTTAGATTTGGAAAGGATTTTAGAGACCATATAGCTCACACCCTTTATTTCACAGGAGAGCAGAATAGTCTCAGTTCCATGATCTCAGTTCTTTCCTTCTCTTGATGTATTATTGATATATAGCATTATATTAGTTTCAAATGTACAATGTAATTGTTTGATATTTGTATATGGTGTGAAACGATCATCACCATAATTCTAGTTAACATCCTCTATCACCATACACAGTTACAAAAAAATTACTTTGTTGGTTGACAGAGGCAAGGGTTAAGGGGTGGGTGAAATGGGTTGAAGCAGGTCAAAGGCACAGCTCACAACTCCTAGTTATAAAATAAATGAGTCGTAGGAATTTAGTGTATAGCATGATGACTATACTTAATTCCGCGTTACGTATTTGGAAGAGGCTGAGAGAATGGATGATCTCAGTTCTTAAAATGTAAAGTAAGAATATAATTCCTGAAACAAGCTTTTTGTTTTCAAGTGTTTGTCTCAGTACATACGAAAAAGAGTTTTATTGTACCGTTGAGATCGCTCGCTTTATTCTGAATCCTTACTGTAACTTAACGAGAGTTCCCTTTAACCTTCCATTCAGATCAAATTAGTGGACACGTATGAACTGCTGCTGCAGACTGTGCTACAGACCAATGCTTCCTAAGTCACCCGCATACTGGAGCCACCCAGGGAATTTCTCGATTCTGATTCCTGGGCCCTGCCACAGAGATTCTGATTTACCGGGTCTTAGGCAGAGTTTTCATGTTTCTGTTTGTCATTTTATGCTCTTCTAGTGATTATATTGTGAAGCCAAGCTTGTGAACAATTTCCCTAGAGCTATTGAATTGACTCCTATCTTTAAGAAACACAATGCTTTTTGTTAGACAGATGTGGGAAAATGACCTACGGATACTCTATAGTAAATCGAATTATGTTCAAGATGAGCCAGATCTGAGAGTTCAGAAAACCCCCTAAAGGAAGTAAAGCTTGAACTTCATCTCAGACAAGAGTAAGGAATTCCTAACTGCCCAACTAAAAGAAGGGCTCTTTGGGAAAGGAAAAACAAGGGTCAAACACAACAGTTGAAGTCATCACATCTGTTTGAAGAATATCAGTAACAGGATATGTTCACACGTAGAGTCTGAGGTAGGGAATGTGGCTGGAGAGGAAGATAAAGAAGGAGACAGGAATCAAATCAGGAAGGGGCTTGCTCCAGTCTGGACTATATCCACTGAAAATGCACCAAAAGAATTTCTAAGCAACTGAATCCTTTCTTCTTAAAAGCTCCCCCAACAAAGCCCACCTAGGTCTCCATGTAACTGCATTTTAGTTTCTCTTGATCTGCTTTGGATCCCACCAATCTTACCTTTTTTTTTTATATGCATCATCCACAAATCCTGGAGGAACTGTGAAAGGACACCTCATCTGAAAGGTACTGAAAGACGTTTGCTATCTCCCAAGTATTCTGTTTATGCAGATGTAGTGCTCTCAAGTCTCCATTGACCTTATCCTTATTTCCACAATTCTAAGATGTCATTGATTATAAGAAACCACTTTTTTTCTTTTTGGCCATACCCATGGCATATGGAAGTTCCTGGTCAAATCAGAGCTGCAGCTACAGCCTATACCACAGCCACAGCAACATTGGATCCAAGCCACATCTGCCACCTATACCGCAGCTTGTGGTGACGTCAGTTCCTTTACCCACTGAGGTAGTCAAGCATAAAATCCACATCCTCACAGACACTATGGTGGGTTCTCAACCCACTGAGCCACAACAAGAATCCTAAGAGACCACTTTGATTTAATAAAATCTTTTTGTTGATAAAAAAGAAGGAAATGACCACTGTTGCTGCATTAAGTATATTCCTCATTTGTAAGAGGCACAGACTAATTGTCAGGCAATTACATAGAAATTGGGAAAACCTTGAGAATTTTAGAATCAGATAAAGAGGGCAGATGGTACTTTCCTTAAATGTTCTAGTATTAAAAGCAAAGAAAATTCTGATCATTTTCACTGTAAGAACATTTTCTTTTCTAAGTTTATATTTCCTCCAAAAAAGATCTGAAAATTACAAAATGGTGTCTAGAGGAAAGGGATAAAAATGACACTTTCTTTTGGATAAACCACTCTTACCTAGACCTGTGATTCACGAATCAACTGAAAACCTAATGGTTATTGCATGCAAATTATTAGAAGATGAGGCTTTTCTGGTTTCTCTTGCTACCCACTCCTCCTCACTCGTGTGTTGCTGGATCTCCTAGGATGATGCGTGTATTCTCTTCTGCCTCAGACCTATACTCACCCTTCCCTTTGACTGGAGTGCTTTTACCCCTGCTGTGCATGCATCTGATTCCTTCTCATCTCAGAGGTCTTAGCTCATGTCTCCACATCTGATCTGCCCACCTAAAGCGCTCCCAAACCCACACCCAATCACTCCTGTCACCTTGACTTCTACTGCCTCCAGAGACCTGATCTCCATACGGATGTGTTCTTTTATTGTCACTCATCTGTCACTGCTGCTCTCCCAGAATGTAAGCCCCATGAAAGCAGCAATTTCATGTCTCTGCTTATCACCATATCCCTAGGACCTAGCAGGTGCTCAATAAATGTGTGCTGAGTGAATGAATGAGTAACACATTGTCCATAACGTATAACTTCTTACCAACACTGACAGACTCATAACTCAAGCAGCTAGAATTCAATAAAATGAATGTCAAAAATGCTATGTCTGGGAGTTCCCATGGTGACTCAGTGGTTTAAGAACCCTACGTAGTCTTTGTGAGGATGCATGTTCATTCCCTGGCCTCACTCAGTGGGTTAAGGATCCAGTGTTGCTGTGGCTGTGGTGTAGGCTGGTAGCTCCCTATTCCGCCCCTACCCAGGAACTTCCATAGGCCACCCTGAAAAAAAAAAAAATCCTGTTACAGTAAATTGCTCTATTTACTCCTTTTGAAATTCTTTCTCTCTCTTCAGGATCAGCTTTTCATTTCATTCCCTTCCTCTGGACCTTTGGGATGAAAGCCTAAAGTTATTTTTTGGTGTCGTGCTCACCCTGTGGCTCCAGGCCATTTTGGAGACAGAGCCTCAAATATTCTAGTTCTGGAGAACTAACTTGTGACTCAGTGGTGGGGTGGGGCGGGAGAGAGAGAGAGAGAGAGAGAGAGAGAGAGAGAGAGAGAGAGAAGCAAAATGAGAACAGAAGGGAGAAAACAGCTACCTAGAATGTACAACAAAATGTAATGAATAACTGTAATATCAGCTAGGAAATAAAGCTTCATGAAAAGATAGGTTCAGGTGTTTCATGGAATAAATCCTAAATAAAGGAAAAAATGCAGATGCCGCTTGACAGTCTTGGAAAATGGACTATGTAGGTCAGAGAAACAACTTGCAAAAAAATTGTAAACACTTCTTAAAAAGTGAACTAGATGTTTCAAAAGGACATGGAACGTCTTTAGCTCTGCTCTCATTCTGACAAAGTTTCTCCCTTTTGATCAATCATGGTTTTTCCTAGGTTTTCATTTCAATGCACATAAACAGGCCGTGTATCTGGGTCAGCAAAATGGGTCACCATCCCCAGTGAGTTCCTGAGTCCTCAACACTTGGCAAAAACTCTGTAATGGTATCAGCTACATCAAGAATAGGGCTCTGCTTCAGCTGAAGGAGAGAGGGAAGAAAGGATTGAGCCCAGAGGATCCATTTTACAGATAAAGTGTGTGAGGTTCAGAGAGATGGACAGTCAGTCTTGTAATTCCTGACTGCCTTAACCTCTCAGATGATGTTCTTTTCAAATTCGAAAATATTCCTTGCAAAAAAAAAAAACACACATTTTTCATAATTGTCTATCACCATACCTGAAATTACATCAGTCATTCTTCAGCATTGTGGACTTGGATGTTGCACGCCAACCTGTTAGTGTGAGGAGACGTTTCCAGGCAGAGGAAGGCATCCATGCTCACTATTCTGGTGCAGAGACTGGGGGATTCTGATAGAAAAGGGAAGTGGACGGATAAATGATGATGGGAAAAGGAAACATCTACATTAATTGTCACTTGCCAGTGTTAATTACAGCTCACCTTTGTTGAGCACTTAGAATGTGTTCTAAGTGCTCATTTAATCCTTCCACTACCCCAGTGTGGTAGGTATTGTTATTATTACTATGATTATTATTTCTGCCTTTACAGATGAGATTACTGAAGAGCAGAAAGGTTAAATAATTTGTTCAAGGGACATATTTGGGAAGAAGCAGCCAGGATTCAAACCAAATCTGTCTGAAGCAAATCTTCTCCAGGAGGACACATACACTGAGCCATTACATCTGGGGGAAACATGGAGGTTTGGGAGTGTGGATTCAAAGATGCACGTAATCAAATGCTCCTAGAATCAGGGTCAGCTGATTAGAGGATACCCTGACCTGAAAGTTCCCATTCATTGCCAACATTAGCTACATAATTTGTACTAAAGGGCCATCCAATCTCACCACCTCTTAAAGACCCCCAGTGATAAGAAGCTCACTATTTTCTTTTTCATCTTTGTGCACTTTGACCAAATGTTATAAGCCTTTGTACAATAAATTAAAACTTGACTCCCTAAATCTTCTATCCCTAGATTTTGCTTCTTAGGGACCGAGACTAAGGTTAATGCATTTTGTGCTTGGACCTGTCATCTGAAATTAGTAACCATCCTATCCTATCTCTGTTTTCTCTCATCTAAGATTAACATTCTTATATCTTGAAGTAGTTCTTTTATAAAATGAGTCTCTCCGCAGTATTGGAAACTTTGGTAGCTGAAAGCATTCCAAGAAAAAAAAATGTTGGGACTCAAAAATATACAAAACATGAGAATATGTTCTTTAAAATCCGATCACCCACTTTGACTCAGAGGTAGAAACTATGGCTTATTTATATTTGCATTAGGTAGTGTATTAATTAGGGTACAATTTTTCTTGTTCACTTAACATTCCAAGTGGACTGTACCTGGCTGGCATGGATGTTTCCTCATGCAGTGATTTGGGGACCCAGGTCCCTTCTGTCTTGTGATCTGCCATTCCACAGCACTGGTTTTTATTGGCATTCAGACCATGGAATGAAGAAGACATTTTAGAGGAAGCAGACTTCTTTAAAAGTTTTCTGACCCAAGGCACACATCATTTCTATTTACAATGTACCAGCAAGATGGTACATATGGCTTGACTCAATTGCACAAAAAGCTCACAAAGGTATAGGCATGGATTTTGGTGAAGAGTCAACAATCTGCCACAGGCAGTACCTGCAGTGTTAACAAATTAGACTTTGATTTGCATCCTCGTGTCCCCTTTGTCTAGGCATAAGCACACAGACAAACAATTAATAGCATTTAATTATCCTTACTCTCCTTTGTTATTAATAGTATATTATATCTTCCAGGGTTGTTGGAAGGATTAAATGAGATAGCACATTTAATGTTCTTAGCCTTGTCTAATAAGTAGAAAGCACTAAATAAATATTGATCATTACTATCATCTATTCTCATCCTCTGACTGTCAGATCCCAGCATGGATCTCAGCAGATCATGGATCTTAGTAAATGTGTTTGAGCTGAACTTAGCTGGACTTCACAGTCATTCCCAAGGTCAGCCAGACCCATATAAGGACGTATACGTGGGGGCAGGCCTGGTCCTCGTTCGCTCTGATGCTGATAGGCTTACAGTCTGCTTTCTTTACAGCCCTACATCTCTGTGCTGCATTCATCTGATTTATGCCTTCTCCGGGGACACACATGCACTAATTGAGGGATGAAAACAAAAACCAAGAGCTGGATTGAAGAAGTGAGCCAGCTAATGGGTACCCTAGTCTCATTTCTCCAGCCCCCAGTGACTGGTGGTGGCTGTAACACAGGCACAAGCTTCAACCTGACTGTGTGCCTGCTGGGCTGGGTGGCTCCCAGGGAAACCTAAAGTGCTTTCCAGTGGCTCTTCTGTTTTATACACAGAAGCCTTATGCAGAATCCACCCAGAGGTCCCATAAACTCTCTTGCTTCAAAAGGCAAAGCTGAGTCCAATCAGCCGATTTCAAAATGCTAGGTGGACTCTTGGCTTTCTCAAACAATATCAGCAAATAAAAAATCATTATTTCCAGGATAAGTTGTAGGTCAACGTGCACATCGCTCCAAGGGTTTGCCATGACAAAGACTGGATTTTTCATCACAGTCTCTTCCTCCAACTAATACTTTCTCCGTGGTTTCCATCTCAGTTGTTATTCTTGCTAACTGTTCAAACTCTGAATTGGTGGCCAAGTTGTTGGTGAAATGTAGATGGACTAAAGTGCGTGTTTCTTCATATTCTGCGGGAGACTCTGGGGCACTGGGACATGCTAGAGCGAGGTGGTGGAATGGTCACATTGCAAAGCCAATCCACGTGCCAGAATGGATGGTGTAGTTGAGGCTTCTCCAGTCTCAGGTGTTAGATAACCCTCTTTTCAATGTCTGCTTAGATTTTTCTCTCTGATCCCATCCCTTCTTTCCTTTAGTGCTGAAAAATTAATTTCCCTTGGAAAATTCGCTGGAATGAATTATTTCGTGCTAGAGGACATAGGTCAGTTATCTCACAGCCAAACTGTCTTTTCCCCTAAAAGTTATCACTGCAAGGGCATCAGAAGTGCCCTTGGCATTCTACTAGTACATCACAGTCCTTTAGGCTGAGCCCTTCCTTTCAATATGGTTTCTTTTCTACTTCTACTTTCCTTTCCTTTCACCCTCTTAGAATGAGAAAGATACGGGCAGCCGCAGCCTGTAACTACCATCCTTGCATCACTTCCCATCTAGTCTGTTTACATTTGAATTTTCTCACATATCCCCTGGCAAGGAAGGAAGAGATTAAGAGCTGAGTAAAACCCAGGAAAGGCAATTCGGAACAACTCTCAAAACCAAGAGGCCAAACTCTCAAAACTGCTAGAGATGTAGCAGTTGCACTTGCTAATGAAAACATCTCTCTCAGCTTCAACTTTTCTGTGCCTTAAAACCTATGTTCCTATCAGAGATGGATGGACAAAGGATACAGTGTTGGACACTCATGAACTTTCTGGGGCCAGATCTGCCATTTAGATGAGTTTGTGATGTATGCTGTAGGTTGATTGCAAGGGAGTTAAGCTCAAGGGCCATCGTGTGTTCAAAAGAGTGATACCCTCAAGTTCAAGTCTTAACTGCCCCTTAGTGAACCATTGCTCTTGGGACGAATCATCACCCTTCTACAATTTCATGTTCATACAATGTGGCTCGTAATAATTGCTTTGCAGGCTGATTGTGCAGTGAAGTATGTTAGAACATGGAAAGGGCCTTGTAAACTGTAAAAAAGGGCTATAAATAGCAAACATACATTCAAGGAAAACAGTAGGAAAAGCAGCCTCAAGGTCAGGAACATCAACTGTGAAGGGAGAACAGAGGGGGGTGGAGAGAAGCCACTTTCCCCTCCTCAAGCTCCAGGCTTCAGGCCTTTGACCTTGGGTCCCCAATCCAAACCATCTCTCTGGCTATTACAGAGGTGAGTCCTGGCTGGAGTGAGTTCACTAACAAGACTAAAGAAAAATGAGAGGAGGAAGGAGGGGGGATGGCGAGTTGTTTTGACCATCTTTTTAAAATATGTATTGTATATATAGTGCCTGGGGTTAAACGCTGCCTTGATGGGGACTGCAGTGCATCAAATGGAAGGGATCTTTATTGCATTTGTAAGAAGCGTGGTACTGCCCCAAAGACACAATAAAATGGTAATACATGTTCCAGTGAATAAAGAAGACACATAGGTATGTGCAAAAGTAAGATGTTGAGGGAAGAAACGAATTTCGTCTTCACTGGTGCAAGGAATGCAGGTTGTAACTGAAAAATGATTTTGTCTATTTGAGTGCTTCCATTTTGTTTGCCTATATTTTAATTTTTCATTACCAACTTTTTTTTTGGGGGGGGGCTTTTTAGGGCCGCACCTGTGGCATATGGACTTTCCCAGGCTAGCAGTTGTACTGGAGCTGTAGCTGCCGGCCTACACCACAGCCACAGCAATGCCAGATCCGAGCCACATCTGTGATCTATACCACAGCTCACGGCAACGCCGGATCCTTAACCCACCGAGCGAGGCCAGGGATCGAACCTGCATCCTCATAGATACTAGATGAGTTTGTTCCCACTGAGCCACAATGGGAAGTCCTATTACCAACTTACTGATTTTATCATCCAGTCTTATGGGACATTGCTAGGACGCTTGACCTAGTTGACAGTGATGTCTCTCTGCCCTTCACTCTTTCCCCTTCGTTACCTGACACTTTGCAAGTGTTGGGCAGTAATTTTGTAGACTATCCCTAGATTTAAGTTGGTATTATTTTTTCTTCCTATGATTAAATTCAGGTTGCATTTTTTGTAAAAGTGATGATATCATGCACTTCTCACTGCATCTTATTAGGAGATATACAATATTGGTTTCTTATTAATACGGGTGATTTAATAACCCTTGCATAGGTTATATCTGCCTGATTTCTGTCCTGTAAAGTTACAGTTTTCCTTTTTGGATTCAATAACTACTTTATGGGGAGATATTCTGAGACAATGCAAACAACCTGTTCCTCATCATACTTTCCCCCATTAATTTTATTATCTAAGTTCTTCCCAGCAACAATTACTACTATGGTGTTCTCCAAAGAATGATATTGTATTTCTGCTTTTCCTTCTACATTTATTAACATTCTACTGTAAGGAAGAAAATTTTTTCCATCTCTCCAATTTATTTCATTATTTAAAATTTATGTCAGTTTAACTCATGGATATTTGGTTTAGTTTTGAGGAGTTATAATCCATTACTATCATCATTTATTGTCTTACACTTGTTGAACCTGATTGAGCTATTAGGAACTCCTTCCAACTGGCTCCTGGATCCTTTAGGAGTAACAACATGAGTTTTTCTTTTCTTTTCCTTCTTCCTTTCCTTCCTTCCTTCCTTCCTTCCTTCCTTCCTTCCTTCCTTCCTTCCTTCCTTCCTTCCTTCCTTCCTTTCTGTCTTTCTCCCTCCCTCCCTCCCTCCCTTTCTTTCTTTCTTTCTTTCTTTCTTTCTTTCTTTCTTTCTTTCTTTT
>PVHT020000230.1:23602750-23639589 GCA_004024745.2 Catagonus wagneri | reverse complement strand
TTTTTTTTTTTTTTGCCCTTTTAGGGCTGCATCTATGGCACATGGAATTTCCCAAGCCAGGGGTTATATTGGAATTGTAGTTGCCAGCCTATGCCACAGACACAGCAATGCCACATCCGAGCCGCACCTGTGACCTACACCGCAGCACACAGCAATGATGCATCCTTAAGCCACTAAGCCAGGCCAGAGATTGAACCCGCATCCTAATCGAATATTAGCTGGGTTCGTTACTGCTGAGCCCCAATGGGAACTCCAGCGACATGTTTTTTTAAAGCATATTCTTATGCTGGTACCACAAGACAATAATATGTTGGCAAGCTGCTTCTCAAGAAAAAGAAGGAAAAAAAGGAACAAAAGAAAAATTAAAAGACAAATGAAAGTCATGTTTGTTTTTTATTTTTGCTGCACCTGATTTCTGTGGTGTGCAAATTCTTATCATGTCCAGTTTTAAACTACCATAGTTTATTTATGGGTTCAATGTTGGACTTTTCCTGCCTGAGGCTCGGAATCAGTCAAGTCCTCATAATTGTTATTGGATAATGGCATTTAGAAACCACTGTCTAGGTGTTAGATATGCTCATTGCTACTGAGGTGTTTAGGCTCACTCAGAGATGAGAGTTAGAAAGAATTTAAGTATTTACTCCAATCTTATACAAATTTATATCTATCTCTCTATCTATATTAAAAATTGAGATCATACTAATACTTTTGAATCCAATTCAACACCAATTGGTTTATTCTTGCCATCTCCATATTTGCAAATCCTTTCTCTGACAGTGAGAAACTTGAGTCTCATTATCCACAATATATTTGTCAATTTCTTAATCTTGGAATATAATAATGTTTCAATATTATATGAGCCTATATCCTTGTGAAAATAAATTTACGTATGTAGGTATATATATACATCCTAATAAACCTTACTATATTATAATAATAATATTGGTAACTATTATAATACAGATTAGCAAAATTTCATAGGTTGAATGATTTGTTGGTTGGTTTGTTTTTAGCCCTATAATGTACAGTTGAAATACTATTTCTTAAGGTTGCTTAGGTTAGGTTTTCTTTTTCCAGCCTATACCGATACGGTTTTGTTGTCCCTTTGTAATACAGTTAGGTTTATTTTGCTATTATTTACATTCCTTTGGATTTTCCTCACATCTTGATTTTAATTATTTATACATATTTTTCAGGATGTGAAACTTTATTGTTCTAAGAGTTTAAACTATACAAAAATGTATATTCAGGGAATTTACCTTCCATTCTTTCTCCCTTGTTTCTATCCATCCTCTATTTCCACTCACCTATGTGGGTAACCAATCTTATTAGTTTCTGGTTTACCCTTCCTGTACTTTAGCACAAATGAACAGATACATGTTTATTTTCTTATATCACATTCTTTCTTACAAAAAGGGCAGTATACTACAGATAATCTTTGGCACTTTGCTTTTTTCACTTAATAATGTATCCTGTAAATCAGCCCACATGTGTATAGAGATCTTCCTATTGAGATTCTTTTTACTCCATTGTGTGGAGGTAATAAAGTTTATCCAGTAACTCTCCTAGACGTTGGGCATTCCTACTGTTCCTAATATTTGCAGTTATAACAATGCTCCAATAAAAGCTCTTTGCATACACATTTTTCTCTAGGAAGTTCATTTTTATGGTAAATTTCTAAGCTTGGGTTGGATAGGTGAAAAAGGTAAGTATATACATCATTTTGTGAGTTATTATCAAATTTCTTTCCAAGACGTTTGAATCAGTTTGAATTCCCACCTGCAATGTATGAAAGTACCTAGTTCCCAAAAGCATTGAAAATGATATACAGTGTCATGTTTTTTTAATATTTGCCAATCTGATAGTGAAAAATATCTTAGTATTAGTTATGAATGAGGTATAACATATTTTCATATACTTAAGAGATATTTTTACATATTGTCTATGATTTGTCTGTTCATGCTCCCCCCCATTTTTCTATCAAGTTTTTTTTTGTTCTTTGCCCCTCAATGTTTTAGTCTTTATAAATTACGCCTATCAGCTTCTTGTTCATAATATATGAGCGGAAAGAATTTCCCTGCTCCAAAGTCAAGAAGGAATTTATGAATGCCATACATTTTATCTCCTAGTGTTTCAAAAATCCCATGTGTTTTTCAATAAGCCATGATCAAATCTTATCTGGAGAAGTACAACAGGTGTTTGTCTCACACCTAAGTATAAACCCTGCAGACTCACCTTTGATGGCAAGCACCTAGGAACACCATCCATGAGGCAGTCACCTCTACAATTCAATCTTTTATAGAAGGCCACCAACCGCAACACCCTGCATTTATCCTGGTTTCACCTCAATCTCTTTTCATTGCAATATTCAGAGCAACAAATAAGTCAGGTCATGCCACCCCTCCCTCAAATCGCTGCAGCCACTGTGGTCTTGCTCTTTTTGACTTCACCAAATTGCTTCTGCCTCAGGGTTCCTGCATCGCACGCTCTTTGCTTGGCAAACTCTTTCCTTTCAATGTCATTTTAGCTCACTCTTTCTCTTGCTTCTACGTCTCTCATATATTGTCTGGTCTTCCATAACTACTCTATTGAATCAACCCATCCTTACCTCCTGTAAAAATACAAAAAAATTAATAAAAACCTCAATTAAATAGTCAGACGACCAGAAGGGGGAGCTCTTATACCCAGTGATGATAGCAGAGTGGCAGAGTCCAACAGGAAGAAGAAAGACTCCTCTTCTTTCTTGGCAAAGACTCAGCCAATGAAAAGCCAAGGAGTCTTTGCCTCTGATGCCCTGCCAACTTCCTTTTCCTCTCTATAAAAGCAGTCTCCTTCCCTTGCCGTCAGAGGACTTGCATGTGGCTCGCCATAGTTGCCAATTCTGAACTGTAGTTCTCTGCTGATCCCAAATAAACCTGGCCAGCCTATTATTTCAAGTCAGCATTCCATACTACCCACTTAGTTTCCCTGTTTATTTTCCCTTTTCATTACCTGACACAGTTTTTATTTCCCTTGTTTCCTCGTTTATTATTGTCCATCTCCTTCTGGCACAGTTAAGGATTTATGAGGACAGAGGTGTTTGATTTTCTTCACTGTTAGTCCCTGAGCCTTCCTATGTCAACACATTGTGCACAGCAGGTATTCAAGAAAGATTTGCTGGAAAAAAAAAAAAAGAGTAAATGAGTATATTGGTTTGTCTGGCTGCATTCTCAATACTGTAAGAATTTTCTAGAGAAAATAAACTTTTTTTTTTTTTGCCTTTTAGGGCCACACCCTCGGAATATGGAAGTTCTCAGGCTAGGAGTTGAATAGGAGCCACAGCTGCTGGTCTACACCATAGCCACAGTAACATGAGATCCAAGTTGTGTCTGTGATCTATAGCATGGTTCACAGCAATGAAGGATCCCTGACCCACTAAGTGAGGCCAGGGATCGAACCCACATCCTCATGGATACCAGCTGCTGTGCCACAATGGGAAGGAATTTTTAAGAAACATATTTTTGAAGAATTAATGATAATGTCTATTCTGATTTAGAATCATAGAATATGTAACTGAAAGAAGGCATAGGAATCATGTTGGTTGTTGTTGCCTGACTCAAAAAGAGGAACTGGGGCCCACAGAAGTGAAAAGACTTGCCTGTCTTCTTACATCCAATGCAGATTCCAGGCCTTGGGCCCAGTGCTTCTCATCGCAAATCTGGGAATTGCCACTAACGTCGCTGTCTGCACCAAAACTTAAGAGACAAAGATCTGGATAGTGTGGAGAAGCAATTTCAATTAACTTAATCCAGGAAGAAAACTCACTTGGCCAGGGAATGTGCCTAAAGCATATTTTTCAACTCATTTTCACCATGTTGATTTTAATCAAACCAGTGTGAAGACTGATCCTTTTTTTTACTTCATTTAGGAGGTTTATTCATTATTTCCTAATAGTGATGTTCAGATATTGTTTTTCAAACACCCAGAGAACACTGTAGAGATTACTTCATTGTAATGCCTAGAAAGAAGAAATTCCACACATTTTTGCCACCATTAATGGCAGGAGAGGGACTATAGCTTAGGTTTTCTGGCTTTTTGACAATCATCTATCTAGAAAACCCAAAATCCTTGCTTTAACTTACAAAATTCTATGCCGAATTAATCCTTAATTAATTAAGATAAATCAAACATTTATCTGAACAATTTTCTCAGGTTGAACTATCAGGGTTATGGAATTTATACATCAATTCAACAAAATTTTTGCTTCATTTTTGCTTCTTGACTCTAGACAAGTAACTTAATTGGTCCAAGTCTGAGCTGTCACATTTATAAAATATATAATTTTTAAAATAATCATATATCACAGGAATTATTAGGAGAATTAAATATTTTCAAATGTTTAGAATAGTGCTTGGCATATAATTGTGATCCCCACGGGAAAGCTATTGCTATAATTCTTAGGTTTCTTCTTGTTATTATTTTGCTATCATTATTATTGGGAATAGTATTCTTTCTGAGTATTCTAATGATACAGTACAATCAAGAAGGGTAAGATCTTTGTCCTAATGAGGCTTTTAGACTAGTAATTTTTAAAGGCTCTTCCTTTCTTTCCCTAGGATACATTTCACTTTAAATATAAGCAAAGATGATGGGAGTAGTTTTATAAACAGTTCCTATCTTGACATTTTAAGAAAAAAAAATCAATATTTGCTTAAAAGGTGTATGGTGAAAAGGAAGTTACAAATATGTTCCATAGATTATTTCTGGAGTAGGACACATAGTACAATTTAAACTTAATCAGAGTAAAAAATTCAATTGCTTTGTATAATATACATAAGGGCATTTGTTTACCCTTTAGCTGTCTTTATTGGTTAGACAAGACAAACAGCCCAGTACATAGAGGGTCATGAATGCTTTGCAATGATTCAATAAAATTTGTCCAACAGAAACACTCATATACCCAGTTTTATTAATATATAAATCTAATACAAGGGCAGGTTCAAAGGATGCTTCTACAGAAAGGTAGTGATATTGCTAGGGCTGGTAAATATGTGAGAAATTCAGGCTCAAAATCATAAACTCTCCAAGCTGGATGACATCCTAGAGGTCTAATCCACCTATCCTGGTGCAAGAATCACATCAATAACATCAATCCCATTGACAAAGGGTACTCTGGGGTCTTCCTGGAATAGCTACTGAGAGAATAAAATTGTTGTAGTGTGGGGGATGGGAGTGGGGGGAAGGGTGGCATATAGATATATGCTGCTGCCCATGGTCCTGAAAATAGCTTTTGTTATGATACGTCTCATTCTAATAACCTGGGATAATGACGGCTCATGTTCTGTCTTGGACCAACAACCTTGAACCAAGTGGAGGAAAGGCAGTGATGGGAGGGGGAAGAGAGAGGATGAAAGGAGAAAGAAGATAGAAGAGACGAGGAAGAGGTGTGGCCCTTCAAAAATAAAGTGAGAGTCCTTAATTTCTCAATCATGTTCAAATAATTGCCGTTACCAATGAAAGAAAATGTTCTGTATTTTGATATGTTGGTTTCCTGTGAAGCAGATTCAGAGACAGAATAAGCTTGCAGGATATTTTCAACCATGCCCTTGGGATAAATACCTTTTGGTGGGAAAGGGAAGGAATAGAACTGGGAAGAAATCATCAAGCTACAAAGCATTCTCAAAACATTTACGTGACCCCATGAAAAGGGCAGGAGCTAGGCTGGCCTTCCAGAATTCTTTAAAGTTGAGTCAGGTCTTTATACTCCCATATCTATCAGTCATTGAATCTGGGTTGTCCTGAGAAGGGACACGACCTTGGGTGAGGTGGCTTTCTAGAACTGAGGCAATCCCTGAAGGGACATAGAGCTGGGTTTTAAAAATGCAAGTTTTTCATTAAGGGGAGATCTGTGTGGTCCATCACAGTGTGTACTGCAGGAGTCATGTGTCACATATTCCTCATCTTGTGTTTGCACACATGTATGATACTTCCTGACAAAACTCATGGCAGCATTGCCCACTGCTTTCTATGTGTACATTCTTCATCAGAGTGAGTCAATAGCTTTCTCCTTGAAATTCCTCCCTGTCCACCCTCACATGATTAATTCCTTATTCACATTTCATCCCATCAGTGATTTGAAGGCAGCTGTGATTCTGCCTTCAAATATCCAATTTTCTTTTTCTAGTACCATTTTTGGCTCCATTAAAGTTTCTTGAGATGAGAACAATTTCTTCCTTTTTTCTCTTGCTTTTTAGGGCCACACTTGCAGCACATGGAAGTTCCCAGGCTAGGGGTCAAACTGGAGTTGCAGCTGCCAGCCTACAACTGCAGCCATAGCAATGTGGAATCTGAGCCGCATCTACAACCTACACCACAGTTCACAGTAATGCCAGATCCTTAACCCACTGAGCAGGGCCAGGGATTGTACCTCAGTCCTCATGCGTACCATTTGGTTTTGTTACCACCGAGCCACAATGGGAACTCCTGTGTTGGTTTCTTAACCCACTGAATCACAATGGGAACTGCAAAACTGTATCCTTATTTTCAGAAGTCATTCAAAAAATGATACCTAGAGCTACACTACCTATGAAAATATAATCATAAGGCTACTTGGAACATATTTTAGGAATTAAATAAATATTTTGGCATTCCTTAGAACTATACACGGAAAAGAGTACCAAAGAGTAACTAAAGAAAAGCAAGAAGGGGGGGGGGATACATATGAGTATATCAAAAGAAAATTTAAAAAATGTATAATTTTAAGATTCAAGACTGTCTGTTTTGTAGTCCTCACTGTATGCAGTGGGTCAAGGCTCTGGCATTGTCGCTGCTGTGGTGCAGGTTCAAACCCCAGCCTGGTGCAGTGGATTAAGAACGGGGTTGCGCTGCAGATGTGGCATAGTTTGAAGCTGTGACTCAGATTTGATCTCTAGCCCAGGGATTTCCATATTCCTTGCGTACAGTCAAGAAAAAATAAACAAATAAATAAATAAGAATATCTGCTGGGCATAAAAGATATGCCCAAGGAGGGGGTCTTTTTTGGTTATCCACTCTTTGGTTCAAAAGAGTTCTTTAAACTAAACAATCTGATTTTTACTACACAGTTTGCTCTGCAAGAAGTGGGCCTCCAATATACTCACCTTCTTGCATATCCTACTGTTGCACAGCTTGCTCTGCCTGTATTACATTCTGCCTTGCATCAAGCTGCTAACTTCTCACCTTCAGTCTCCTTGTCCACTTACGATCTCGCCTAACCCTTTGGATGAGTGATCTGGTACTGACCTACTTTCCCCACTTGTAATTTAAAAGAAGATTAAAGTACAGTTGATTCACAATATTCCTTCAGTTTCTGCTGTACAGCAAAGTGTCCCAGTCATACATATATATACATTTTTTCTCATATTATCTTCCATCGTGTTCTATCACAACTGATGAGATACAGTTCCCTGTGCTGTACAGTAGGACCTCACTGCTTATCCATTCCAAATGTCATAGTATCTACCAACCCCGAACTCCCCATCCATTCCACTCCCTCCCCCCTCCCCCTTGGCAACCAGGAGTCTGTTCTCTACGTCTGTGCGTCTGTTTCTGTTTTGTAGACAGCATCATCTTGCCATATTTTAGATTCCACAAAGAAGTCAGGAAGGAAAAACTACACGGTTTGCTCGCCACTTTATCCCTGGTGCCTAGGATGGTGCCTGGAATTAAGAAGATGCTTAATGAGTTTTAGCCAATTGGGTGGTGCCTCATGTAGCTGCTGACAAACTTCTGCATCTTTGGGCCTATACTTGGGACACTGTCTCAGATGATCCCATAAGCATAACCTTTACCAAACCCATGTCATATGAAATCCAGGCCAAAACACTGAGGCATTCCTCCTGTCTTTTCAGAGGAAGACCCGTCTGCCAGAATTCTCATTCCTGGAGAACAAGTGGTTAACTCTGGGGCAGGGAGAAAGGAAAAGACAATAGGAATGAATGGTCTTCATCCAGGGCATCTGCTTCCCCAAAATGAAACATTTGGAAATTTTTTGAGTGCTTGGGGGGGGGGGCTTTAAAATGCAACATGTGAGGTGAAGTTATTTAAATTCTGATCTAACTGTGTGGCCTATCTTCATGCTTGCATTAAAATTGTTCAGGCTTTGACCATCCACCCCCGTCATTCTGTTTGGATTAGCGAGGGCTCCACTTGTGTGGTACGTTTTAATTTTGTCTGACACTGCGTTCCCATCCCATCCTCCCTCAAGTAGGTCTGGGGGAAAAATGTACTTAACTGAGAAGTCACAATCTCTGTTCTTTTATGCTTGCAAGGAAACTTGACAGGAAACGGATTTGCTTTGCCATATTTAGGATAGCTTGGAGTGCAGATTCACCAAGAATTTTCCTCACATTACATTTTCGCAGCAAACTCAATGGCAGATGCAAAACAGAGCTGATCTCACAATCCGATCCCAGGACCCTTAGTGAGTATGATTAAAGCTTCCCGTTTGATGGCCAAGGGGATTGATTCCTGGTGAGGGAAAAGGTTATTCGAAACCACACAGCGAACTACTGATGGTTTAAGAATCAGGGTTGGAATGCTGGTCTGTTACTACTCTTAAGCATGAGATAAAAGTTAAACTAAAACATGCTCAACGGAGCCCTATGGTCCTACGCTTTCATTTTTTAACTCCACGGTCCCAATTCCCAATGCAGTGACTAAGAACAGTATTTCTCAAGTTTTGTCACCTGGATCCTAGTGCATATTTGGGGTGGGTTCAGGTACCAATGTTAAGCATGTGGGCTAGAGGACTCATCACTGAGAGAGTTCTGGAGGGTCTATGAAAGTAAAGGTAGGATCAAATAGCCTAGATTTGTAAGATTCTCCTAGGATGCTACTCTCTATAACCTAGAAATTTTCTTCTTTTCTCCATTTATAACAAAAGAGTGAGGAGACCCGGGGCAATAGAGAACTAGTGAACACCAACTTGCCCCTTACATTGTTTCCACTCTAGAGCAACAACAATGCACAAATTTTACAATGGAGTGGTGAGTGACAGAAGCTTCTCCATGAACCAAGCTTTATCCAGGACCTTTTCCAGGACAAGACACATATCTCAGTCTTGCTGTAAGGAAACAGTTTTAAGTAGATCAGAAGACAAGCAGAAGCATGCATTAGCTTCCTACAACTTGGGAGGTAGTGGGATGAAAGGAAGAAAGGCAAGGAAGAAGGCAAGGTGAGAATATTAGCTTGAAAGAATGTTCTGGAATATTCCAGAGTCAGCCTTGATTTTTTACCAGTGGTCCATGGATAGGCCACACCTGTAGGCTTTGGTCCATCTCAGTACCAGAAGCAGTTCTAAGATAAGGGGAACATCAAATCCACTGCAATGGGAGGAGTAGAAAGGCTGAAGTTAAATGGGATTTCTAAGCAGAAAGAAGATCCAAATATAAGGAGGACGTAGCACAAGTCAACATAGCCTCTTGTGCTATGCAATGGGAACTTGGTCTCCCTTTATCCTCCATGTTATGCTGAAATTAATCTGATTAAATAGTAATATCTGTATTAACCACCAATTCAGTTTGAGTGCCCTTTGACACACTAGGAAATGTGAATGTAGTATGCATTTTATATGCATAATATTTAATCCCAACAACAATCTTGAAATGCAAACATTACCAACGGATAGTCTATTGAAAAGGATAATGGAGATTCAAAAAGGTATTTAGCTCTAGGTCACATGGCTGAGTACCTGTAAGAGAATGATGTTTAAGAGCATGAACTCTGGGGAAAGAATACTTGGGTTCAAGTCTTACCTTCGCTGCTTATTAGCTGGGGAGTTGGGACAAGCAGCCTCTAAGCTAATTGATGCCTAATTGATCCCACCTCCCAGTAGTCATGGACTTGAATGATCCCTTCCCCTTGAATGACTTGCTTCTAACCAATAGAATGTAGCAAGATTGTATAGCTGTCATTTGGGTGATTAGGATACAAAATATTGTGAATTCTGTCTTGTCTTGTTAGAAGTCTTTCTACTGCTGGCTTTGATGAAGCAAGTTGCCATGTGGAAGAACTGAGGCTGACCTATAGCCAACAGCCTGTGTTGTATAATGGGGAACTGAATTCTGAACTCTGCTGTGTGAGTTACCATACAAATAGTTCCTTCCCTAGTTAAGCGTTCAGATGAGATCTCATTCATAGAAGACACTTTGATTGCTGCCTTATGAGAAACTGTGAAGCCGAAAACCCACATATGACATGTCCTGATTCCCGACCCAAGACAATATGAGAAAATACATATGTGTCACTTTCATATTTGGGGGTAATTTGTTCTATGACAATAGATAGCCAGTGCGAGGAGTGTGGGCAAGTTGCATAACATCACTTTGCCTCAGTTTATTATTATTTAAATAGAGATAAATATTCATGACTATTTCAGAAGATTGCTGGGAGGATTCTGAGAGATTATATATGTAACTTGGGAAATGGTTAAGTGCTAAAATAGCAAAGTTGAGAGCCAAATGTGAGTCTGGCTGCCACTCCAGCTCTTTTCCCTACAGCACCTTTCTTGCCCTCTGCCCAGTCCACTGTAAGAATCTTATCTTTAACATCTGCTTCACAACTCATTTACAGTTTTGCGTGTTGTCTCTTATTACATCCCTAAATGTACCTTGTTCCTGACTCAGTGTCATCCTCAGTTCCTAAACCCATTCTGGACCTTGAACCAAACAAGGAATTGACTTCTCCACTTTACTGCTCGACAAACTTTCTGGAGCCCCTGTTATTCTTGACTTCTGGCTTCCGTGCCCAGGTTAATTTATGCTCATTTTTCCTGGGCCTCATTCCTGAGCTTGGAATCATATGAGATCCACATGCGGAACCTGGAAAGACAGAAAGAATGATGACTTAGAATGAGAAGACGTGTATTCTTGTTTCATTTCTTCCTTAAGTAAGTCAACTCATCATTTTGTTTTATTTTTTGGTAAGATTTTTATTTTTTCTGTTAGAGTTGATTTACAATGTTCTGTCAATTTCTGCTGAACATCAATGTGATCTAGTCATACATACAGATATACATTCTTTTTCTCACATGATCCTCCGTCATGTTCCATCACAAGTGATGTAGCATTTTCTGTATCTTAGTTTATCATATGTGGCATGAGAATGATAATATCTATCTCATAAACAGAATAACACTAAATGAAAAGAGGAAACTAGAGTGATTGGTATGATGAATGCTAATCTTTTCCTTCCATTCCTCAGCTCTGACATCCCATGGTCCAGCTGAAAATGCTGCAAGCAGAGGCCGCAAAAATGCCAGAGTATCAGTCCCTTTTGGTCATGAACTTCTTTCCTACTGGAGGTACTATTTCTATTTTGGCGCGGGGGCGGGGGGTCATAGCCAGTTTCAGAGAGATCATTTGTACCACTTTCCCAGATGTAGATGGTGTTTCTGGGGAAAAAAGCTAGCCTGCTTTAAGTTTTGCACTAGCCTTCTCCATGTCCCACTTCCGTCCTTCAACCGCAGGAATCCTGCTCTTCCCTCCTAGTTTTACTCCAGGTACCTGCTTATGAAGACTTCAGGGCTATAGATGTATACAGCCACTGAGTGTCCCAGATTTTCCGGTTTTTCCAGTTTGGTCAACTCTGTTATCATATTTTTTTCTCTTGCTTCTCCTAGGCAATCCAAGCCTTAGTTGTTTCAGCCACAAGATGAGGTTAGAATCCCTATGTTGGAGCATACTGACAATGTACATAAAGTGCCTAGTACACAGGCACTTAAAGTAGGGATTCTTATCTTAAAGTTAAATTATTGGAAAAGCGAAATTAATGGTAAGCTAAATTTTGATTTATCTTTTAAAGGTTTTACTATGCACATATTGATGAATTTTAAAAATTCCTTGTCAGGAGTTCCCTTGTGGCACAGTGGCTTAAGGATCCTTCACTGTCACTGTAGCGGCTCAGGTTACTGCTGCGGCACGAGTTGGATCCCTGGCCCAGGAACTTCCACATGCTATGGGCATGGTCAAAGAAAAAAAATTCCTTTGCAATGGTTTTTCCATAGTTATCCTTTTTTTTTTTTTTTTAACTGAAGCTAGTCCTCGCCTGATGAAGGCTTTTTGCAATATTAAATGCCCCTCCCTGAAGCTGCTTCAGATGAGGCATGACTTAAAATAGGGGTAACCCATCCCCCTTAACTCCCTGCTTCCTCCATAACCCCACACCCCTTTCTCATGTAGAAAAATCTTTCTTCAAAATTCAAAAGGCCAAGGGGTCTTCCGAGGGAAGTTAAATCCCTTTATATTTTGCCAGACAACTTTCCCACAAAAAGGAAATTCTACAAATACTCAGATGACATCACCAAGAAAAGGCCCTTGTTCCCCCAGGGCCCAGCCTCCCTGGAAGATGACAAGGGTTAGGGCTAGAGAAAGCCCCGGCTACTTGTCGGATTTGGCAAGCGGCAGCCAACAGCTGGTCAGGCCGGTTAATTAGCCCTGCACTCTGCTCCCGTCCAGCCTTTACTGGCAAAGGCAGAGGCAAGCGATTCTGGCCTGCTTTTCTCTTTCTACTAACAAAGCCCAGTGCCATCGGATTACCTTGGCCGGGGGCCAGGCCTGCTCGCCGTTTGCCTGCCTGCGCGTTACCATGGTGATGGAGATGCGCCTTTTGCCAAGGCAGCAGCTGGTGGATGGGTAGCGATTACCTGCCAAGCAGATTTACGAGCTCCAAAATGCAGACCTTTCTCTGCTAAGTAACAGAAGAGGGAAGTTCCAGACTCAGACAAGGACGGAAGGGTCCCTGCACCTTTTGACCCATTCCTTCTATTTTAATTTGCGAACAAAAGATGATTATCCTCCACCGTTTGTCCAGATGCCCCTCCGCTAAGCACATAGGCCCATCTTGTCTCATCTTTTTCTTGCATCATCTCATTCGGAGGAGAGGCAATAAACAATTTAGTCTTTGTCTTTGCTGCGAGAAACACGCTACCCGCCCCCAGCATCCAGCAGCAGGAGCAGCCGCGCCTTCCACACAGCAGTGCAGCGCTTGGTGGGAGGGAGGGCGATCCAGCCAGGAAAAGAATTTCCGGCAAGGAAAAAAAGCAGTGCCCGCTTTGGTAGAATTATGAAAACTTAGTGGAATACATAGGATGACGATGACGATTTTCACCTAAGAAGAGATTCCCAGGGGATTCTGTGTCCCTGAATTTTAGGATTTTTTCCCTTAAATTTTATGTAAAATTTCCCTTAAATTTTATGTAAACACATTTATTAAACACTAACTGTATGTATACTTTTTTTTTTTTATTGAATTTCAGGCATCAGTCTCTTATTACTTCCATATATATCCAATACTGGGACCATCCAGAATGAGTAAGCTTTTAAAAGGCAGACACGGGGAGGTGAGCAGGGCACGCTGGGCAGAGAAGGTGGGCTCACTCAGGGACGGGGCAGGACTGAAATGGGGAGTGTTTTGGATAGCTTGAGTGGGAGCTGTGCATGGGAGCAAGGAGAGCAGAGGCGGAAAATTAGGGACAGCAGCCTGGGTTTTCAATGCATACTGTTCTCCAGGCAACGGAGAGCTATTAAAGTTCGCAGGCCAGAGTAAAACAAGCTTTAGGAATGAAACTCACTGCCCTGCATGCAGAATGGATTGAGGTGGAGCAAGAGAGTGATGGAGCGATGGGTGAGATGTACCTGGAAAAGGTCACCTTCCTTCAAGCGAAGAGGAAGTGGATGCAAGACGGGTTTCAGCAAGTGTTCCATATTAACATCATAACAGCTGATGCAGAGGGAGGTCTTTCATGCCCCACCCCTGCCCCCGCGGCTCCAGGCTCCAGGATAACTGCTCCATGTCTGTCCCTCTCAAGTGCACACATCTGCCTCAGCCACTGCCATTACCATTATCCCCACATCATCGCCATCATCAAGTCCCAGGTGAAGAAAACTGAATTCTCAGATGTTTCTGTGACTGCGCAGCTTGCAGAACAGGTAAAGCATTGTTTTGCAGTTTTAATTCAGAACAGTTTGATTCTGGTCTTTGAGTCCTACCATTTTACCACACCACCTTCCGAGTTCCATTTAAAATGAGATGAGATCCATTTCTGGGCCACCCAATGCTTATAATCTAAGGCAGGGGTTGGTGAGCAAACTTTTACTGTAAAAGGTCACATGGTAAAAATTTTAAGCTTTGTGGGCCATGCAATCTGTGTCACAGATACTCTGGCATGGTCATAGACCATGCATAAACAAATGAGTATAGCTGTGTTTCAAAAAAGCTTTATTTAAAAAAAAAAAAAAATCAGTGCCAGGCCACATTTGTCTTACGATATGTAGTCTGCCAAGCCCTGACCTACAGTTAAAAAGGATAAAAAGGTCTTCTTTGGGTGTAAAAATGGAAGAGCTAAAGTGTTAAATCACTGAACTAGATTGGGACGATCCTATAGCTTAAGAGAAATTTAGACAAGGAGGAACCTTCTAGCTCACTGAGTCCAAGGACCCAAATCCTGGAGAGGTGACCTGAGGATCTGCAATATTCAGGAAGGACAGAGGGTGATGGGGCTTTAGGGCTCATATCAATGTCTCTTAGAGAAAATGGGTGAACTTAAAAAAGTCTGCTTTCCCAGCAAAATTAACAGAGTAAACCTTAATGGATGTTCTCGGTTAGAATTATGAGCAAGTTGGAATGAAAACACAAGAATGGCAGCTTCCATAGTTATATGAATAACCTTCAGAGAAATGATAAGTCTCCTGAGATCACTTGCAGAATCATTTTTAAATATGCGTGTACGAGATCATCCCTTACTTTATCCCCACCTGGAGAGAAAGAGCATAACTCAGTGGGTAAGGACTCCAGCACTGGACTCAGCTAGACTTGGGTGCAAACACGGATCCTCCAGTTATTAACTGTTACACAGAATGTGCAGCTTACCCTCTCTTAGTTTGCGTATCTATCAAATGGAACAAAAACAATATCACTCTGTTGGGGAGGGGGGTGTTGTTCTGAGAACTGAAAGAGGTGGTAAATATCAGTCATTGTCTGGAGCTCTCTAAGCAGAATACGAGTGAAGGCGAAGTCCAGCCTTCTCTGGGAGCGGAGACAGTGTAGTTGAGGGGGTTGAGCTCATGGTCTCTGGAGACAGATACTTGCCTCTCCTTTTCTCTCCATTTGCAAATAAATGTAACGGGGTGCACCTCACTGAACTATCGTGAGGATAAAATAAGACGATGCTTATGCAGAGTTCGAAGGACGCCTGACACATAGTAGGTATGCTTTAAGTTTTAAATTTACATTGGTGGGTAAACTGAGGCCCAAATGACGAAGTGACTTGTCCAAAGTCATAGTGCCTCTGGGAGGCATGTATCTTGGAAATGAGAGAATGGTTGAAAAGCCAATTCTAAAATGTTACTGTTTTCTACACAACAAATTGACAAAGGAAATGTGCTATTCAGGATAAGCGTTTCTGGAGGGTTGACCAGATGCCAATAGTACGCGCAGTGTCTTCCACTGATCTTCCATTCGTCCTCTCAACAGCTCTGTAAGGTGAGTACCATGAAGATACCTGTTTTCATCTGAGGAAATCAGGGCACACAGATGTTAAATAACTTTCTCAGGGTGCCATGGTAGTAAATAGAAGAGCTGGGGTTTGACCTCAGGCATTTTGCTGCACTGCCTCTCAAATAACCTTATAAAATTGAGACAGAAAAATAGTAAAGGATAATGAGGAATTGCTAAGGTGAAGGAGGAGAGGAGCTGGTATTCCTAACCAAAAGAACCTGAGTGTGAAATGTGTCCGATTAATAAAGGGTATCAAATCATTTGACTTTTCTTTACCTTTTTTTTTTTAGGGCCACACCCAAGGCATATGGAGGTTCCCAGGTTAGGGGTCAAATCGGAACTACAGCTGTCTGCCTACACCACAGCTTGGCAGCACTGGATCTTAAACCCACTGGGCAAGGCCGTCTAACCTGCATCCTCGTGGATAATAGCCGGATTCGTTTCTGCTGAACCACAATAGGGACTCCTGGCTTTTCTTATATATCAGTATCACTTCCCATACACCTGAAATTAACACAACTTTCTAAATCAACTATAGTTCAATTTTAAAAAAACTCAACAAAAAGAAATAAAAGCAGAAATAAGCAATAAAAACTCATTCAGCATGTGTTTAATACCCACCTCCTCAATAAAGGCTTAGCTACTCCTGTCTTCATCCCCAGCAAACTGCCGTCTCCCTATTACAGTTCGTATCCTTCACTCATCCAGACATCTGCTATAGCATCCGTAGCACGTTATTAAGTCTCTATCGTCTTTCTAAGTCCTTGAGAGTGTGGGGCTCTGTCTTATCTGTCTTTGTATTTTCCGGGCCCAGCACAGTACCTGGCACAGCATAAGCACCTGATCCATTTTTACTGATTGAATAAACAAATCTGCTAAGAAATGAATGAGCCCTTTTTAGGAAGGAAGAAGATAGGTCCATGAGCCGTGATAAGACTCGAGGAAAATCCAGGATGGCGTTGTAATGAACTCCTCAGCAGCCTAATGAAGCTCCTGCGTGACTCCCACCGCAGCTGGATGTCGAAATGAAAGCCAGCACGAGCCCGAGTTCTGCTAAGAATAACACCTGCAAGATAGCAGTGTTTAAAATAAGCCTGTCTCTGGAAAGGTTCCTGAGCCTTGTAATTTTACTTTTATAGTCGTGGCCTCAGCATGTTTGACTTTTCAAATCCCCTCACTGAGATCCAAGGGTCTGTTTATAAAAGCCATATCTGAAACTCTGTGAGGTACAAGTGGGATTTGTACTTCTCTGGACAAATTGGTCCCCCGGAGTGACATTACATTCTGCCCCTTCCAGGCTGCTTCTGTTTGGTGGAATGAGAAGAGAAAGCAAACAGCGTAATGCAAAGCTGGTCATAAATATCTCCTGGGAACCAACGCCCTCTAACAATAAAAATAACAATAACAACAGCAATAATAACAGCCCACAGCAGCTGTCGTCCAAGAGGTACGAGTAAGTAGAGATGTGGTAAGAGAAACCAGATTAGTAACAGAGCGACTGGGCGTTCCCAGAGCAACATTCTAGGCAGTAGACAGGAGCCAGGGACATTGGAAGCAAGGTTGAAAAGCAAAGAAACAGGTTGTAACACAAAGTAAAAGGACTCAGGACCCACTTTAGGATCCAAGAAGGGCTACCAGGAGGTCAAGTTTATTGGATTCCAATGTGGTCTGGTTAAGCTATTTAGGACCCGACCGGAGCCTGTCACCGCAAAAACATTACGGTGGCTTTACAACGTGTTGACTTGGCTACGTACGTTAACCTCGGTTTCCCAGACTTTGTTTTCCAGAATGCTTCTGCTTAGTGTGCTCTCAACAGAGATTCTCATGCAAGATTTGGAGGGTGCCAACGCCCTGTTGCAGACTTCACAGGATGTCTCTTATCTACTGGTTCACCTCGTCAGCCTGAGGCAAGAGTCGGGCTCACAACTGCTCCAGCTTCCTCTGATTCCTTCCTAAGCTCATCTAACTCTCCTGGGCCTTGTGTGTGTGTGTGTGTGTGTGTGTTGCTCTGTGATGGAAGGTGCCAGCACTTTCTGCAGGATACGCACCCCATCAAGGTCCGGGACAGTGAGAAAGGACATGGATTTCAGCTCTTCTTTCTTGGGTTCCAGATTGTGTTGGGGTTTGGGCTTGCCAGTGTCCTTCCCACTTGACTTTGATTTCCGCTCCACAAAGTCTGCCTTGTGGACTTCAAGGTTTAGCATTAGATGCAAAGACAGTAGCCTTGCGGAAATTATTTCACCAGCTGCATGACTGGGCAAGGCCAAATCCCATCCCTGTAAACCACCCTTTATTGTATGCATATTTACAATACCTAGTGGTTCTGCTTCTCTGTTGGAACACTGACTGATACACACTTAGCACGATGCAAAGAGCATGAGCTTTAACCAAAGAGATAAACTGAGTTCAAATCACTGTTTTTAAATTTCCATGTAGATTCTTATCTTGGTGAGCCTTGGGTTTTTCATCTATAACATGAGGTAATTCTTACCTCATAGGGTGATGGCAAGAATTAGGAGAAACAGGAGTTCCTCTTGTGGCTCAGTGGTAACGAAACTGATTAGGAGGATGTGGGTTTGATCCCTGGCCTTGCTCAGTGGGTTAAGGATCTGGCGTTGCTGTAACCTGTGGCGTAGGTTGTAGACATGGTTCAGATCCTGTGTTGTTGTGGCTGTGGTGTGGGCTCCAGCTGCAGCTGGCCTGGAACTTCCATATGCCGAGGGTGTGGTCCTAAAAAGGAAAAAAAAAATTAGTAGAAACAAATATGCAGAATGCAGAGCTCTAGCTCAGAATAGGTGGTCAGTTATGATGGGAAGAAAATACCTTGTTCTTTAAGTAGATAAAGTAACTTTTCTTCTCTCCTGTCCATCCGAAGCAGTTTTATTTGAGCAGTGATACCTGATACTTGCTCCAGGGTAAACTGGTCATAAGTGGTCACAGCTGCCCACTTCCTGGAAGTGATGAAGTTGGGGCCGGTTTGACTCAGGCCCTGCTTGCTTTCTCCCAAGTGAGTCACTGAGAGCAATTTCCTCCGCACTGCAGGGAGAAAAGCCTCCCGCAGAACCGGCTGAGCACACGCAGCTCTGTTTCTAATCCGCAACCATTTCCACACGGCCCGCTGGCTGCCGATTCCCCAGCCCTGACTCTTCTGCCTCATCTTGCCTCTCGTGGTTGCGGCAATGATGAGGGCCAGGGTTACAGAAAAAAAGAATGAAGACTTTGCCAGACGGCATCGTGAGTCTCTGACCAGCCCCTGGCTGAGGCCACCAGCAGCCTCTCAGCATTGAGACAGACGTGGGGATCAACCACCTGCCACCAAGATCTGGTTGGCGACGTGGACAGCTCCCTTCAGCTTTGTGATAGGTCTGGGCAAAGCTAGATTTCTGATGACATTGATCAAAAACCTCTCATGTATTTTTATGGGTATCTTTGATTATATATAGTTTAAATATAGTTGATTAAATATAGCTGATCATATACAGATTAAATATATAAGATTAAGGATAGTTGATTTACAATGTGTTAGCTTCAGGCACACAGCAAAAAGATTCAGTTATACATATATGTATATATCTGTTCTCTTTAAGATTTTTTTCCCTTATGGGTTATTACAAAATATTTACTTCCCTGTGCTAAATATTTTTTTAAAGTATTTTATATATAGTGTGTATCTGTTAGTCCCAAACTCCTAATTTATCCCTTCCCCCCCTTTGCTCTTTGGTAACCCTAAGTTTGTTTTCTATGTTTGTGGGTCTATTTCTGTTTTGAATACAAGTTCATATGTATCATTTTTTTATTTTTATTTTTATTTTTTTGCTTTTTAGGGCTGTATCCACGGCATATAGAGGTTCCCAGGCTAGGGGTCCAGTCGGAGCTATGGATGCCAGCCTACACCACAGCCACAGCATCGTGGGACCTGAGCTGCATCTGCGACCTATACCACAGCTCATGGCAACACTGGATCCTTAACCCACTGAGCGAGGCCAGGGATTGAACTTGCAATCTCATGGTTCCTAGTCAGATTCATTTCCACTGTGCCACGATGGAGCTCCCTGTATCATTTTTTTAGATTCCACATAGAAACCGTATCAAATGGTATTTTTCTTTTTCTGTCTGGCTTTGTTTAACAAGATAGAAGGTACAGAGAATGAATCTGCAAATATCCTTCACCTTTAGTGGGTTGTTTCATAGTCCTCACAAAGGAAAACAACAGAAAAGGCATTGGGTTGATTATGGGAAGGTGGAGATTTCATTTCTTGTCTGTCACCCACTGGAGAGGGAGTGTGGAAAGCCACTCGCTTTGTCTAGGCCTCTATTTTCTCTTTTGCTACTCCACCTCCAAGGTCCAATCTGAACTCTGAATATTAACATTTCAGCGTGAATTAGTGGAAAAAGGACTAGACAATTCAGCAATAAATACTTATGAATATAGCATGCCACACAATTTGCAAGACTCTATAGAATGAATAAAAAGAAAGCTCAGATTTCTATCTTCAGAGGGCAGATAAGTATTAAACACTTAAAAGTTATTACACAACATCAAGGCAATAATAGAAAAGGTGTCAAAGACAGAACACAATTAGTTACTATGTGATTTGTGCAGAAAATATGTGCTGAAACAGATCAAAGAAATTGAAAGAAAAAGCAAGGAGGTGAATCACGTTTATGAGTTTAAGAAGTTGGTTTGCCCTTGGTGAATATAAGATTTAGATAAAAAAAAGCAAAGGACCTGGGAAGGAAACTAAAATCTCTTTCTCAAACTAGATGATTGGTCATGGACAAGATTCCAGATGTCTCAAAGCCTCAGTTTTCCCATCTGCCATATGGGGATGGGAATTTGAATTGAATGTTCTGGTTTTTGATTAGTTTGGTAATTCAAGCCAGATTACCTACCTTCATTTGATTTTAGTTTATGATATGCACATTGTGTCTACACAACACTGTTTCGGGTCTTACTGTTGAAATAGTTCCTTGACTACAAATCACACCTTCCCAACATGATGGTTAACCTTTTTAAGGGGAAACACTATGGTTTATGCTTATCTTGATTCATCTTGTTCTGTTTGCCAAAGAGTCTGTGTACCCATGGCCAGCCTTTAACAAAGTCAGTTGGCTGATAGGTTTGTACAGGGCTGTTCAAAGCAACTGGGAGCATCACCCAATTAGATACTTGGACCAATTCCCATAACCCCCGAAAGAGTACAACACTGAAAATTTATGCAAGGAGAGAAAAACGTGTGAAACTTTTCACTAAACTCTTTTCTCACAAAGCCAAGCACTTGGTGTCTTTTTTTTTTTTTTTTTTGCAACTTTTCAAAATGACAAAAAAGACTTCTCAGGCTGTTGGGAACAGATTGTCCCTTTGGCCCATGTGGAACGGGGGTGAGACGTTTACTGCTGAGTAAGAAACATGTCTGAAGTACACAGACATGATAGTTTCATTCCAACTTCAGGGGTTTGAAGAGGCTGATGGGCTATTTATAGAATTATTGTTTTGGCCTTGTGAATTGGCAACTCTGTTTTCAATCAAGAGGGACCATTGTCTCTTGCAGTACAATATTTCAAAAGGAAAAATTGGCACAGCAGAACTAGATGTGGACATCTCAGCATCTCTCTCTCTCTCTCTTTTTTGCTGTGCCTGCAGAATGTAGGAGTTCCCTGGCCAGGGGTCTAACCTGAGCCACAGGGACAATGCTGAATCCTTAACCACTATGCCACCAGGGAACTCCCTCAGCATCTTTCTCTTCACAGAGACATGACTTTATTGGGCAAAGCGTGTGATTCATCCAAAGATAACAGACACATATCTTGTAATTTGTCCAGGAAACCGACTTTTGATGTTTTGACTACAGAAAAGAGCAGCAGATTTTACTCATGCCTTGGCTACCTGACAGAAGTACCATTATGTAATTTGGTGAGATAAGTAACATCATCTAACATCAGTAATATTATCATGATTACCATAGCTTTCCTTTACTTTGGAAAACAGTTGTAGTTTAAAAAGAACTTTCAGATTCATTATGACTTTGTTTTTTGCTTGTTTGTTGGTTTGTTTGTATTTTTGACTTTACCAAAGGCTACCTGCCAGCAATTTTTAGGTCTGGCTTCCCAACTGGATGTCTGCTGAGGGTCAGGGTGGGTCTTATCCATTTTAATTTCTCACTCTGTGCCTGATGCTTATTTTGCAAGCAGTAACTACGTTATAAGAAGTTTTTCTCAAGTGATTTCGACTCCCCCCAACAACCAAGAAATATTGGTAAGGCAAGAAATAGTGTCACTTTATTAGCTGAGGCCAAAAGAGGTAACAGGCCTTGCCTGAGGGCCAGCACCTCTCCCGCTGTCTCCTCCTTTTTAGGTGGACGCGTCAGGAATGCTTTTTTCCATCTGAAGTCCCCTTCTTCACTTGGGTATTCCCAGATCATCCTGACATTCTGTTTAGGGAACCTCTGCTAGAAAATAATGGGATAAAAGCTGTTGGTATATTTTCCTCTGTCTTCTAAAATCATTCTGATGATATATAATGAGACAAAAACTCAAAAGCTCCCAGCACTAAAAAACATGACTCAAAATCTTGCAAGAATTTGAAAATAAACTTCACTTGATACAATACTTCAGCAACTAAGAATCCCAACTTGTGACTGTCACAGTAATTGCTACATGAAATGGAAGAGATCCACTAGTTAGATCTTTGCTGCCACGATTTTATGCATGTAGCTATTTCTTTGGCAAGGACCCAGGGTTCTGGTTGACCAGGAAAGCAGATCATTATTTCTCTGCTAAACAGGATCATCTTCTCAAAAAGGCATGATATTGTTTTAAGAATTATTTCTCATCAATAAAACACACACACATTTTATATATGTATTTTTTTTTAATTGTTTCAAAGATTTTTCCTCTGTTGTTTGGCTCTTTAATTTTCAATTCACCTGGAATATATTTTTACTATGAACTGAGTTTGAAATTTATTTTGGAAGGCTCACTGTCTCTATTTTTGAAGAGTTCATTCTCCCCATTAACTTATAATATCACTCCAACAATCTCTGTCTATGCCAGGGTCTGTCTCTAGGTACCGGGCTTATTTCCATCGATCAATCCTACACGGTTTTATTTAGTGTGGCTTAAAAATAAGTCTTCTGTTTGCTAGGCCAAGTATAGCATCTTTGTTCTTTGGCAGAATCTGCATAGGTATTCTCGAACAGATATTCTTCTATATGAACTTTAAGTGATATTTTTGTCAAGATCTATAAAAAAATTCAACCAGAAAACTGATCGGAATGTCATTGAATATACAGACTAATTTAAGATGAACCCCACCTCATTACTTGGTCCCCAACTCCACAAAAGTGTACTGTCCCTAATCTGACACATCTCACACGGTCTCTGATTCCCCAAACATCTCCGTGATGTACTCAAGGACTCATCTTGTCATTAGCAAATCCTCTACAACCTGAACCTGAGCATATTGCTTCCCATGAAGCTCTATCCATCAGAGACAGTCTTAATTCCCACATAATGTGGGGTCTATTAAATGGGGTAAATGTCTTTCTTGCTCTTTATTGGCATGTCCCAACTATCAGTCTTCATTTCTGCAGAATTCCCACTGTGGCTCAGCCGGTTACAGACCTGACTAGTATCCATGAGGATGTGGGTTCGATCCCTGGCCTTGCCCAGTGGGTTAAGGATCCGTGTTGCTGTGAGCTGTGGTGTAGGTCACAGACGTGGCTTGGATCTCGCGTTGCTGTGGCTGTGGTGTAGGCTGGTAGCTGTAGCTCCAATTCGACCCCTAGCCTGGGAACTTCCATATGCTGCAGGTGCAGCCCTAGAAAGAAAAATCAGAAAGGAAAATCCTCATTTCTGTCTAAAATTCCTCTTCCTTTGAAAAAGACACTATTGGGCCATATCAACTGTACCTTTATACCTGGGACACAGAACTCCTGGGATTTGTAAAATCCCTTTTACTCATGAAATAGTTTAGCACCTGCCTCATGAATTTCTCTTCAGGACTACAGTTGTTACCTTCGTTTGGAGATTTTCCTGTTCACGTAAGTGGATCTGTCCAGTAGTACAGCTTCTTCTCAATATCTCATTCTCGGAGTTCCCGTCGTGGTTCATTGGTTAACGAATCTGACTAAGAACCATGAGGTTGCAGGTTCGATCCCTGGCCTTCCTCAGTGGGTTAAGGATCCGGCGTTGCCCTGAGCTGTGGTGTAGGTTGCAGACGCGGCTCGGATCCCGCGTTGCTGTGGCTGTGGTGTAGGCCGGCAGCTACAGCTCCTGTTAGACTCATAGCCTGGGAACCTCCATATGCCGTGGGTGCGGCTCCACATAAAGGCAAAAAGACAGAAAAAAAAAATCTCATTCTCCTCACCACCTCAACGTACCCAACACACACATGGGCACTGCTTGGACCTGAACATTACTAATATTTGCCTCTTCCCCCAACCTACAATATCAGCTTCAAAGCTCTCCTTTTTTGACTGACACCTCCTATCTTTTCATCTCTCTTATCTCTCTCTGGTGCCCCCTCCCTAAAAAGTGCTTTCGCCTCTTTGAGAACTCTAATGCATGGTAGGGGGTGATTCTACCTATTATTCTTTTTCTGTCAGCAATCCCTTCCTGGTCCCATGTCCCTCTGTGTACCATTTATTATAATCACATGCTTGCCTCTGTCCTGCTACTTACATTATTCTCCTATCTCTGCTGCAACAAATTACCACAAAGTCAGTGCCTTAAAAGGATATAAATTCATTTTCTTACAATTCTGTACATTGGATGTAAAACAAAAAGTATGTCTAAAATCAAGGTGTCGGCAAGGCTGTGTTTCTTCTTAAGTTCTGTGGCAGAATTGGTTTCTTACATTTTCCAGTTTCCAGAATTCACCTGGTACCTTTATATCCTCAGAGTCAGCAATGGCTGATCAAATCCTTGTCGCCTGACATCACTCTGACACTTAACAATCTTCCATCTCTCCCAATTATAAGGATTGTTGTGATGGTATTGGTCCACCTCCATAATCCGGGGTGGTCTCCATCTCAAGGTCAGCTGATTGGCAAAAAAATTCTATCTACAGCCTTAATTTCCATTAGCAGTGTAACCTAACGTCATCACAAGTCCCCAGAGGAGGACAAGAACATCTTTGTGGGGACATTATTCTGCCTGCCAGAAATGGCAAGACTCCACCTGGGAGAAATTAGGCTCTCTGACCACACACTGGGCCATCCTCAGAGACTAGAACCCTATAGACCATGACATTGACCTCATGACAAGAAATCTTGGGTGTTTTTATGCTAAGGCAGCTACGACAAAAGAGAGAGAGAGAATGAGTACTCTGATCCCTTCCTCTTCTTATATCCTGTCATGGGGTCACCAATCTCATGGACCCATCTACACTGATCACTCCCCAAAGGCCTCATTTCCAAATACCATCGTCCTTTAATGGGCCATTAATCTCTATTCATTGAGGAACGCTGGGGCTCAGTATTCAGACTTCCTCCTGATTGAAGGTCATGATTTTTAAACACTATCTGTAAATTGATAATTCTCAAGTGGATTCTTCCAGCCTGCCTCTCTCCCTGAATTCACATTCAAATATCTAACTTCCAGCTTGGCAGTCTCATTTGGATGCTGATCAAGGATTAAACATAAACTTTTTCCAAGACCAAGCTCTCCATTCACATCCCCACACTGAGAAGTGCCTGGTCTTATATTCTTTTCAAATTCATCATGAAGTAGCTAAACCCGATGCCTCCATTTTTTTTTAAAAGCAAAAGTAAGTATTTTTACTGGAAAGCTGTTTAATAAATTATAATAACTCTACCATCTTATAATCTTGCGTTTTTGTTGACCTTCCAGTCCTTGTACACATTAAACAGATTCAATCACAGGGTTACATACCATAATGGGTGCTCAGTGCAATGACAGATTCTAACGATGTGCAATACAACCCCTAGAAACTGCTCCAAATTTAAGTCCAGAAGACAAAGAAACCCAGAACCTTAGTAAGATAAATATTTACAAATGCAGTATAGGAAAAAGCAAAAATTTTTCAGTAGCTCCGTGCAATGCATCCTTCCAGGTGAAACAGATGCTACAGATGGGGAAACAGCTGCCAGTTTCTGGATTAGAAAAGGGAACTTTTTCTAAAGTTCCAAAAAATAAACAAACAGAAAGCTATGCCTTCCACAACTTTCCACAGCAACCCCCAAATGAGGTTATCTAAGCAACTAGTATACCTCACAAGTCTGAAATCCTTAGTAGATGACTTTTAGTAATCAGTATTGGTACCATGCATCTGTCTTTAAATCATTAAAACAAGCAAGGCTTCCTTGGGTATTCCTGCAATGTTTTCATTTGTGAGAAAACCCACAGAAAAAAACTCTGCACACACCAAAGCAAGGCAGCAAGGAAACCGGTTACATGGAATAATAATGACCTAAGGATCCACTTTTTTTTTTTTTTTTTTGTCTTTTTAGGGCCACACCCAAGGCACATGGAGGTTCCCAGGCTAGGGGTCCAATCAGAGCTACAGCTGCCGGCCTACACCACAGCCATAGCAACGTCAGATCCGAGCCACATCTGTGACCTACACCACAGCTCACGGAAATGCCAGATCCTTAACCCACTGAGCAGTGCCGGGGATCGAACCCACAACTTCACGGTTCCTAGTCGGATTCATTTCCGCAGTGCCACGACGGGAACTCCAAGGCTCTAACCTGAGACGGAGCTTTTCTCGCCATCCTCTGTGCTACCTCCCAGGCCACTCCACAGCCAATCATCCTTTGCTTGGGCCAAACCAGCAGTTTTTCTAACTGGTCTCTTTTTGTTTCCACTCCTACAGAAGAAGCCAAGCAGCCCAATTAAAAGTTAATCTGTGTCATTTCCCTACTTAAAACCTTCTATCCTCTTCCCATCATGCCTAGAACAAAATCCGGATCTTACCGTCGTCAGTGAGGTCCTTCGTTATACGGCTTGTTTCTGTTTACTGCGCGCAGTCACTCTGGACTCCTTGCTCTTCCTCGAACATGCTGACCTAAGGGCCTTTGCTCTTCGAGTTCCTCTGCTCGGACTTGTCTTTTCCCACATGGTCTCATAAACCTCTCCTGCACCTCATTTAAGTCCTTACCTACGTCCCACATTCTTAGAGGCCATTTTTTTTTTTTTTTGGTGTTTTTAGGCCGTTCCTGCGGCATATGGAAGTTCCCAGGCCAGGAGCTGAATCAGAGTTGTAGCCGCCTGTCTACACCACAGCCACAGCAACTCAGGATCCGAGCCGTATCTGCGACCTGCACCATAGTTCGTGGAAATGCAGGATCCTTAACCCACTGAGCGAGGCCAGAGAGTGAATACACATCCTCATGGATACTAGCTGGGTTCATTACCCCCGAGCCATGATGGGAACTCCTTAGAGGCCATTTCTGATATTCCTATCTGAAATACATCTCTAGTCCCTATCTTTTCTCTTACTCGTGCTTTATTTTTCCTTCAAGATCCTTTCCATTATTTAACATATTACATATATGCCCATTCGTTTATCTTCTAAATCTCTCTCTGAAATGTAAGATATTTGAAAGGCTGGATTTTGGGTTTTACTGCTGTATCTCCAGAGCTGGAGGAATAGAACCACAGAGGTTCTCTTCAGTTATTTGATGACTGATTTGACACCACAAATGAATGTTCTTTCCTTTTATGAATTTCGATAATGTTTTGGAACCCACAGTAGTTTCTAGCTCTAGAGTTTCTAAACCCAAAATGCCTCATGACAGAGGGTAGGTGGATGGGGGCGGAGGGGGCAGAGGGAGAGAGAAAGAGAAAGAGTCTGCTTCTCACAGCAGCTCAGTTATCTAGCATTCTCACACTTTGGAAAATGTGAATTAATTTTCTGGGATATCCATGCTTCACTCCAGGTCAATTCAGTTAAAAAAAAAAAATCCTGGGGATGGGTGAAGACATCAGTTATATTTTAAAAGTCCCTGGAAGGTCCCAATATTCAGCCAAGGTTAGAAACTGTTCTTCCAAATGCTGAGAACCAAGGGTGACGTTATAAAGAGCACATTCATGACCCAGCTTCCTCTCAGGCAGTCGCCTCCCTAACGACCACCGTTCCTTTATCCAGTGTTGCCTGTGGCTCTCTCGCTGCATCACACTCTCATTATATCCCAGCCTCTACTTTGTACTTGCTTTGGGACCGTCTGTCTTCCCTTCTTTAGTCAGCTCCCATCCATCCCTATAGCCTCTGCTCAGACTCCTCCAAATTTCCCAGTGCTTCTCCTCTTGGCTTTTAAAAGAGCTCCACCTCTGGGCCCCTCCAATTCCTCGCTTATGCCACCACGTTGGTCAGTAATATCATCAACAAGGATGGTAAGAGCAATAATTGATGGCCTCTCTTCCTTTCTGATCTCATTTGGAGAGCTTTCTGCTTTCTGAAAGAATGAGTTAAAAGTATTCCAAATTACAGAACCAGTGCAGGCTGTTGTTGTTGTTTTTAATATCACTGAAAGAAATACTGAGTCAGGAAGAGAAGGAACTTCTCATGAAGAGCTTGGGATTTTCAGCAGGCTGGGGTGACAGACAGACTTGGATACCGACAGAATAGCGATTTGGTAAAGCAGTGGTTCTCAACTGGAGGCAAGTTTGTCCCCAAGTGACATCTGACAGTGTCTAGAGCATTTTTAGTTGTCACAGCTTGGGGAATGGAGTGCTATGCATCTGGTGGTTAGAAGTCAGGTGGGCAGCCCCCACGACAAAGATTATTTTGAATCAAAACGTTGATGGTGTTGGGAGTTCCCATTATGGTTCGATGGGTTAAGAACATACTAGTGTCTATGAGAATGCGGGTTTGATCCCTGGCCTCGCTCATTGGGTTAAGGATCCAGCATTGCCGTTAGCTGTGGTATAGGTCACAGAGGCAGCTTAGATCTGGCATTGCTGTGGTTGTGACTGTGACTGGCAGCTACAGTTCTGATTCGACCTGGGAACTTCCATATGCCTCAAGTGCACCCTAAAAAGCGATAAAAAAAATTAGTCTATCTGCACCATTTTTTTCTTAAACATGCTTACACTTCAGGGTGCAAGACATCAGGCAGCAGGTAGGTGGTGGGAGAATTCAAAAAGAAAAATTAAACAAGAACTATTGAAAGGGAAAAATAGGACACAGTGAGAATACATATGCTAAATGGATGTGGATCCCTAACTAGTAGAAGGATATGAGGTTTCCTGACATTTATAGCTAGTTGTCCTTGATTGGTAGATTCTCTCTCAAAAGAGATTCTAGGCATATATTCTTGAAGCATTTTAGTCACAGACAAAAATGATTTTTTTCAATTTTTAATTAATTAATTTTTTCCTTTTTAAAATTAGAGTATAGTTGATGTACAGTTTTGCATCAATTTATGCTGTACAGCAGTGTGATCCAATCACACAAATATGAACACATTCTTTTTCTCACGCTACCTTCCATCATGTTCTACCCCGAGAGACTGGACAGAGTTCCCTGTGCTGTACAGTAGGAGCCCGTGCTTATCCATGACTTTTAAAAAGAGAATATGAAATATTAGAACACATTTCTGATGGAGGTACATCAGAAAAATAAAATTAGGAGACATATCTCCCATTCAGTTTTATCAATATTATTGGTCTAGATCCATAGAAGTCTGAATAGAAAGCCTTCTCCAGTGTGCACTCTGGAATATGTATTATTTATTGTGCCGTTTTTCAGGCACACTTTTTGGTGCCTTGGTTGTTACATCAGGAAAAGTAAACCAAGATACAAAGAAATGTGCTGAATATGAACAAACCATACTATAGAAATTAGGTCTATGCCTATTAGAAACCTAAAACTTCAACAAATTGAAAGCAGACTATATATGAACCAAGTAATGTGATGAGGCAAAAGAGGGGAATTTTCCTGAAAAGAAAGGACCAACTCTGTGGGTCTCCTAACCGTATAATTTAAAGCCAAGATGCAGATGGTGCTTTTTGTTTTTATTTTCTCTCAGCAGATAGGTTGGCATCTCAGTTCAAAATTATTAAGAAATGTTGGTATCTCTGGCTAAAAGATGATTACGTCACCATTGAGACATTCTCCTGAAACATATTTAGGTTTTACAGTCTTTGGGGTCTAAAACGCTTTGATCTTTTGATTTGGGTTATTGTAGTTGGTGGAACAGAATTCACGGAGTTCGAAAAGGAAATCCAATCTCGTGAACGTTAAAACAAAAGGCAGTCAAAGGACTGATGCCACTTTCATTGTCCTTTTCTCTGCTGTAGCCAAGAGCATCAGGGCCTTGATTCCATCATGGATGTTATGGGCAGGAAGTATGGGTCTGAAGGTTGGTACTTGTAGTAAGACTGAAAAAGATGAATATGCCTTACTAATGGGGAGACACGCACTCATCGTGGGTACACATTCACACCCACAGATGATCTCCCTGACAAGATGGGATCCACCCCCCTCAGAACTGTATTGGACCAGGAAGCAATTTGGACATGAACAGTGAAAGAAATAATTCTGAGGGCCTGGGCACTTAGTATAAAATTTGTCATTGTGGGTGTTTAGCTACTTTTCTATGAATCTAAGTGTCAGAGGGTCCTTGATTGGTTAGAATTCCCTGCCAGGACTGCAAAATGGACTTTTTCTTAATAATAAAGAGGTGACGACGGGCGTTCTTGTTGTGGTTCAGCAGTCATGACCTGACTAGTGTCCACGAGGACATGGGTTTGATCCCTGGCCTCTCTCAGTGGGTGACCCGGCATCGCCTCCAGGAGCTGTGGTGCAGGTGGCAGGCACGGCTTGGATTCTGTGTTGCTGTGGCTGTAGCTCCTATTCGACTCCTAGCCTGGGAACTTCCACATGCTGCAGGTGCAGCCCTAAAAAGCAGATAAGATAAGGTAAGATACGACAAATAGAAGAGGTGATGAAAAGCTTTGGTGAAACCCATTGAGCATGGCCAGGGATGAATCGCATCCTCGTGGATACTAGTCAGGTTCATTGCTGCTGAGCCACGACAAGAACTCCTGAAACGATTTGCTGAAAAATCTTTTAGAGGTGTAATACCTTGATCCCACATTTTTATGTATCTAGTAAAGTACCTTAATCCATTGCAGGTTTCTTCTGAAGGACCTATCAGCCATACGGGACATAAAATAAGGTTGTCTCTGGATATGGGAGATCTTCTACTCTTGGCTCTATAAAAAGAAGTCAAGAGAATGGCTAGATTTACTTACAGCTAGTAGTTGACTTGTCCAAGTGGCTAGCCTGAGGGCAGGGCTCCCTGGAAATATGTTAAAAGAAATTAAATACCATGAGCATATATATTATGTCTACAATCTTTTGCTCTTATAGAAAGGGAACTGAGGCAAAAATTGGTTGCAGGAATAGTAGTCCATATATTTTATAAGTCATCAGTATGAGGGCTCATTGCTGTTCATAGAAATACAATTTCTTACAATAATTATTTTTAGTTTGTACCATACATTTGCTGTTGGATATTTTGAAGATGAATTTTCTCAAGTACTTACTGGACTCCTCAACCCACAGTGATTAATTCAGCATAGTGCTCCAGAGACTTTGAGAGGCTGGAAACAGGGTTAAGAAGGGTTTATTTGAGCCGTCAAGGAGCCCAGAATATTGGAGAAGGCAGCCACTGAATGAATCACCGCAATGTGTTACAGTCAGTTCTCCAGTGGCAACTGAATACTAGGGTCCTGAAGATTCAGTACATTAAATCTCCTGGGTGTGATATGTTCACGTTTACTTTCATTCCTGGGATAGAGAGAAAGAAAAAAGAAAAAAGAAAACAAAAAAAAGAAAGAAAGAATAAAGTAAGTCATCATATCCAGCCCGCACACAGCTGAACTTTTGATATCGTTATATTGTTTTGACTAACCAACCCAAAGGCTCACTGTAATTTCTCTAAACCTTGTAGTGGTTGTGTCTACTCTCAGTCTGCCTAAGTCTATAGCTAAGTCTAACTCTGCTATTTTTCAAATCGGATATTGTGACTGAGGGAATTCTCAGTAAAGACTGTTTTTACTTGCAACCTTTCTGCCAAACCTGAGGAGCAATCATCAGCTTGAGTCACTCTGAGGTATAATAAGTGTTCTCGCCAAATGTGCTGTGGTCGTTTAATGACCATGTACCATTTTTTCTGAAGGACCCTTTTACAGTGAGGGGCCCGGGGTTTAAATAACTAGCTCTGGGTCCCTTGCTATCATAGTTTCCTAAATGGAGGTCTCCTACCCTCACCTCTTTCCAGAATTCTAGTCTCATATATCCAGCAGCCCATTCCACATCTCTGCCTGCTTATTTAATACACACATCGAAGACAATATGTTCAAAATAAAACTCTTGATTCTCCCTCCGGCAGAACCTCTCTTCCTTCAGACTTTCACAGCTCAAAGAATGGTACCACCATCCTTTCAGTGTTTGAAACTCAGACCTAAAAGAATGCCAAGTTCCTCTCTTTTCTTCTTCAAGACATGACGTGTAGTCCATCCACAGATCACTTCAGGCCATCTCATAAATTGTCTCAAAAATTGTCCATTTTCCTCCGTGTGTAGCATGAGCACTCTAGCCTATGACATCATGCCTGGACTACTGTTATCACCTACCCAGTAGCCTAACATGTTATGACGTCATGCCCGGACTACTGATATCGCCTCTCCTTCCCCATCTGCCCACTCTAGTTCTCCAAAAGATGTGTGAATTGCCTTCTTCAAACATAACTAAGATTAATTCTGCTCCTTACATTGCAATCCAATTCTTCCAAACTTCCCCTAAACTAAGACATGTCTGAGTAATTATCTATTGGTTGACTAGTACTGTAGTGAAGAGGAGACATTTAAGAATCAAAGAGATCCCATTCCTAATCTAAATGATCAACAGTTGTGTGAATTTGTACAAGCTACCTTACATTTTAAGGCCTAATTTCTCAATCTCAAAAGTAAAATTAAAAATAGTCCCTCCAGGGGTTCCCGTCGTGGCTCAGTAGTTAACGAATCTGACTAGGAACCATGAGGTTGAGGGTTCGATCCCTGGCCTTGCTCAGTGGGTTAAGGATCCGTCATTGCCGTGAGCTGTGGTGTAGGTTGCATACGCGGATCGCATCCCGCATTGCTGTGGCTGTGGCATAGGCCGGCAGCTACAGCTCCTGTTAGACCCCTAGCCTGGGAACCTCCATATGCCATGGGTGCAGCCCTAAATAAGGCAAAAAGACCAAAAAAAAAAAATAGTCCCTCCTTTCATTCATTCATTCCTGCGTTCTAAAAATGTTTGTTGAACTGCCAGGATGTTTCAGGTATCGTGATGAGCATTGGTATAAAAAGTAAGTAAGACAGGAAGTTCCTGCTGTGGCATAGTAGGTTAATGATATGACTTGTCTCCATGGAGACACCGGTTTGATCCCCAGTCCTCCTGATCAGTGGGCTAAACTCACTACAGATGTGGGTTTGATCACTGGCCTGAGAACATCCATGTGCTGCAGGGGTGGTCAATAAAGGGAAAAGAGAGAAAAAGAAAACAGGGTGGGGTTCCTTAAAAAAGAAAAAGTAAGTAAAACAGATATGAGAATGATCTTCCACTGCTCAAAGTTTATAATTGAACATAGTAGGTGTCAAATGCATAACAAGTACTCAATAAACAATTAATTCTTCTATGGTGTGAGTGTTTCTGTTTCCCCAAATTCATAATTGAAATCCAAGTGCCTGATGTAGTAGTCTCGGGGGTCGGAGACTTTGAGAGGTGCTTAGGTCATGAAGGTGGAGCCCCCATGATGGGATCAGAGTTCTTACCAATGAGACCAAAGAGAATTCCCTTCTCCCCCCCTTCAATGTCGGAATACAACCTGGAAGTCTGCAACCCGGAAGAGGGCCCTCACTTGACCCTACTGGCACTCTGATCTTGGATTTCCAGCCTCCTGAACTCGAAGAAACACATTTCTGTTTGTAATCCACCCAGTCTATGGCATTTGAATGGCATATATGAAAGGACTAAGCAGCATGGAATGGCCTAAGATTTTTTTTCCCTTCTGATTCTAAAGCTCACCTATAATCTATTCCAGCTTTCCTCAGTTATCTCCTGATTCTTAATCCTGAGCTTAGACTTTACCATAGTGACTCATGCTGTCATCTATTGGAGCAATATCCAGCTTTAAAATTTAAAACAGTCAGGACAGAACTTTCATTCAAAAAGATACATGCACCCCTCTGTTCACTGGAACACTATTCACAATAGTCAAGACTTGGAAACAAACTAAATGTCCACTGATGGATGAATGGGATTAAGAAAATGTGGTACATATATACAATGGAATATTACTCAGCCATAAAAAGAATGAACTAATGCCATTTGCAACATAGATGGAACTCGAGATTTCATACTAAGAGGAGTAAGTCAGAAAAAGAAAGACAAATACCATATGATATCACTTATATCTGGAATCTAATATATGGCACAAATGAACCTGTCCACAGAAAAGAAACAAACTTGTGGACATGGAGAACAGACTTGTGGTTGCCAAGGGAAAGAGGAGGGAGAGGGATGGACTAGGAGTTTGTGTTAGTAGATGCAAACTATTGCATTTGGAGTGGATAAGTAACAAGATCTTGCTGTATAGCACAGGAAACTATATCCAGTCACTTGTGATGGAACATGGTGGAAGATAATATGAGAAAAAGAATGTGTATGTATGTATAACTGGGCCACTTTGCTGTACAGCAGAAATTGACAGAACATTGTAAATCAACTGTAATAAAAATTTTTAAGTTAAAAAAATTTAAAAGAAAAAGTTGGAATGATTTGTCCTCAAAGTATAACTTGGATAGTCCTCTTAGTATAGTTTAGAGAAAGGATGCAATTATGCCCCCCCATGTGAAACCATCTAACAGCATATTAGACGTGTTAAGATGCATGAAGAGGTGAGCACATCCTTGAAGGTTATAAATAAATGTGTGAGGTTTGCAGTAAAATACAAGAATTGGGTTTTAATTACAGCAACATGCCCTAAACAGCCAGATGACACCTATAACCACAAAAAAGACTGTAGTTCAATAATTGGAGTAGATTGAGACCCTAAAAACCACAGCTGCAGCTTGTGCCAGCTGGAAGCCAACTCAGACCAATTCTGTCTTTGTTCCGGAGTGGCAGGAGACACCACCCTTTGGTGAGCAAAGTGTCGCCGCCACAACTTGGGAGGCCAAAGGCTGGATGAAATCCCTTGAGGCACAGAGCAATTTCTTTTTATGTTCAGCTTCAGGAACTCATGCCCTCCTTCCTCCAAAAGATCTACAATTCAGTTCACAGCACAGAAAAGTCAAAAGAACGGGTTTTCCATCGTTTAACTGAGCCCATCAGAAGTGCCTCTTCTCAGAGGCTACGCATATAGCTCTGAAACAGTTTGCTTTTCATTTGTACTGAACAACAGCTACAACCATGAGAAAATATAGAAGGTCTAGAAATAATTCTGATTCCATGCCTATGCACCAATGGGTAAGTCATTTCTTCAAGCTCCCGTTTCCTCACCCATTGAGTAGAAGTTGAGCAGGAAGTTTAGAAGGGATTTTTCCGGTGTTCCAAAGAGGATGGAGCTCCGAAATGGCCCAAGCCTCTCTCCTGTCTGTGGTTAGATCACCGACATCACTTCTAGACTATTTTACCATACTCTGAGCTTCCTTTCAGGAAGCCGTGTTGCAGTTAAGTAGGCTCTTGCTACTCTTACATCCTACTCTATTATTCATCTTATTAACTACATTCATTTTCTTCTCTTTGAGCCTTGGGGCCCCTCTTCTTTGTACAGTACCTTAATTTGCTGCCCTAGCAACTACATTTACATTTTCAGTGGACCCCTCTACCCAGCCTCTGCCTCAGAACAAGACAGGTGCCTCCTTGGGTTGTAACTTGATAAGAAGCTCATTATACATTTCTTTTTCTCAATTTAAGCTTTTATAAACTTAGGAAAAGTGGGAGTTAATGAACATTAGAGCAGAGTAGATCCATTCAGGCATTTGTTTCATAAATAATTATTAAGTATCTTTTTATGTATCAAGCATTTTGCTAAGTGTATTAACACAGGTCTTATATAATTGACCAAATTAAAAATATTGATTGAATATCTACTAAGAATCTGGAAACTTACATCTGGTAAATCCTTTTTTGTTTGTTTGTTTTTTTAAAGACTGCAGGTGTGGCATATGGAAGTTCCCAGGCTAGAGGTCGAATCAGAACTGTAGCTGCCAGCCTATGCCATAGCCATGCAAAGTAGGATCAAAGTCGTGTCTGTGAACTACACCACAGCTCATGGCAATGCTGAATCCTTAACCCACTGAGAGCAGCCAGGGATCGAACCAGCATCCTCATGAATACTAGCCAGGTTAGTTTCTGCTGAGCCACAACGGAAACTCCCATCATATCCTTCCATTTTTTAAAAAATTATTAAAGTATAGTTGACTTGTTAGTTTCTGTCAATTTCTGCTGTACAGCAAAGTAACCCAGTCGTACATATATATGTACACTCTTTTTTTCATACTATCTTCCATCACATTCTAACCCAAGAGATTGGACGTAGTTCCCCGTAATGGGGTCCTACTGTACATAATATCCCTTTTATTTAAAAAAAAATAAATTTTATCAAGATACAATTTACATTTTGGGTATACATTTCAATGAGCTTAGAGCAGTATAATCATCCAGATAACCACTCTGGCCAAAATACAGAACATTTACATCATCCCTAGAAACTCCCTCAAATGCCCTTCTATTCCTGGCCCTAGGCAAGCCCTGATCTGTCATTATAGATTGGTTTTGCCTGTTCTAGAATTTCATGTAAATGGAATCATGCAACATGGTCTCCTGTGCGTCTGTTTTTTTTTTTTTCTTTTAGCATGATGTTTTTGAGATTTATCCATGTTGTTTGCATGTACTATTTATTGTTCCCTTTTATTATTAAACAGTGTTCGTTGTGAGAATACACCACAGTTGCTTCGTTCATTCCTATGTTGATAAACATCTGTGTTGTTTCTAGTTTGGGCTACAATGGATTATGTTGCCATAAACATTCATGGAAAATCTTCTGAGTAAATGAGGTTGACACTTGAACAACATAGGCTTGAACTGCCAGGTCTACTTATACATGGATTTTTTTTTTTTTAAACAGTAAATCCTACAGTCCTGCATGATCTGAAGCTGGTTGAATCCATGGATGCAGAACCGTGGAACCAGAGTGTCAGTGATGGGACTAGAGCATTTGTGGATTTTGATAACTGTGGCAGGTCCTAGAGCCAATCCCCTACAGCTACACAGGAACAATGGTACATGTTTTTATTTCTTGGGAATA
>PVHT020000230.1:23565663-23601750 GCA_004024745.2 Catagonus wagneri | reverse complement strand
TTTTTTTTTTTTTAAACAGTAAATCCTACAGTCCTGCATGATCTGAAGCTGGTTGAATCCATGGATGCAGAACCGTGGAACCAGAGTGTCAGTGATGGGACTAGAGCATTTGTGGATTTTGATAACTGTGGCAGGTCCTAGAGCCAATCCCCTACAGCTACACAGGAACAATGGTACATGTTTTTATTTCTTGGGAATAAATACCTAGGAATGGAATATATAGATGATTTTTAAGTATATGTTTTACTTTAAAAAGAAACTGCCAAGCTGTTTCAAGAGGGTGATACCATTTTGCACTTCTAGAGTTCCAGCTGTTCCACATCTTACCAATACCTGGTATTATGAGTCTTTTAAATCCAGCCTTGTAAGTGGGTGTTTTAGTGGGATCTCATTGTGATTTTAACTAGCATTTCCCCTATGGCTAGCAATGCTGAGTGTTCTTAGATATGCTTATTCATCATTCCTATATCTTCATATATTAATTGTTTGTTGAAATGCTCTGTTAGACTTTTTATTATTGAATTATAAGAGATATTACATATTCTTGATACAAATCTTTCATTAGATATAGGCACTGGGAAAATTTTTTTCCAGACAGTAGGGGACTAGTTTTTCAAAATCTTAATTCTTTGAAAGAGTACATTTTGTAGTTTTTTTTTTTTTTAAGGCCATGCCACATATGGAAGTTCCCAGGCTAGGGGTTGAATCGAAGATTTTACAAAAGTATCCATCTATAATATATTGAACACTTAAAAAAAAAAAAAAACTGGTGCTTCACTATAGATGATTTGAAAACCACTTCTTTAGATAATCTTTCCCATGTTAGTAAAACTCATGAAGCACCAGGTTCTTAACCACATTTTTTGGACCTTATAAATATCATAAATGCCTGGGAAATAGCAGAGTCAACGTAAGAAAGAAGGGAAAAGAAGGGAACACTAGGGAGTTCCCATGGTGGCTCAGTGGTGATGAACCCAACTAGTATCCATGAGGATGTGGATTTGATCCCTGACCTTGCTCAGTGGGTTAAGGATCCAGCGTTGCTGTGAGCTACAGTGTAGGTCGCAGACATGACTTGGATGCTGCATTGCTGTGGATGTGGTGTAGGCTGGCAGCTGCAGCTCTCTTTCAACCCCTAGCTCTGGGTACTTCCATACAGTGCAGGTGCTGCCCTAAAGAGACAAAAAAAAAGGAACACTAATGTCTGCCAAATATTTGCTTTCTCTCTGTCACTGTTCTGGGAGTTTTTCATATGTAGCAAAGTAAAGAAACATTTTCCCCATTAAAGTTAGAGCTTCCCTTGGGAATGAAGCTCCTCCTTTAGGAAAATACCTTGATATTGCTTTGGATGGGCAAGTTAAGGCCTTGAAACTCTAAAATAAATGAACAGGAAATTGGCGTTGAGAGCAGAAAGGAAAATAGGGGTCCTAAGTAATCTTACAGGAATTTGGAGCTCACACAGAAAATGTGCCAAAAAAGAAATTCAAGATGACAGGGCAACACGAACATGCCTTTAAAAAAATAAATTAAATATCTGGATGTAAAGTTATATTTTTTAAATTGTTGTGATGGACATCTTTATCTTCCAAAACCTTTAGTAAAGAGGAATACTAATATCTAGTATAAAAGACTTTGCAGGTGGACCAGGGAAAGGGGGTGTGTTTCATGTTGGTTAATTTGAAATAAATAGATGATAATAAATAGAAAAGAGATGAAAATAAGTAGAGTTTGGAGACTCTATAAAACTAAAGCTAAGTAGGAGAATGTAAGTATGACACCACCAAGAAGTTTTTAAAATCTCTCATTGGACGGCTGCTGTATAAAAATTACCATGAATTTAGGGGTTTACAAGAACCCATGTTTACTATTTCATCATTCTTGTGGATTAGAAATACAGGCATAACTTAGCTTGGTCCTCTGCTTCAAGGCTGCTCATATTTAGAGAGAGATGTGGAGAAAGTAAGAGGAAGAGGGAGATTTATTTTAAGGAAATGTTTTTTCTTCCGGGTTTGTAATGGGTGGGACACTGCAATAACGAAACTTGCAGTCTATATCCTTAGATTACTTGTTACAACTTTACATACAAAGAAAAAAATGCCAGACCTTCTAGCTAAGGATGAGGAAGGAATAGGAGTTTGGAGGCAGAGTCCTTTCTATAGTTCTTTAACCTTACACTAGTTACTCAAAATAAGCTATGATTTGTAGAGGCAGTGCCTTGCCCCAGACATCTGTGCAACAGAACACTTCTCTCCCTTCCTTCAGTTTCTTCTGTTGACCTCCACTGTTTACAGTACAGACGGCCTGGACTTGGCGTCAAGGGTTACCATGGGCTGGTTATAAGTAGTTTCTCCAATCTTATTTCCATGTCCTGTGCATGATAATCCCTTCCCCTTCCTCGTGTATGATAGTCTTTCCTTAATTCTTTACTTATTAAACTTGATCCAAGATCTTTTCATTCTGGCCCATTAACACCACATTCTTAGACAGCATTTCCTGTTCCTTGCGAGAATCTCAATGAAATGCTCTTTTATCTGGGATTCTTAGTACTTTGTTTATAACTACCCAAACATAGATTTCATTCTATCACATGATTTGACTTACTGTTTACATGCCTGTCTTTCCTTACTAGTCCAAAAGATTTTTAAAGATGTTAAAACCTGCCTTATATATAAATTTTTTTCTACATTCTCACTCTCAGAGTCTATCCTAATGCACTGAATGAGGTATGGTGAGAAAATGAGTTTGAGGACAGGACATAAATCTTGGAATCAGATGCACTTAAATTTGAAGGTAAGTTCTGGCATTTATTAACGCTACGATTGAAAGTTGCCTAGCCCGGAGTCTTAGTTTCCTCGTCTAGCACATGAGAAGAGCACTGTATCGCCTGCTCCAGAGACGTGCTGTGAGAACTCACTAATATGAAATATACAGAAAGATAGAGAAAGATTAGCACAACGTGTCTTTCCCAAACCTCCTAATTCTGGAACCCAGAATCCACACTCTGTTCCGACCTCCTCTCTCACCAATGCTTCTGGGTTCTACCCCACCGTTAATAAATCTGTGAATGTTAAACTGCATTTCATGCCCTTCCTTTAATCAGGAAGCAAATGACTCACAACTATTAAATCATCTATTGACTTCTCTCTCTGCAGCCTTGGTGCTGGTTTGGTGCCTCTCATTCTTGCTTTTCTCTCCTCCCCCTGCACCTCCAGCCTGGCCCGCTATGAATCCTTCTTCTGTGTTCTCTTTCAGTTTTAAAATTTCATTTTCACCTTCACATTCTTTGTTTACATGGCGTCTCTCTTCTGCTGAAAGAGCATGGCCTCGTGGAGGTGGCATTTGTTTAATCTTCTGGCTTCTCAAGACCCATCTTCTTGAGACTTTCCTGATGTTCCCAGTGCTGGGGACTTCAACACACAAGCCAGAGCTTTCTGAGTAAGTGCTCCAACCTGAAAGGAGAGCTTTTCCAAGGTTATGTCATCTCCCGCCAAGGTACTTCCTCATCCACAGCCAGGCAAAATAAAAGTTTCCATGGAGATGAGACAGAAATTAGTCTCTCTGAACAATTCAGATTTTCATACATAGGAATCCGTTTTAAGTCTATGCTTGTGGCTTGAGCTGCTTGTCATAGCTAAGGGTAGGGTGGGACGTTATCAAGTAAATTCCTCGCATTGAATATCTACTCAGTTTAATATGACATTGACCTCTCGCCCTAAAGTGGCTTAAAATTTAGTTGGAGAGCGAACATTTATTTGTAGAGCAAAATTCAGTTGAGAAATGAAAGGTAATCCACAAGACAGAGAGGGTAATTCCTGGCTAAGAATAGAAGGAGGTAGTTTAAGGACTATTTATCCAGTCATTGCATCAGCAAATAAATACGATTGTTACAGACTGTTTCTGACTTCCTCCCCTCGAATTCATGTGTTTAAACCCTAGTCCCTCATGTTGGAGGTGAGGCCTTTGGGAAGTTATTAGATCATGAGGGTAGAACCTTCGTGACGGAATTTGTGCCCTTATAAGAAGAGACAGGAGGGAGTTCCCATCGCATCACAGCGGAAATGAATCCGACTATACATATGAGGATATAGGTTCGATCCCTGGCCTCGCTCAGTGGGTGGGGGATGCACCGTTGCTGTGAGCTGTGTATAGGTCACAGACCTGGCTGGAATCCCAGGTTGCTATGGGATCTACGGCTGTGGTGTAGGCCAGCTGTTACAGCTCCGATTTATACTCTAGCCTGGGAAATTCCATTAGCTGCGGGTGTGGTCCTAAAAATAATTCTCCTTCTCCTAGTCTCTCTCTCTCTTTCTATCTTTCTCTCTCTCTCCCTCTTTCTCTCTCATTTCCTCACTATGTGAGGACCCAGCAAGAAGGTGGCAAATCAGGAAGAAGGTCCTCAGTGGAACAAGACCATGCCGGCATCCTGATTTTGGACATTTCAGCCTCCAGAGCTGTGAGGAATAAATCTCTGTTGCTCAAGCTACTCAGTCAGTGGTATTTGTTATAGCAACCCTAACTAAGGCAGTGATTGAATGAATGAGTGAATGGATGAATAAGTCTTGTACTTTAAAATTTTGACAGGAGTTCTCTTCTTGGCTCAGTGGTTGATAAATCCAACTAGGAACCATGAGGTTGCGAGTTCGATCCCTGGCCTTGCTCAGTGGGTTAAGGATCCGGCTTTGCCGTGAGCTGTGGTGTAGGTCGCAGACGTGGCTCAGATCCCACATTGCTGTGGCTGTGACGTAGGCTGGTGGCTACAGCTCTGATTAGACTCCTAGGCTGGGAACATCCATATGCCATGAGTGCAACCTTAGAAATGGCAAAAAGACAAAAACATTTTTTTTGACAAAGTAACCAATTCAGAGCAATTTGAATCACCTTCAAATTATTTGTGTTGGAACACCACATTGATTTAATTAAATCAGTCATTTAAGCAATTTCAATGACGATCCCATAAGTAACCACAATGGAGCAGGCCTTACGCTGAGTACAACAGAAAAGCAACATGAAATATCGTCCTTTCTCTAACATACAAACAAAAATTTCCCCTCGCCCTTTCATGGATTATTGCCCAGATATCCTAAGTATAGGTTTATAACCTCGCATTGAATAGAAGCCACTATTACATCATCAGTTTTAAGCACAGTAATAGGTTGAATGCAAATTGTGTTGGGATTCAGAACTACTTGCTGAATGGTCTAAAAGCATTACTCAGTGTGTCTGTTTTGCTAGTTGGAGAGCTTTATTTTTCTCTTCTGGAAGTGTTTTGACACTGTTCATCCCCAGCTCTTGGTATGAAATATTTGTCATGTTCTCAACTAGAACATAAATTTCTTGAGAGCAGGATCTATTTTTTTTTAATTTATCTCTGCATCTTCCACAGAGCCTAGCATAGTGTCTGGCATATGGCAGATACTCAATTACACTGGATAAATGAGTGAACGAGTGCAATATAAAATAACAATATGTATTTGCACAATAAGGATTTGGGAACTGTTACTATGTGTCACACACAAATCTAGGCAATGGAGACATAAAGATGAATAAAACCAGCTCTTGATGTTTCAGGAACTCTTAGCCTGGTAGGAAAATTTGAGTGCAAAACAATGACAATTCAATGTGTTGAGTATCATGGTAATGATAAACATTAGAAGCTTTATGAGCCATTGGCTGGGCTCAAGAATTCTGAAAAGTCTTAGGAAGAAAGGTAAACTTGAAGTAGGACACAAAGAATGAAGGCATTTTCCAAGTGAAAAAGTTAGGAAGATAATTCAACAAAGGGATAAGAATGCAAGAGACTGGTGAAATAGAGCTCATTAGAGATAGAAGGAACTGCATATGCAGAGGCACAGAGAAATGAGAATTTTGACATTTAAAATAATTTGGGATGGTCACTGCAGGGGTGTGTTGTGGAGAGTCATGAGTTAAGGGAGTAGCAAGAAAGACTAAGGTCAGATTGTCAAGGCTGGGCTATGCCCTTGAATTCATCACTCGAGCATTAATAAGCCGTTGATCTTTAAGGAGAATCATGAGATCATCGAGTTTTTGTCTTAGAAGAAAACTCTGGTGGGGAGAAGGAAGGAAGGGAACATCTACTGAGCGATGATTACGTGCTAAGAAATTAATCGGGGGGTTTCACAGATATATTGAAGTTTGCTTCATTGAATCCTTATGAACCAAAAGAAATAAGTGTTACTATGCTTATTTAACAGAGGAAATGTCTGATGTTAGAAACTGGAAATGAAAGAATGATTAGAAATTTGAAAACTACTTAAAATTCTAGGAGAGACCAAAAGTGGGTCCATGCCAGAATAATGACATTAGAGAGGGCAGGGTGGGGGGTGGGCAGAGGGGTAAGGAATTAACATATCCTGGGAGTTCGGAAAGCATAGTTAATAGAACTGTCATTAACGTGATAATGAGGAAGAGGAATAGTTAATGGTCAATTCAAAATCTCTAAGAGAGCTTAAAAGCCCCTGTCTTATATACCTACTTTCTTTGGTCTTCACATCTTTCACCTTTCTTTTCATGCTATGACCTTGACATTCATAGAGATAGATAGAAATTTCCTTCAAGATGCAAACTAGAGTTTTAGAGATTTTTGCCTTTAGTGTATTCCCCTGGGAGTCTGCTACAGTGCCAGAAAAAATCCCAGGTACCCAGAATTCAAGATGACTTTGTATCTTTCAACTCTATTATACTGAGAGAATTTATACTGGTATTCAGAGGAATTTGGAAGCAAAGAATTATATAAGTGCAAAGAACTGTATCCAAAGAGAGGCACCACCCAGACTCTTGGCAAGCCTAAATTCACTTGGAAGCAATGAGTAGTGGCCCAAGAGACTGATATCATGGAGGATCAAAGTGTTCACTGGGAAGTGATCTGGGGGGTGAAGAGGCCACCAGTGCCTTCACAGCAAATCACGCAGTGATTAGGAAACAGTTCGTTTTGCAATGCTATACACAGAAGAGGAACAACTCCAGTTCCAGAAAAATCCTGCTGACATCCAAAAGACTTCTTTCTTAGGCTTCCAAGGACTTCCAGTATCACATATTTTCTTTGCTCTCTCAAGCTTAGTTTTGGTGGTCTACTCCCTATGGTGAGAATTTCCTTAACAACTTTCATGACTGGAAAATTGAGTCATGCACATACCAAAGCTTTTCTTTTACAGAGGGATTAAGAGTACCAGAATGGATGAGAATTGAGGAGATAAAGAAAAAATAATAATACACATTCTAGACTCTTCTGCAGTAGTTCTGATCACTTCATTTGACTAAAGTGATGAAAGAGGAAATAAGAACAGAGGATGCAAGTGACAGGAAATTAGAAGGGGAGGAGAGAAGCAAAGAGACTTCAAAGAGACCTGTCTTGCCCCACATATCTAAAAACCCCCCATTAATGTGTTTCATAGCAGCCTACTCTTTTAAGGTTCTTATCAAAGTTTGCAGATATATATTTTACGACTATAGTCACCACTCATGATCCCTGAAATGTCCAATAACAACTAAAATGCTGGTGTTCCATAGACTAGAGCGAGGTGTGTGTGTGTGTGTGTATACATTAGAATAATGATGCCTGTGAAGATGAGAAGATGCCTTAAAATTCTTGCATTGGAGTTCCCATCGCGGCACAGAGGAAACAAATCTGACTAGTATCCATGAGGATGCAGTTCTGATCCCTGACCTCACTCACTGCTGTGAGCTGTGGTGTAGATCACAGACGCTGCTCAGATCTGGCGTTGCCGTGGCTGCGGTGTAGCCTGGGAGCTACAGCTCCAAATCGATGCCTATCCTGGGAACCTCGGCACGCTGTGGGATGGCCCTCAAAAAGCGAAAAATAAAATAAAATAAAATAAAATAAAATAAAATAAAATAAAATAAAATTCTCACATGGAAGCCTTGAACTTCGCCTAGGGAGGAGGAGGAGATTCACCGGTTTTAATTATGATACCTGGGGAATTAACCAGACCAATGAGCACGAGCTCTTACCTTCGGGATTACATTCCCTAAGGATAATCATTCAGACCACTTAGACTCAGAATGTGTTATCAAAATCTTTAGAATGGTCTCTAATCTTTTCCTCTACCATCTTCCACTTCTCTTTTCTCCATCCTCATACACACACACACACACACACACACACACACACACAACTCTATATATCAGCCATTCTCTTATTCTCATTGCATTAGTTTCCTATCACTGCTGCCACAAATCACCAAAAACCTAGAGGCTTAATAAAGCACAAATTGATTACCCTACTGTAATCAAGGTCAGGAGTCCAACACAAGCCTTTCTTGTACTAAAATCAATAAATGCAGGTCCGTGTCCCTTCTTGAGTCTCTAGAAGAGAATGTACACACTTGATTTTTCCAGCTTCTAGAGGTTGCCTGCCTTGCCTTGGCTTATGAGTCCATTTTTCCTTCTTCAAAGCCAACAATAGGATTTTCAAATCTCTGACTCTGACCTTATTTTGCTTCCTTCTTTCATTAAGAAGCATCCTTATAATTACATTGGGCCCATCCAGATGGTATGGGATAATCTCTCCATTTTAAGATTTTTATCACAGTCACATCTGTCAAGTTCCCTTTGCCACATAAGGTGACATATTCACAGGCGGGAAGGAAGCCATGGCCATCTTGGGGGGGGGGTCTTTATTCTACCCCTCAGGCCCAAAGAATACTAAGCACATTCCATTTCCATATCTTTTCTTAGGCTAACTCCTCTGCCTGAAGTCCCTTCTCTCTCTCTCTCTCTCTCTCTCTCTCTCTCTCTCTCTCTCTCTCTCTCTCTCTCTCTCTCTCTCTCTCTCTCTCTCTCTTTCTCTCTCTCTCTCTCTTTTTTTTTTTTTTGCTTTCTAGGGCTGCACTCTTGGCATATGAATGTTCCCAGGCTGGGGGTCCAATGGGAGCTGTAGCTTCCTGCCTACCCCACAGCCACAGCACACAGAAACACCAGATCTGATCCACATCTGCGACTTACACCACAGCTCACGGCAACGTGGTATACTTAACTCACTGAGCGAGGCCAGGGATTGAATCCACGTCCTCATGGATACTAGTCGGGTTCAATACTATTGAGTCATGATGGGAACTCCTCTCTCTTGACCACCTAGAGATCACCTTTCTTTGACTATGACTCTTCTGAATCTTTCCTAATTACCCATCTTTACCTTGTAAGAATTGTGGTTTATCCTCATCCTCATGGCAATGCATGAAATATTGGGTCTATCACAGCATGCATCAATACAGTTGTTTTTTTTTTTTTTTTGTCCCTTCAGTAGCCTGGGAGGTTTTCAGGGTCAGGATGTACACCTTACTCATTTCTTATTTAACTAGTACCTAGGGAAGTGCCATTAGTCAGCATTGTTTATCTTGAATTTCATGGAATTCACTGACTGAGGGAGAATATTTTTGTGTCCTATTTTGTGTCCTTTCTAACTCTAATTCGGTAACAGCCTTCAACTGTGTTCTGGAAAATCTATGCCTTAGGTGGCACCATGATTATTGAGTTCAGACACTGGAAGGAATTTCTGCAAAAGAAGACTGATTTGGGTGGTGCCGAGATGTAGAGCTAAGACCAATACACCCACGTTATTGACCAGTTTTGATTTATCATGAACATGAGTTTTCTGGTGAAAAGAACTGTAAATCAAGAATCAGCTCTTTGAATTATCTGTCAAACAGAGCAATATGCTTTTAGCATGAGAAAATACCAATTTAAACCATAATGCATGTTTTAAAAGTAATTTACAGTGTGTGAAGCCCTCTCCTGTGCCTTCTCTCATCTGAAACCCCACTTTAATGATATTAAGTAGGTAGAGTTTATTATGCCAGCTTCAAAAAGAGGAAATTAAGGCTCTGAGAAGTTGTGACTATTAGTGACTGACAGAAGTGGAAATAAAATCTGGTCCTCTTGCTCAAATGTTCATTCTTAATCTATTTCACTGTACTGAGGTTTATATTTTTTTCACCGTTCAATCTGAGGTAGAAGGAGGCTGAGGAATATTTTATCCTTAAAATCCTGTGCCAAATCCTATAGAGGAGTTATTGGAGGGCCACTTATAACTCTTCCTGTAGTCAAGTATCTAATATTCCTCAGTTAACCTGCTCTTTAATTCATGGCCTCTTGCGAACATATTCTAGATCAGACTTTGAAAAAAAAAATACATTGCTGAAATCCATGAAAAAAAAAGAAAGAAAAAAAGACAAGAATTGGCTCTCTGAAAAAAGGGGTTATGTCACTTTCCTGAGCAACTAATAGAGAACAGAAGTCCATCCACCTGGATGGCTGGAAGAAGGGCTCCTCTGTTGAGTGTGGCTAGACCAGGGTGGAACAACTTTGTCAATGTGAAAGCAAATTCAGAAAAATTAAAATATTTGTAAGCCACCTTAACCGATTTTTTCAGGAGTTCCTATTGTGGCACCGTGAGTTAAAGTGTGGTGTTGCTGAAGCTGTGGCGTAGGTCACAGGCTCAGCTCACATTCTACCCCGGCCTAGGGACTTCCATATGCTATGGGTGTGGCCAAGAAAACTATTTTTTTTCCAGTGTTAAAATCAAATATTTAAGTTACAGTACGGAAATCAGCTGAGTCGGGTGCTCAAAAATCAGTCTCTCCACTAAAACAATTGTCAACTTGGGAAAATGGACAGAATCAACTTTCTTGGAACTCTAGATTCTAACTGAAGACTTGCGGCAACTGAGGAAGGGTTTGATGAAAAGCGTCACAGAATTTTGTTGATCAAGCACTATGCTGGAGTTCCCATTGTGGCTCAGCAGGTTACAGTCCCAACTAGTAACAGTGAGGATGCAGGTTTGATCCCCGGCCTCGCTCAGTGGCTTAAGGATCTGCCGTTGCTCTGAGCTGTGGTACAGGTCATGACCATGGCATGGATCCCACATTGCAGGGGCTGTGGCTAGGCCGGCAGCTGCAGCTCCCATTCAACCCCTAGTCTGGGAACTTCCATATGCTACAGGTGCGGCTCTAAAAAAAAAAAAAATTTAAAAAAGCACCACGGCACTTTGGTTGTTGCCTATCATTTCCCAGCATAGCAGCATTGGGCCCACATTACTGGCATGGTTTTCTGGAGCTAGTGGAATGAAACTTGTTCTTAAAATGCTGTGATTATATATTTTTATCCGTTATTGCAGTTCATGGTGGGGCTAGAACTAGTGCAGAGGCTAGTTTTGGTTTATTCCCCTTCCATCAACTGGAACAGCTTTCCGCGTGGCAGCTGAGGTGTCGGTCAAAAGATTTAAAGACATAACACTATTTGTGCCTGCCTATGGCAAGAGAGGGCTTGTGAGACAATCGTCAGACAGATCCAGGGCCTGGAAAGGAGGGGGATAAAGAGGACATTTCTTGGTACAACAAGGGCTTAGAAGGGTCGCTGTATCTACCAAAGAAGATGGAGAGCAGTGTGCATGCCCAGGAAGAGACGCATGACCAGAAAATACTTGAGAGCACTCTGGGTTTGTATCTCTGGCTAATCTGTGGGTGGTGCACTAGGAAGAGATGAAGCCTAAGGCAGGGTTGTAGGCAGCCTAACTTATCACTGAAGGAGTGATCCAGCTCAGAGCCAAGTTACAAAAACTGGAGGGTAGTATGTTTTCTTCCCCCTTTTACTTTTGGTTCCAGTGTTAGAGCAAACCCACGTCAAGTCACTGGATGAGCGCTGAGATAAATGAACAGACTTAGAAATCACATGCAACAAGGATAGAGTCTTCGCAAAAATAGTTTGGAAAAGTCACAAAACAAACAACTGTAGCCCTTAACAATCAATAATAGCAAACTCTGGGAAAGAAGCATAACTTGATTCTCAGATTCACTACATTAAAATGTGCAAAAATACTCAGTTTTCAACAAAATATTGGAAGGCATGCAAGAATCAGGAAGACATGGCCCACCCACAGGCAAAAATAAATTAACAGAGGCAGCCGCTGAGGAAGCCAAGCCATCAGATTTACTAGACAAAGAAGTTAAGTCAAGTCATAAATAGGCTCAGTGAGCTAAAGAAAATCAGGACCATAGCTTTGTAGTAGTTTTGGAATCAGTAAGTATGAATCCTACAACTTTGTTCATCATGTTAAAGATGAGTTTAGCTATTTTCGGCCCCTCATGATTTTGACTGACTAAGCATTTGAGGATCCAATTTTGAAATTAAAAATGATGTACCTTGAATTGTAAGATACAAAATTTGAGACTGGAAGCTATTAGAGTCTGCTATGTTTCCCACTATGTGGACCAGAGAAGCAGAGGAGGTTTTCAACGAAAAAGAGAAATGAGACAGAAGAACAACAAGGAGAGAAAGCGAATCTTTATAACACCCACAGTTCTCATTCCAGATGCATCTCTGAGCTTGAATTCCATAATCCCTCTGTATCCTTTTAATACATAGTCTCTTTAAACTTAAATTGGTAGATTTCCTGTCCCTTGAAATGAAAGATAACTCTTACATAGCGAGGAAATGAATACCGCTTTTTAGACACAAAATCTTAATACTTTTGCATATTTTAAAGGCAACAATGGATAATTTTATTTTTCTCTTTCAAGCCATCTAAATTTATACAGGATTTTACAGTGTCTAAGTATAATTGAAGGCAGTATATAACTTCATCTTTATTCTCCCCTGGAAGTAAATGTTATTATCACCCCTACTTTAAGGATTGGAAGACTAATGCCTAGAAAGGTTGAACGGTTTGCCCAAGCTAGCAGGTGCACAGGAGCTAAAACCAATGTATTACACTAAAAGCAATCTTTACTGGAGTTCCTGTCATGGCTCAGTGGTTAATGAAAGCGACTAGTATCCATGAAGATGCGGGTTTGAAACCTGGCCTTGCTCAGTGGGTTGAGGATCCTGTGTTGCCGTGAGCTGTGGTGTAGTTCGCTGATGTGGCTCTGATCCCATGTTGCTGTGGCTCTGGAGTAGGCTGGCAGGTGTAGCTCCGATTAGAAGACCCTTAGCCTGGGAACCTCCATATGCTGGGTGTGTGGCCCTGAAAAGACCAAAAAAAAAAAAAAAAAAAGGCCAGGTATTTTACTGAGCAATAATTCTGTGAATGACTTTTAATGGGAACCAGGGACAGAAGGCAACAGAGGATAATTTCCCTCCAGCCATTCCTTCACGTGGACCTCCCCCCTCCCCCACATGGCACACCTTTTCCTCTCTGCAAGTAGAGTCAGCTGTGCCTCCTGGACCAGCACTAGCATCTCCGGCTTCCTAGAAAAGCTTTCCAGGGACACTCTGGATGCCATGAACTATTATCAGCTTAGCTGGCTTGAGTCCCCTCTGGAGTCCAAAGAATGAGAACTCTTCCTTTCTTCCTTAGCCTCTTCCCTGTGGCTGTTCCCTCCTGACAGCAGGGGTGTCCACTGACTAAGCAATTTTAAGAAGGCTGCCTTCTCTGACTGAAGTAGCTGTGTCAAAAATTTTTGGTGTTCTCGAACCAAAATGCTTTGCGTATGTACAAGGCTACTTTTGGAATTGGTTTATAAGCCTTGTTGCAAAATTACCTGGTGACAGATGTACCAAAGCATAAGTTTTCCAGCAGATTCCAGTCATGAACAGTAGATTTAGAACAAGAGATTCCGGATTACAGCAAAAATAGTTATACTGGGTGAAAAACAGTGCACGAGAGAATCTCTATGTGGCTTACTTTCTTTGGCAGTTTCACAAAAGAAAGTCTCACAGCAATTCGGGTTGCTATGGGCTCTGCAGTGCCAGGGACCCGAGATCTGTCTACCTTGTAGCTTCAATGTCCCCAGCACGTGGTTTCCAGCTCCTCATTGAAGATGGCTGCTCAGATAAGAGCATCGCAAGCACATTCCAATCGGCAGCAAGGAAGAAGAGGATGTCCTTTGTAGAACATTTCCTAAAAGTCACATTCTCCTTTCCTTTTACAAAAAAATAAAAATAAAGGCACCACAGCTTAGGCATATAGTTATAACTAATTGCAAAGAGACTGAGAAAGGCAGTCTTTATTCTGAGTAGACATGTACCCATCTGAAATTTAAGATCTGTATTAGTAAAGACAACAGCGTATTAGAGAACAAGTAGCAAACTACCACAGTGTGAAAGCTATGGGTGGAGTCACTCTATGGCTATGCACATGTGGCCTTTCCAAAAATGTCAAGCTAGAAAGTTCTGTTTCTTTAGCTCAAACATATTATCTATCTTCTACAGCAGTATCCTGGTGTACCAGCACCCTGGGGATGCTTAGCAAAGTGATGTCTGCAGAGCAGTAGCATTCTCAAGATGTAGCAATTAAGAATAAGAACAATATTGTTACAATAATCATGATAATGACTCACATTTGCATAATGCTTCGGATTTCCAATATTTAACTTATCCTAATTGAACCCCAAATCGTGTAACAAAGATTTTAGTCATAACTCAGTTTTATAGAGGAGAAAATTGAGAACCAGGGAGGTTAATTGCTTGTGTAAAGCCTATTACCCAGCAAGTCAACCCTAGTCCAGGGCCTGAGTACTGTTTTCTACCCTGATTCTAATGTTCTTTGAGGAATGCAATGCCAATATATATGTGTAATTCAAATTTCTTTGTATTCCTTCATTTGTTTGTCAACTTACACTTACTGATGAACTTTGGGGGTTGCCTTAGTCCATTCAGCAGGTTAGCACAGAATAACCACAGGCTGGGAAGCTGATAAGCAACAGAAATTTATTTCTCACAGTTCTGGAGGCTGGAAGTCCAAGATGAGGGTACCCGCATGATCAGCTGAAGGACCTCTTCCAGGTTGCAGTCATCTTCTTGTTGTGTCCCCACGTGATGGAAGGGAGCCCCCGGACTCTTCTTTATCAGGCACTAATCTCATTCATGAGGAATTCACCTTTATGACCTAACCCCCCCAAAGGTTCCCTTCCTAACACTGTCACATCGATCATTAGAGTTCCAAAAGGTGAATTTTGGGGGGTGGAGGGAGGACAGAAACCTTCAGACTATAGCAGAGGTACAAAGAAAAGTGAGACATTGATTTTGTCCTAAAATATTTTTGTCCTTGAGTCAGAGATGCTTGTGCTTGTAGATATTGTTAAAGTCATCTAGGTCTATGGAAAACATTAAATGATCGAAATCACATAACTAAGATAACAGGTATATTTTGATTCACAAGACTATGACCGTGGCTGGCTAGGGTATTCTTGGAATACTATGTGTAGAGAGCTGTTCTATGGCTACATACGGTACTAGAAGAAGGAGTCCAGGGACTGATTCTTAGAAGTTTCCTGTCATGTGTGTAGGCTGTGAGAGGTAGCATTATAGATCCACGTTTGTATTCTCAAATATAAATTCCATTTATATCATATAAACATAACTGCGATTTAAAAAATAAAACATGGGAGTTCCTGTTGTGGCTCAGCAGAAACAAATCTAATATTCATGAGGACGCAGGTTCGATCCCTGGCCTTGCTCAGTGGGTTAAGGATCCGGCGTTGCCGTGAGCTGTGGTGCAGGTTGCAGACGGGGCTCAGATCTGGTGTTGCTGTGGTTGTGGCGTAGGCTGGCAGCTGTAGCTCTGATTCAACCCCTGGCCTGGGAACCTCCATATGCTGTGCTTGTGGCCCTAAAAAAAAAAGACAAATAAATAAATAAATAAATAAAATATGAAGACATGCGTTGAGTTTGGGGTAAACTTGGAACTTATTTATAGTTATGCCACAGACAAAATTGAACTTGGGGAGAACTGGGTTCAAGTTTCTGAATTTCAGCTTGTTTACTTAGCACTTCAAGAGTCCTACATCTCTGACACTGTTCTTAGAGTTTTACATGTATTCACTCATTTACTCTTCACAGCTTTTTCCGTAAGTTGTTACTCATTTTGTGATCTTGGGAAATCACCCATACTCACAAAACTTCATTTCCTCACTTGTATGGCATGGATTCCCAGAGCTACTCCACAGGGCTAACTCAGGGTTTTTTGATGTAATGCATGTGAGCACAATCTATAATCTAAAAATACAATGTGCCATTATTATTTCCAGTCCATCAAAATGAGATATGCTAATACATAAATTGATATGAAACAGGGACTAATTTGTATAGTATAGAATATAAGTGCTACACCAAAGGAAGCTGTTGATGGCTGGGATATTGAGATAGGGAATGAATTTAGAGAGTAAATTGGCTTTAGTTAGAAATTAAAACATGAAAGAGGGAGAACATATGAAGATTGCCTTAGCAGAAATGAGAATAGTATTTCCTGAAATACGAAGAAGTGTTACCTGTGTGAGAGGAGGAAGTATACATTAAAATACCATATATGTGTAATAAAATATGATGGATATATGTTTACTCTTGAGGTACATATGATTTTCATCACTTTTATTTTTTGAATTTTTTATTAAAGTATAATTGATTTACAGTATTATGCCAATTTCTGCGTATAGCAAAGTGACCCAGTCATGCATATATGTATATACCTTCTTTTTCTCATTATCTTCCATCATGTTCTATCACAAGAGATTGGGTATAGTCCCTTGTGCAATACGGTAGGACCTCATTGCTTACCCATTCTAAATGTAACAATTTTTATCTACTCTCCTTAAACTACAATTCTATCTGACTCCCTTGCCCCCTCCCCCTTGGCAACTGCAAGTCTGTTCTCTGTGTCTCTGTATCTGTTTCTGTTTTGCAGATACACATTTGTGCCATATCTTAGATTCCACATATTAGTGACAGCATATGGTATTTGTCTTTCTCTTTCTGGCTTACCTCACTTAGTATGAGAATCTCTAGTTGTATCCACGTGGCTACAAATGGCATTACTTCATTCTTTTTTGCAGCTGAGGAGTATTCCATTGTGTATATGCATCACATCTTCTTAAACCATTCATCTCTTGTTGAACATTTCAGTCACTTCCATGTCCTGGCTGTTTTGATTAGTGCTGCTATGAACCTGCAGATGCATGTATCTGTTTTTTTTCTTTTTTTAAGATTTTTATTATAGTTGATTTACAATGTTCTGTCAATTTCTGCTGTAAAGCAAAGTGACCGTCAGATATGTGTGTGTGTGTATATATATATACATTCTTTTTCTCACATTATTGTCTGTCAAGTTCCATGACAAGTGACAAGATATAGTTCCCTGTGCTATGCAGCAGGATCTCATTACTTATCCACTCCAAATGCAATAGTTTGCATCTACCAACCCTTAACTACCAGTCCATCCCACTCCCTCCCCCTCCCCCTTGGCATCCACAAATCTGTTCGTGTGTCTTTTTGAATTGTAGTTTTGTCTGGATATATGCCCAGGAGTGGGATTCAGGGATTTTATGGTAGTTCTATATTTATACCCCACACTGTTTTCCATAGTGTTTGTACCGTCTTTCTTTTAGATATTACATTTATCTCTGTGCATGGTATTGCTATTCTAATTGACTATAAGCCTTTTAAGAGCAGGGACAAAATTTTTTCATTATTATAACTTTTTACATAAGTGAAAGAATACAGTCATTGGAGTAAGAGGTATGAGTTGAAACCTTTACTCCACTCAATTCTTATGTGACTAGAACAATTTTCTCAACTGTGAAATGGAGAAGATGAACCTGAGCAAACAAAATCTTATGGTGGCACAGAGTTAAATAAAACTATCTAAGGTACACTGTCAACTGAAATGATCTCCAAAGGTTCAGGACTGACACCATCATCACTATAACATTCTCATTCTCATCACCATGACTTCATTATAATCATCATCAGACCCAGCACTTTGTCTTGCAAGGTAAAAATTTGCTGAATGAAAGAATGATGAAACAAATGGGTAAGTAAGTAAACGAGGCAAGATGGACTAGAAACAAAACTGGAACCTAGTTTATGCACAGTCTTGAAGTTTTATTTTTCGTAAGTAGTTCAAGACAAAGCATGGGTTATCAGTGCTTAATCTGAAGTCCCACTGCTTTGTGTAGTTTTCTGATAGTAAAACCTAAATTTGGCTTGAATGGACCACAAGTAAAGGTCAAGGGTGGGATTGGGAAAAACGTTTATCTTCTAAAGTGAAACTTTAAGTACATTGGCACTGATGAAAGTGGTTTTTATTCAACAACCTTGATGGCACTGATGATAGTGGTTTTTATTCAACAACCTTGAATGACCTTCCAGCAGAAGAGAGGAAGGGATCCAACACCTTCTTTAATTAAGTCTATTGTGGATGGACCCTACAGCCAAAGAGTTCAAACTCCTGGCATCTGTATCCAATTCAATCACACATTTCCGGACGTGAATAAAAACCACTGATGTTGAGGATGTTGAAACCAAGCAGGATCCTGTGGGGCTCCTGGGCACAAAAGCCTTCTGTGTCCCGCATTATTAGGAAATAGGCCTCTTTCAGCCTCTGTTGTCTTCTCTGAGTTCCAAAGGGCAGGTTCAAGCTCTTGCTAATCAGGGAAGGGAGGGGATGCAAAGACCAGGGAGGAGGGGCCAAGAAACAGTAGTGCAGCCTTGGGGCAGGGTCCTGGTTCCTCCTCAAGGAATATGCGTGACAGTATCTTTGAGCTCTTCTGCAGAAGTAAAACCTCCAACAAATGAAAGATGTTAATGACTTGATGAAACAGCCTTCATTCCAGAAAGAAGGAAGACAGCAAAAACCATTCCTGTGGCCACTAAACACCAGCTTTGAAGAATACAAGCTTGCATCTACCCTGATCTTTATCTGTGGCTCTGTTTTCCACTCCCAAACTATAACAACACCCCCAGTTCTCTCCCCCCAAATGGCACAGTCCTTAGGGCATTAGACTGCTGTGGCTTCCCTTGCCTGGCAAAGAAATAAAGCGATTTTTTTTTTCTCCTTTGCCCAAAGCTCTGTCTCTATGTTTCTATCCAGCACCGTGTGGCAGAGGCTGTTTCAGCAGCAATGCTACTTCACTGAGGAAAGAATATCAGCTAATTTTAGGAGAATTTAAACCTCATGACATTTCCTGCCCCTTTGGGAAACTTGTGTATATTAAACATTTCTTAAAAATCAAGAATCACTTTTGTCCCAAAGTAATATTTCTTTGCTTTCTTTTCATAAGTTCTGATGTTACAGTCACTTATGCTTGGAGATAAAGACATCAGGCTAAAGGGGGGAAAAACAGATGTGGAAAAAATTTGTAAGATTTAAGAGTGTCCTGTTTTACATCTCTAGCTCTGTTGCATAGGGTTATTTCATGAGTGAAAGGAAGGAAAACCCCCAAAACCTAAACTATGGGGTGGGTGGAGAAGAAGAAAAGTATTTTTTAAAAAAAAACATCCTTTTGTTTAAAATGAAATGACTTGCCCAAGAAAAAAAAAACCTAATTTACAAGTGTTGTTAAGGACTTTTATGAATCAGTTTGCATAACTGCAATCACTTTTTGAATGCACCTACGCGTATTTGGATTTATATGTGTGTTTTTATGGTTTTGTAACAAAAAAGATAGCTTTCTAATCAGAGGAATGAGCTATCACATATAATAAAGATACTAAAGATTTCAAACCTTAAACCCACTGGGTTAGAAATAGAGTTAAAAAAAAAGGAAAGAAAAACTCTCCATAGTCTCTCATTTTACCTTTAAACTTGGTTGTATCATTTTGGCTGAAGAACTCATTTGAGCCCTTGACTCTGGGTCATGAGTGAGTGTGAAACATCTTCCCATGCTTCCTGTGGGGTCAAAGGATTCCTATGCTTCTGGTCATCTACACTTGTGAGACCTCTGAATGTAATCACAGAACGTCTGGAGGTTGATAGAAACATTTCATTACTGATGACAAGAGCATTTAGTCTTAACAGTGGAAAAATAAGAGCAATTATTCTCTTTTTGTTGTTGTTGCTGTTTTCTTCTTAAGGCTGGACCTGTGGCAGATGGAAGTTCCCTGACTAGGAGTCAAATTGGAGCTACAGCTGTCGACCTACACCACCACCAAGGTAACACCAGATCTGGGTTGTATCTGCAACCTACCTCACAGCTTGTGGCAATGTCGGATTCTTAACCCACTGAGCCAGGCCAGGGATCGAACCCAATTTCTCAGAGAGACAACATCGGGTGCTTCACCTGCTGAACCAGAATGGGAACTCCAAGAGCATTTATTTTTAATTTTTAAGTTTTTAAATTTTTAAATTTTTTTTTTTTTTATGTGCCACACCCACAGCATATGAAGTTTCCCCAGGCTTGGGGTCAAATTAGAGCTACAGCTGCTGGCCTATACCACAACCACAGCAACTCCAGATCTGAGCCAAGTCTGCGACCTACACCACAGCTCGCAACACCAGATCCTTAACCCACTGATTGAGGCCAGGGATCAAACCTGCAACCTCATGGTTCCTAGTCGGATTCATTAACCACTGCGTCACGACAGCAACTCCAAGAATGTTTATTCTTAGTACTGGAAAATATCTAAATATCACCTATAGTTGTCTACCTGGACAAGTTCAGAGGCCAGGAAAAGTCAGATAATTTTCTCTCTTATTTTGGAAGGCATCTCACTTTTTAAGAAACAGATCCAATGATTTCTTTTTTTTTTTTTTTTTTTGCCTTTTGTCAATTTATGGCCGCACCCGCGGCATGTGGAGGTTCCCAGGCTAGGTGTCTAATCGGAGCTGTGGCCACTGGCCTGCGCCGCAGCCACAGCAACGCAGGATTCGAGCCGCGTCTGCAACCTACACCACAGCTCACGGCAACGCCGGATTGTTAACCCACTGAGCAAGGGCAGGGATCGAACCCGCAACCTCATGGTTCCTAGTCAGATTCGTTAACCACTGCGCCACGACGGTAACTCCAAATCCAGTGATTTCTGATGCAGATGATTGGTTAGAAGACTATATATACTAAAAGAAATACTTCCTTAATGAGGAAGAGAGCAAATATTTTGCTAATGAATATTTATTACTTGCCAAACACTGACAGATACTTTATAAACAGTATCATCATTCCTCAAAGTAGCGTTTTGAATCAGTATCACTATCTCATTTTGCAGATAATAAAAAGAGGCCAAGAATGTGGTCCAGTAAGGGGTCTAAAAACTTATAAGTGGAGGATTAAGGATTCAAACCTCTGCACCAAAACTTCCTTCTTTTACTCACATGTGTATCAATTCTGAGCATCAGGAAATTATTCTTCCTTGGGTACAAAAGTGCAGTGTTTTATTATTTTGCTCATGATCCAATTTTAGATTGAACAATGTCTGGATATCAGCATGCAAACCAGGCCCCACTCAATAAAATTATGGAGAAAAATGTCTTATGGGTCCAAGCTGGTTCAGAAGTGTCTCTCTCCAGCAGTAGAGGGCCTGTCTAATTGAGCTGTTCGAGGATTACTCATCATCAATTATTTTCAGCCTGAAAACTGAATATTTCTCACAAAAGAAAATTTGGGGAGTGGTTATAATCAGGTTTTTGGATAACACTGTTTTTCTTATAACCCAATCCTGTTATTTCTTATGGCTCCATTATCTTTGGAAAGTTGATGAGTTTTATTTTTTTATATTGATTTTCCATTCTTTCCTATACCCAGATGCTAAAATTACATTTAGAGCATTGTAATTATGCCATAATGATCACGATCATATTTTCCTGCCACTGAAAATTAGTACCAATTTTGATTTTCCCAAAAACTTCAACAGATGCTCTCCTAGAGCATTGTAAATTAGCGTCAGATAGTGTATAAATGTACAGGCCATTTTTCTGAACTCGTGAGGGGTGTGCCGAACTCACTGTTCTGCTGAAGTTAATTGTTTCCAAGAATTATCATTCTTTCTATTGATAACTTTCTTCTAGAAAGCTTAATTGTTCTCTCAATGAAATGACACTGTCTTATTTCATTGTCCAGAAAGGAATTTATTATCTCTGCAGAAAAGAAGGTTTTCATTTTACAAATGAGACAGAGGACCAGAGAAGGGAAGTGACTTTTTCAAGGTCATTTAGCAAAAGTCAAAGCAGAGTCAAGGTTAAATATTTTGATCCTCAAATTGTGTTTTATTTTATCAGGTGAACTTAATCAGATTTAAATTTTGGGGTGCAATACTAGAATCTTAATTCTGGCTAGTCTTCCTGCTCTTGTTGCTTTTGAGCAATAGAAGATTAGAAAATACAGTGGAAGGAAACTAAAGCTTAGCCCTTCTGGAAAAGAAAAATAAAGAGCTTAGTCTGCCAGTAAAGTCTGAATATCAAGACATTGTTGTCTACCTGGGATTAAGAGTGCTACTAATTTCTTCTGCAGGTGGTGACTAAGAGTTAAGAGGAATAAAGCTTTGACATTCATTTATTCAGTCAATAAATAATGACTAACAACCTTCTGTGTATAGTTTCTGGAGATACACAATATAAGATACTCTCCCCAACTCCCCTCCCAAGAGTGGCAGAGATATATAAACCAACAATTATACTATAGACTAGTACGTTTATGGATCAAAGATGATAGTAAGATTTATTTTTAACACTATCTCATTTTATTGTAAGGTAAGTATTTCTTTCTCCTTCTCTTACAGGAATGTTGCTTTATTAAATATATTCGAATTTATAATTTAATTATTATTCATACCCTCTCACGAATAAAGTAGGGAATCAAGCAAGGCTAGTATCTTCAAAAACTTGCAATCTGGTAGAAAAGACAAAATAGATGTTTAATCATAATTCAAATTAGAGGGTAGATATTCGTCTTTGAAACTAAAATATCAAGTAGTTAGGATAAAGATAGCATTTATGTTGATCCTTAAAGAATTTGGCAAGTGGAGATTGGGCCAGTGGTTCCAGATATCAGAGACTTTGTGTTTAAAGGTCTGAAGCTAGAGTTGTACAGGGTAATTGGGTAAAAAAGGCCAGTACAGAAAACTTTAATTTGGAAAAAATATTGTGGAGCTAGATGTGAAGACAAGCTGGACATTTTGAAAGCCATCTGACCACTGACAAGTTGAAACAAGATCATTTATTGAAATAGCATCTTTAAGGTCAACACATTCTCAGGGTGTTCAAAATAACCCAACTATTATGTAAAGAGCCAATGAAAGTATTGATTTTATTTTGCTTTCTGGACAAACTCAGCTACTGACCAAAGATTACATAGTGACTTCTCACTATGGTCGTTAACGTGTGTCTGTGTCTGTGTGTGCGTCTGGGTACAGAGAGAGAGACAGAGACAGGGAGAAGAGAGAGACAAAGATCAATCTGGGAATTGTTCTGTGGATTAACCCATGAGAAGGAACAGCAGGAATGGGTGTCCAGCTTACTCCAGCTTACTTACTCAGTAGAACTCTTTATTTAGGCAGCAAATCTTTGAATAACTGCTTAGGAGAGGGCTACGAGATGGAAGGTCTTCATTCTGGGTCTTGCCTTACTTCCCTCCCCATCCTTACCCCAAATCCTTCCACAAAAGACCAAGACAGGGTCACCTCCCACTTACACTGTGTGTGTGTGTGTGTGTGTGTGTGTGTGTGTGTGTCTGTGTGTGTGTGTGTGTGTCTGTGTGTGTTGAGGAGGATCCTTGTTTAATATCAGTCCGTTATTTCATTACTGATCTTCCCAGGAGGAAAGCACATCACAGATCCCACTATACCTTACTCATTTTTAATTGGTTCATAAGTAACTGAGTGTGATAGTGCTTTTATTTTAGTATGGATTTCATATTAAAAGTGATCTCTTATCTGTTTCCACCACTCCCGCTACTCCACTTCTCCATCAAGTCTTCAACCATACACACATTTCCAGATCACATATGAAAGAGGTGCTTTTTGGTCAGAGAGAAGGAAATAATCCTTAGTTTTTCATGTCAGTGGACAGGAGGACATGTAGAGCCGTTAGCCTCCACTCTGCGTAGAGATATGATGAGTTCAAGGAGACTTCATATGGTGTCTCAGATTAGATCAAACTCATTTGAGTAATTAAGGCACGACCCATAGTCGTATCCAAATTCTTGTGTCAAACTGCTCATCAGAGATCGAGTCTCTGGATCACCTCTCTTCCACTAAGTCAATGAACACTACTTCTGGTTTGTCTATATTGCACATCTTTAAAAAAACACTGAACGAGGCATGAAGACAATAATATTTGTTCAAAATGAGTCCAAATATTAATCTGATAACTTTTGGAGGAAACTTAGAGATTATCCGTGGATGTTTACAAACTTAATTACATTTGATTAAGCTTGTTAACTCTAATTTGTCCTCTGTTATGTGTCAGGGACTTAGGTGAATTCAGATGACATCGGTTTGGGATCTAGTTCTCTCATTTATAAGTTTTGTGATCTTGGGTTAGTCACTTACCCTCTCTGAAGCTCTTTCACCATCTTTAAACAATTGAATGAAATTATTCCAACCTCATGGTGGCGTTATGACGGTGAACTAGATAATGTATGTGTGAAAAGAACTTTGTGCAATGGAAGATACTTTAGACATGATAGCTTACATTATCATTACAACATTCTAGAGGTCCCTACTTCAAGAGGTGAAACTTGTCGAAAAACACACATTGAATGGTTGAAATCACCTTCTTTTAAATTCAGCTTTACCTACGAGCAAACAGACTAGCAACTATACAACCACGTCCTTCTAGGAGAGAAACAATTTGGGCATGTACCAATCAGAGCATATTAACATAGGAAGTTTAATACTGTAACTTAGGACAGGGAGGGACCAAAAACTCCTTTTGTATAATAGGCTCGTGGTTATTTCCTCATTTGAAATAGGGAAAGCATGATAATAATATAAGTATTTTACCAATTCTTAGACAAACAGGGGTTTGGGCAAAGGTGATGGGTCTTAACAGGAATGACATTTTACATTTTATTTTAGATGTCTGACCAGTACCTCATCCTAACTCCCTCCCTGGTCGGGCCAGCTGGCTCTGCCGCTGGAGGGAGTGGTTCCCTCTCCTCAACAGAAATTGGTCATGGAAACTGCCCAGCCACAAGGTAGAAGAAAATATCTGGGGACAGACACTCGATTATTTGGAGGGGGAGAACACTGATATCCTATAAATTTAGGAGAGGAGTTAAGTGGAAAAATGCAGTTAGAGGTACAGGAGAATGTCAGGGTTAGGAAAAAGGGGAGTTTCTACCTGGATAGCTCAAAAACTTTAGGGACCATCTAGGGATCAACAGCAGCCTACATAACATTGTGCTGAAGGACAGGTCAAGAAAGTAGGCCAAGGAAACTGTGTTCCAGTCCCATATGTCTCCTAATTTCCATCATGACATAACAAACTTGTCACACACACACACGTACATGCAAAGACACACACAGTCACCGAGGATCATGCATATTTTCTTTAAGTCTAAAGAAGCTGTTTAAATTATTTAGAAAATTATGATTGACATCATCTTCAATTTTATGGGTGTATTCTTTTGTTGAGAAAGAAGAGAAGAAGGCTGGTCTCCATGGCAAATATTATGCAGTGCCCTCCTACAAGGCTATCACTGGTTCCCTCATTGTGGATTCCCAGTGAACAAAAGTTTTGAACACCGAGGCAAGTGTCCCACTGGGAGAAGATGGGATCCTCTGACTTTCTCTACTTAGAAGAAGGAGAGAGACTCTGGGGGGCGGGGGGAAGAGGAAATTAATATGGGGTTAAGGGAGTTCCTGTTGTGGCTCAGCGGGTTAAGAACATGACATAATGTCCATGAGGATGCAAGTTCAATCCCTGGCCTCACTCAGTGGGTTAAGTATCCAGCATTGCCATGAGCTGCAGCGTAGGTCGAAGATGCAGCTTGGATCTGATGTTGCTGTGACTCTGCCGTGGGCCAGAAGCTGCAGCTCCAGTTAGACCCCTACCTTGGGAACTTCCATATGCCACAGGTGTGGCCATGGGAAATAATGGACTTAAGGGAACACAGTTTCAAAGTAAATCTGTAGAAATCATTTCGTGGAAGATTCACAGTAGAACAGCAATATTTGTCATACCTCTCATATCTCTGATGTTTTAAAATGTACTGTCTCCCCTTTTAGATGAAGAAATTGACCCTCAGAAATGTTATATCATTCTTGTACATTGAATGATGCTGAATAGAAAATCTGAGATCCCAACTCATATCTGCATAAGCACAAAACTCTTCTCAGAGACTATACCATGCTGAGAGATTAGAAACTATTATTTATTGCATGCTTAATATACTCCCAACTCTACATTATATAATTAGCTCTCATGGTAGACAAATTTAGTGGGGCTTTATTACATCCAACTTATAGATAAGAAAAAAAACCAGACAAAGATGATTATGAGATTCACACAGCTAAAAGTAGGTTTGGGATTAAAGGTCAAATATGTCTAAATCAAAGTTTGTGTTCATTCAACTAAACACAATATTCCCATTATCTTTTTGAGATTCACCTATGAAGAGCAAATTTACCTTCCTATCAGTGTGGCCTTTTGAAGTCCCTAGCAGAATAAAAAGACAGGAGTTATCGTCATGGCTCAGTGGTCACAAACCTGACTAGTGTCCATGAGGACCTAAGTTCGATCCCTGGCCTGGATCAGTGGGTTAAGGATCTGGTGTTGCTGTGAGTTATGGCGTAGGTTGCAGATTTGGCTCAGATCTCATGTTGCTATGGCTGTAGTGGAGGCCCGCAGCTATTTCATTCTTTCTTTTTTTTTTGTCTTTTTGCCTTATTTAGGGCCCCACCTGCGCCATACGGAGATTCCCAGGCTAGGGGTCTAACAGGAGCTGTAGCTGCCGGCCTTTGCCACAGCCAGAGCAATGCGGGATCCGGGCCGCGTCTGCAACCTACACCACAGCTCACGGCAACGCTGGATCCTTAAACCACTGAACAAGGCCAGGGATCTAACCCGCAACCTCATGGTCCCTAGTCGGATTCGTTAACCACTGAGCCACGACGGGAACTCCCGCAGCTATTTCTCTGACTTGACCTCTAGCCTGGGAACTTCCATATGCCGCAGGTACAGCACTGAAAAGACAAAAGACAAATAAAACAAAACAAAAGGATTGACAAGATTCAGTAGTGCTTCTTCCGGTTACTCAGAATTCCATGTGCTTTTTGTTCTTGTAGGTCTTACACATTGTACTGCCGTTGCCTATTTCTACATGTGCCAGACCAGAATACGTGCTGCAGCTTGTCTTACCGTTGTCCATTTCCAGGGACTGGTACAGAGTAGGAACTGAGGAGATTTTATTGAATCCCTATTCTGATGAGAAAGTCAGGTGAATCCTGAAGTGGAGGGCTGAGCTTATGTCAAACTTTCTCTAAGGTTTGGGAACTGCTTGAAGCAGCTCTAAATACACGAGAATCCAGGGTAACCGGTACTAACTGCAGCTCCCAAACATCTGATGACCGTCTGTGTCACCATAGCATTTGCTCATTTCCCTCAGAGGAGGTATTTAAACTCGTTTCAGATATGTCACAGAGAACAGTTACTCCTGTATTTTTACAATAGAATGGCTCATCTGTGGCAATGGTGACCCGGCCAGGACAGTCTGACCCAGAGACCAAACCATCCATGATGCACCCTTTATCCTTCCTTTCCCGAAGGTGACCTAGGACCACAGTCACCAAATAACAATGACAGGGTTTGCTTATGTATTTTTCCTGCAATCGCAGACAAAGTAGGGACAAATAAAGTAAATGGCTTCACATTTCTTGAAAATTTTCTGGGTATCAGACCTTATCAGATATATGCATAGGTTGACACATTTAATTCTCCAAATACCCCATGTAACAGTTTATAAAGGTTATACTGGTATTTATACCTAGTGTAAATTTAATACATGTTTGCTGGGTAAGTGAATAAGGTATATTCTTACTTGATTTAGCTAGATTTCCAAAAAAAAAAAAAATGAAGCAAAAGCTTACTAGGGGATGCAGTCTTAAGGAAACAGGTAGAAAGAAAGAGAGTTTAGGAAAAGAAGGAGAACAAGCTAAAAGTGCATGCAACCAAGCTGGTCAGTGCTTTGTAAACAAGCAGCTGATTCCTTGGTCTTACAAGCTGTTTTCAAAGAGGCTATGTAAAAGATTGTGTTTCCAAATAGTCTTTCCATACTACGGGGAAGAAGGAAGAATAAGTGTCTTCTGGTTCCTTCCTGTCCTTAATCTCCCATTGGTCAACATCCACCTCATAGAACAGTACTTACACTTCTCTGTGGAAACCAGAGGCCCTCAGGATACTTCCGGCTAGTGTACAGACAAGGTGATTTCTTTACAAGTCACAGCTGTGCATGGGGCTACTTAATCTGCAGCAGAAGCAACAGCAACTTAGATCCATGAGATTTTCAAGGGATACACACCCTTCTTAGGTCTCTCCAGTCTGAAAACAAGTCAGGTGTCTTCAGCTAGAGTCAGGGCACATAACTGGGGGTGGTGTATAAACCAAGTCCCTCATACTATCCTAAATGGCCTCTTTCCTGCTCTGGTCCTGTCCTCTTGGTCAGACTCAGACACAGGGGGTCTGATGTTCACCTTTCTTCCTTCCTTTGTCATAGACTCCAGACTCTTATCCTGTCTGTCTCTCCTTTCAGCAACTCCTATCAGGTCCTCTACCTTTTAGAACTGTCCCCCCATGTCTGCGCCCTGCAGAGTAATGGTGTACCGTCTCCCCAAGCCCGCCACCACCTCAGCCCCTTATTGCTGATCTCAAAGACCAGCCTTTAGGTGAGGAACAGCCGGCAAATGTCTTCACCTTCCTGGCCTCAGACTATCAGTGACATGATGGAGTATAAGAAGCCTTCTGAGGCCAGGTTCCATGAAAAGCCTGTTGTGATTGATTTGGACTTTCCACTGTTGGCTTGGAGGGAAAGTAGTGATATCAGATGGAAAAGGCATTTCTCTGAATCATTTAGTCATTTTTTTTGAATCATTGTGTTTTGTGTTTTATTTCTGATAATTACAGTAAAACAGATGGAGAAGACAAATTTAAAATACTAAAGTTAAAAATATTGGGGAATGATAACATTTGTAATCATTTAAAATTTAAAATATTAAAGTTGAAAATATTGGGAAATGATAGCATTTGTAAAGTTCTTAATGTCACGATTCCTAGTCCATCAGCCTTACCTCCTTTAAGGTAATGAAAGGATTCCAGTGAGTTTATACTCCTATATTTTGGGGACAACTTACAGACAAACTTTCCATACCATAATATCATTACTGTCTTCCTCTTAATGGAGTTTATCAAAACCTCTTGCCATATTGTCCTCCAAGATAAGTTCCCTATGAACCAGAAAGATAAAATCAAATTAAAGAGGTAAGAATTCTTAGACTCAACCTGAGTCATTTGTAACTTGAAGACTTCTATTCTAAGGTGTCCTGTTACCCTTAGATCTATAAGATTTGGAGCATGTCCTCCCAGTCTTTGGCGGAAATAGATTGGAAACTTAAGATCACAGATTAATAGCAATAAGTAGATGGATTATGGATATATTTTGAAGGTAGATGCCATAGAATTTAATGTTTGATCAAAGTTTATTGAGAGAGGAAATTCAAGCCTTTGACTTAACTGAAATAATCGCATCACAAAACACTTAAGAACACTATCCACTGCCCTCAAACCTATGCTGAATTCATGGCCAAGGAGAACCCTGTGAAGGTACAAAGCCTTGGATTCCCCAAGTACTGGATACACACTCAACAAATGTTCCCTCTCCACCAGTTTTCTCTAACTGATTAAAAGTATATGAGGGAGAAAATATCTGGGGAAGCAGATATTTCAAACCAAAATAATTCCATATCAAATAGTTGTGAAAAGAGTCACTGGGACACGAGATTGAAATTCTGTTTCCAAATGAATGTGCATGCTCACTTCAGAGCAATAAAGGGAGAGATGTGAGGCTCAAGGGAGAAATGAAAATTAAGAGTGTCCTAACTTGCCTTCCCTGAAAAAAAAAATAGTTTAATACAGAGAATGCATGTAGAAAGTTTATCTGCAGACACATGTTTAGGGGAGTGTGGAAGGAGAATTGAGCAGGGGAAGGAACTGACCTACGATGGCACAGCATCTGAGGCTTCAGTAGGTCCTATAGGGAGCTCTGGAGCTGGGATGACCTTTCAGAGCTGCCCCAACCTGCAGCAGGAGACAGTATCCCTACAAGAATCAGGGCATACTGCAAAGCCTGTAGCCTCGAATGAAGTAAACCCTATTGCCAAGGAATAGTTTTAGTGAAGGTTTCAGCTGCTGGCCATGAGAACACAAGTACATTCGCACTATAGAAGGAATTCAGGAAGAGCATCAGACTATCCTCTAGAAGATTTCCTTCTGAAATAGATAGGTGCAAAGTGACAAAATGAAGATAGGAGATTTTTCCCAATTGAGTTTACAAGGCAATGATTCCAGCAACCTGCCATCAACTGATGGGCATTCTGGTGGAACAATCTCAAGAAGATTTTCTCTTTTATTCACATGTTACTGATCATCTGCTATGCTTTTTGGCAATGGTTAATATCATGTTCCAGGAACATAATTTTCCCAGTGATAATTGCTTTAGGGGACTAGAGATTAGTTTGTTTTCCAAATCTGCAGTGTGTGGGCCGGGGAACATCTGTACGTACTGACAAAAGGTTTTCCACCATAATTTTCTGTGAATGATAATCGTGTGTACTTTCAACTGTTGAGTCTCTTTAAAAGTCAAGCAGGGGAATTTCATTTCCTGGAAGATAGAATAGATGTACCTTTCTCTTTTACTCCCGATAAATGCCATTAAACCCCCAATTTTATATGTAAAGCAAACATGAAAATAAGACTCTGAATGTTGGAGAGAAAAGAGCATATAGCTGGGGAGCACAAGACCCTAGGAGTGAAAAGATGGTGAGTGCCTTTGGGTGTTTTGTTTTGTTTTCATCACATGCTGCAGCCTTGGAGGCAAATAAACCAGTGAATTAGAAACACCAATGGGTACGGATGAAAAATAAGCTCCAATAGAAGCCTACTCTGTCTAGTCAGGGGATGAAGAAAGAGGCAGCTTAAAAGGACAGAAAACTTCTAGACAATAGCCACTCTACTCCAGCCAAACAAAATAGAAAAATTGGCCAATTCATGCTAAGGAAGGCTAGAGTTCCACACTCTCGAGACTGTAACAAGATACTCTTAATACTCCCGCTGGCATAGTGTCTGAGAAGGCTAATTAGGGAGCCTGGACTCTCATCCATGTTGTCCAATAAGAAGCCCTCCTTGCCCCGCACTGTCAGTGGAGACACAAAGGGATTCTGGACTTCTACGCAGACCTGGCAGTAACAGGATGCCCCTTCTCCTCCTCACTGGATTGGCAACTGAGGGGCTCAGGGAAGAGTCAAGGCTCTGACCACCGCTGGTAAGAATAGGGCCCTCTCCACCACAGTGCCAGGGGAGAACTTTTGGGGACTCAGATGCCTGTCACATCCCAGAATCAATGAGAAGCCTCCTTTGTGGTTATCAGCAGAGGCCAAGCAGGAAACCCAGGCTCCTGCTTCAACCTGGTAGGAATGAAGCAGCACATCTCTTTCTCTTGCCAGAGCCATGCGATAAGATCTAAACAGAGATGTATGTACAGTTTTGGGGGGTAGTCTGTTGTTTTTGATTTTATTTACTATTGTTTTTTTTTTAATTTTATTGGAGTGTAGTCGACTTACAATGTTGTATTAGTTTCAGATGTACAGCAAAGTGAATCAGCATGTGCAATAGTTATACATGTATATATCCATTATTTTTTCCCATACAGGTTATTAAAAACTATTGTGTAAATTTCCCTGTGCCTTACAATAGGTTCTTGTTAATCATTTACTCCCTACAGTAGTGTGTATACGCTACTGCCAACCGCCAGATCCTCCCTTCCCTCCACACTATGTTTCTGAGTTGGAAGACTCAATACAGAAAATATGACAATACCTCCCAAATTGATATGCATGTTTCACGCAACTCTGATAAAAATTCCAGCAGGAATTTGTACAGATGCAGACAAGATTATTCTGCAACTTACATGGAAAGGCAAAAGAACCAGAAGAGCTAAAATAATCTTGAAAAAAAGAAGACTAAAGTAGGGAACAAAACCAGTCAACCTGATCTTAAGTTTACTCATATAGCTTTAATAATTAAGAATGTATATAATTAGAAGAAGAGACACATAGACCAGTGGAATAGAACAGAGACCTCACAAATAGACCAATACACAAGCATGGCCAACAGAATTTTGGCAAAAATACTAAAACAATTCAATGGAGGAAACATAGACATCTAAACCTCTACCTAAGTCTCACATTTACACTTTTATAGAAAATTAAAAAAAAAAGGGGGGAATCCCCATCGTGGCTCAACAGAAACAAATCTGGCTGGCATCCATGAGGAAGCAGATTCTACCCCAGGCCTCACTCAGTGGGTTAAGGATCCTGCGTTGCCGTGATCTGTGGTAGAGTTTGCAGATGTGGCTCGGATCTGGCGTTGCTGTGGCTGTGGAGTAGGCCTGTGGCTACAGCTCCGATTCGACCCCTAGCCTGGGAAATTCCATGTGCCATGGGTGTGACCCTAAAGAAAATAAGGAAAAAGAAAATTTAACTCAAAATGGACCACAGACTTAAACATAAAGAATATGACTATATATCTCTAAGAAGAAAAGATAAAAGAAAATGTTCAGATTATAATGTCAGGCAAGGGGTTCCTCAATCTGACCCCAAAAGCAATGTCTATTTTTAAAAGCGAGTACATGAACTTTATCAATATTTAAAACAAACATCTCTTTTGCAAAATATCCTAATAAGAGAATGGAAAGAAAAGTATACAAACCACTTAACAAAGGACTAGTATCTGATACAAATTCAACAATAAAAATCCAAACAACACAAATAGAAAATGAACAAAATATTTAATGAGACCTTTCACTGGTATGGAATACAGACGGCAAATAAGCATATAAGATGTTCAGCATAATTTTTATTAGAAGAATGCAAAATCAAATCACAATGAGATATCTCTATACCCCTGTAAGAATGGCTAAAAAATGAGTAGCGACACTACTAAATGCTCACAAAGATGCAGAGAAATTGGATTACTCACATATTGCTAGTGGGAAGGGAAAATGGTACAGCCAACAGGAAAACAGATTGGCACTTCCTTAGGAAAATTAAACATTCGAATCCTAAATGACCTAGGAATTGTATTCCTGAGCACTTATCTGTGAGCATTTATGTTCACAGAACAACCTATACAAAATTGTTTATATCAGTTTTATCTATAATAATAAAAAGCTGGAAACAACCAGATGTCCTTCAATAGAGGAAGAGTTAAACAATCTTTGGTAAATGCGTACTATGAAATATTGTTTATCAGTAAAAAGAAACTAACTATTGACCTATGCAAAAACCTGGGTGAATCTCCAGGCAATTATGCTGAAAGAAAAAAGCTCATTCCCGAAGGTTTCATACTATATTATTCCATTTATGTAACAGTCTTGAAATGACGAAATTATTGAGATGGAAGACAGTTTAGTACTTACCAGATTATGAAGAAATTTGTGAATTTGAAGTGGATGTGGCTCTAACCGAACAGTAAAGGAATACTTGTGGTGACATAAATGTTCAGTTGATCCTACCTATATTGATGTTCTGATTGTGATTTTATCCTCTAGTTTTATGGGATGTTACATGGGGGGGGGACTAGATAAAAGATACACAGATTCTCTTTGATTTATTTCTTAAGACTGTGTATGACTCTATTATTATCTCAAAACTAAAAGTTCAGTTAAAGAAAAATCAGGCACATTAGAGACTTGGCATCAAATTACTTCTAATTTTGAGACCCTAGAGAAATCATTTACCTTCTTGGGAGATAGATCCTGGTGTAGCTGCTAAAGAAATTCGAACCTTACTACCTGTCAAGAACCCTTCTCACTAAGAACGAGTAGAATTAGGAATTCCCGCTGCGGCACAGTGGGTTAAAGATTAGTAGTTGCCACAGCTGTGGTGTAAGTTGCAACTGTGGTTCTGATTTTATCCCTGGCCCAGGAACTTTCATATGCTGTAGGTGTAGCCAAAAAAAAAAGAAAGAAAAAAAAGGTTGAATCAGAAATTGGATCAAATTATACAACAGTTCATTCACCAAGGAATTTTAATTATAATTCTTTTTGACTTTTATACATGAATTCGCTTTAGTCTTTAATTTCTCCCAGAGAGGAGATAATTTCTCCCAGTGAAGAGGTGGAAATGAGGGCTAGCTTATACTTAAATCGGAGGAATCCATGTTAATGTTCCATTATTGGGGTGTGTTTGCCAAAGAAGACATAGAGATGGCCAGTGCTTAACATCACTAATTATTAGAGAGATGCAAATCAAAACTACCATGAGGTACCACCTCACACCAATCATAATGGCCATCTTTAACAAGTCTACAAACAACAAATGCTGAAGAGGATGTGGAGAAAACATCCTTCACTATTGGTTGGAATGTAAATTGGTACAACCACTATGGAAAACAGTATGGATTTTCCCCAAAAAACTAAATAGAGAACTATCATATGACCCAGCAATCGCACTCCTGGGCATATATCTGGACAAAACATTTATTCAAAAAATACGTGCACCTCTGTCTTCACTGCAGCACTATAAACAATAGCCAAGACATGGAAGTGACCTAAATGTCCATTAAGTAGATGTGCTATACATATACAATGGAATAATACTCAGCCATAAAAAAGGCAAAATAATGCCTTTTGCAGCAACATGGATGCAGCTAGAGACTCTCATACTAAGTGAAGTAAGTCAGAAAGAGAAAGACAAATACCATATGATACCACTTTTATGTAGAATCGAAAACATGGCACAAGTGAACCTATGTATAAAATAGAAACAAATCACAAACAGAGAACAGACTTGTGGTTGCCAAAGGGGAGGGGAGAAGAAGTGGAATGGATGGGCAGGTAGGGTTTGGTAGATGCAAACTATTACATTTAAAAGGGATAAGCAATGAGGTCCTAGTGTATAGCACAGGGAAAAATATCCAACTTCTTGGGATAGAGCATAATGGAAGATAATACGAGAAAAAAATGTATATATACACACACACACACACACACACACACACACACACACACACATATATATATATATATACACATAGTGACTGGGTCACTATGCTGTACTGCAGAAATTGACTCAACACTGTAAATCAACTATAATATAACAAAAATAAATTTGACTAATAAAAAAATTAAAATGAAAAAAGAATTTTATCAGAACATAGGCGTTTATCTGACCGCAGACCCTCTGAAATTCTATTACGATCAATGTGTATGGTCTTAGTATGGGTGGGGAAATAAAATACAAAATAACTTTTCATAATAGGGCAGAAAATGAGTGTAGGTTGATTAATATACAGCTCTGACTCCTGTGAGAATTCCCTGTGAAAGAGTTATTGCTATTGGTAAAACAGTCTTATGAGAACCATAGGCATGTCTCAATGGACTGCTGGTCATAAAACCTTTGCAAGATAGCCACACCTTTTTATCAGTGAAGGAATCACAATTAATCCTAATGAGTTTAGAAGGCATAAAAAAAATAAGGAAAGATAGAAGGGATGTACTTTCTCCAATCCCAAGACTTTCAAGAGGAGTAATTTTCCTTGTATATACTCTCGACATTTCTCAATCTAATATTTTATTTCTCCTCTCCTGGATTGATGTAATGATTGGAAAACTTAGAAAGAATGAACAGACCTTCTGGGCTGGAATGAGAGAGCATCTTCCCTTTCTTGTCCATAGAAGCCTATCCCAGGGCCCCCCTGCCCCCTTGACGTCCCCCCAGTGCCCAGAAGACTCCATTTAGGCCATACTGCTCCAGGTCCGGTCTGTACTGGCAGAACTTGGTAAGTGAGTTTGCCTAAGGACTTATATTAGCAAGTCTCCTTGCCCTCTGTTTTCAAGACAGGATTCTCCAAATAGGCCTTGGTCAGTAATAAAGATGTGTTTCAAAAACCTCATCTGCCATTCATTTGCTGTATCTCTCAATGTATGCAAAACAGTGGTAATGGAGAGAGGCACTGTTGGTTGAGAGTTACTTAGGCCCCCAATACGTAAAGCAAGCTTAAAATAGCATGCGGGTTTTCTAGGGTTGCCCTAGTGAAATACCATATATTGGGTGGCTTATGCAACACAAATTAGTTTTTCACAGTTCTGGAGGCTAGAAAACCTACATCAAGATATTTGCTTTTTAAGGTTTTTT
>PVHT020000230.1:23540530-23565563 GCA_004024745.2 Catagonus wagneri | reverse complement strand
TTTTTTTGATTATAGTTGATTTATAATGTTCTCTCAATTTCTGCTGTACAGCAAAGTGACACAGTCATACATATGTATACATTGTTTTTCTCACATTATCCTCCATCAAGTTCCATCACAAGTGACTAGATATAGTTTCCTGTGCTATACAGTAGGACCTCATTTGCTTATCCACTCCAAATGCAATAGTTTGCATCTACTAACCCCAAACTTCCAGTCCATCCCTCCCCCTCCCCCTCCCCCTCGGCAACCACAAGTCTGTTCTCCAAGTCCATGAGTTTGTTTCTTTTCTGTAGATAGGTTCATTTGTGCCATATATTATATTCCGGATATAACTGATATCGTAAGATATTTGATTTCTACTGAGATGTCTCTCCTTGGCTTGTAAGTGGCTGTCTTTTCTGTGTCCTCACATGACCTTCTTTCTGTGCACCTGCATCCCAAGCATCCAGTTCTGTTGGATTAGGGCCCCATCTTTATGACCTCATGTAACCTTAATTATGACGTTAAAGGCCTTATCTCCAAATATAGTGACTTTGGGAGTTAAGGCTTCAATATACGAATTTGGTGGATGGGGGAGACACAATCCATTCCATGACAAACACATAAAAAAACAGTTCAAAACAGATTTTTTATTTCATTTTACTTTTTCTTTTTTTTGGCTTTTTGTCTCTTCAGGGCTGCACCCACGGCACATGGAGATTCCCAAGCTAGGGGTCCAATTGGAGCTGTAGCTGCCAGCCTACACCACAGCTCACAGCAACACCGTATCCTTAACCCACTGAGCAAGGGCAGGGATTGAACCTGAGTCTTCATGGGTGCTAGTTGGGTTCATTAACCACTGAGCACAATGGGAACTCCCTAAAACAGATTTTTTAGAATTAGAAAGTCATCTCTGACTTTTTGACAGAGGAGGTATTTAACAGTAAGAAAGCTGAAAAAAAAAGCATGGAAAATGTTATCTCAACAACACTGAAAAAGATTAGTTTTATAGTTGTGTAGTAATATGTAGTAATTAAATATGTGAATATAGGATAAAAATAGATATTAAGACTGAAAGAAATAATAAGAATACAGAGGGATGTGGCTCAGTGATAAAAAGAAATAAACCATCAGCCAGATATAGTAATCATAAATTCATACATAATAACATAGTCTCAGAATATAGGTGACAAAATTTCTCAGAATGCAAGTAGCAATTGACCAATCTGACCATTAATTAATCATAGCAGATGATGACTCACTTAGCTCAGAAATTAATGTTTACAGGAGTGCCAAAGTTGGTAAGAAAAGCAAAAATATTGGCACACTTAAAACATAATGTCTAGTACAGAGAATCCTTACTCAAGAGTTGCTAAAACAGCTTGAAGAAGAACAAGACATTGGAAGGCTTAGTTGGATACTAAGACTTGGCATATGTGTAAAACAGCCTTTCTTAAGAATCAGTGGAGGAGTTCCTGTTGTGGCTCAGTGGTCATGAACCCGACTAGTATCCATGAGGACATGGGTTCAATCCCTGGACTTGCTTAGTGAGGTAAGGATCCGGCGTTGTGGTGAGCTGTGCTGTAGGTCGCAGACGTGGCTCGGATCTGACATTCTAATGTTGCTGTGGCTGTGGTGTGGGATGGCAGCTGTAGCTCCAATTTGACCCCTGGCCTGGGAATTTCCATGTGCTGTGGGTGCCCCCCACCACATACGCACACACATACACACACAAGAATCAGTGGCAAAGAACAAAGCTGTCAACAAGTGGTACTGGGACATTGTTGATAACTACATGAAAAAAAAAAAGAATTAGTTAGATATCGTATATTATTCCAAACAAATTCCATTTTTGTTAAGTAAATATATATGAATATCAAAAAGAACCACTAAAGAAAATTAGAGAATGTATTTATTACATTGGGCAATATTGGTATATTACTTTAGTAAAAACCACAGAAAATAAGTTAACAGATCAGTGAGTTTGTTTACATTAAATTAAAAAACATACCACAAAACACATAATAAAAACAACTAAAATTAAGTGATTAAGTGAAAGTAACTGCCAGTACTTGCAGTTAGTATCTAGAATACATAAAACATCAACAGGTCAATAAAATATTGATAAAGTACAATAGAGTAAGAAGACCTGAATGGCCAATAAACAGATTCACACAGATTAATTAAATACAATTTATAATCATTAAAAAAAAGAATGAAATTCAAAGCATAACAATGGGGGGAAGTATCTTAAACATTGTGAAACATAACACAAAAATTAAACTGAGTGAAGTTGATGCCCATTGTTTACTTATATAAGTCTGTTATTTTTACAGGTCAAAATGAGTTGTTTATTGGCAACTGTATACAGTTCAACCTAATATTTGTATCAATATAAATAGATCTCCAAAACATAAATTTAATTTTAAACTTGGATTTGTTTACTAGAAACAACATATGCGAATATGTGAAACGGAGTCATACTCTTTTAAAATCTCCACTGATGGGGTAAAATTGCTTCATTGTGGGAGAGGAGGCACTGACTTCAGGATAATAATTGCTCCCGGACTGTGTGGCAGGACATGAAAATAAGGTGAATACCAGTGAGATTTCAACTGTGTCTATAAACTAGTGGTTCTAAAACCAATGAAGATCAGAAGCAAATATTTTAATGTGCTAAACTGTCTTGATTACATGTATCTGTACTTGAGTGCTTGCTATAAAACTCCCTGAAGTCCTCTTTACAGAATATGTATCCATTGTTCCTCAATGGAACCATGGAATTAAGGCAAAAATGGATGTACAGAGGCTCAGTATGGTGACTACACCTTGGAAAGAAGTGCCAGGTCTCTGTTCTGTCATTTTCTCAGAAGACCTTTCTTGGTTTACAGGACGGCTTTTACTTCTAGAAAACACATTATGAGTCACTCAAGAGGAATATGGCTAAAATTTTCACCATGTGTCATTAAGTGTCATATAGTTCATTTTCAGGAAATTTTTTTTCATAACTGAGAAATGCAAAGTCTCGGCTGGTTTCAAGTTTTTATTTTTTTAATGTAAAGTTTGTACTATTAGTGCCTTCATTTTATATGTGAAGAAACAAAATGGTGGAGCAAGATTTTAACCCCCAGGTCCAGAGTTAGGATTCAGCATCACTCAGTTGTCACTTATGTTTAATAGCAGAGGAGGCCCATGGAAGAGCTATTCTTTTCCCCTAGAGGAAACTGAATCCAGGACAGCCTAGGTAAATAAATGGCTCAAGTGTTGCTTTGAGTAGGTATGATGGAAACAGTCTGTTTAAGCCCTACGTTTTACCAGTATGATTTTACTTAGAACCTTTTTTTTTTTCAGTTGTGTTTGTCTCTCTGTCCCCTCTCTCCCTCTGACTTTCTCATTTTTATATAGTAGAATTTACATTGACATATAACAGGGTTTACATTACTTTCTACAACTTGAAGCTGTATCTCCAGCCTTCACATTTTACAATCCCGCTGGAAGATTAACCTCCCACCATGCCTTGTGCACTTGGAATGGAGACTGGATTGGCCTGTGGCTAAAGAGAAAGTAGATTTTTCAAGAAATGGTAGTTATTTTTAAGAGCAGAACCCACACTGCTGACTTTCACGGCATAGGGCTCATCCGATTTTAAGTGTGGTATTCCATTCTAAATGCACTTGTACCATTGAGATGCTGTGTGTTAATTCTCCACCAACCCAGAAAATTTTAATAACAAAGTATTTCCATTTGACAAATATTCTCTTTGAATATCAGCTTTTAGAAAGAAAGACACTGCCAAAAAGTCATAAAAGAGCACATGGGTTAATTCACGAGGCCTAGCTACAAAGTACGCACCACAGGTGTCTCTACTTATGTCTCCCAACCGGCTGCAGACCCAACGTTATGATTTCTTCCCTGGAAAAGCAATCATACATGAGAAGAAATCACAAGATCAAAGATCACACAATGTTGTTTTTCCAGAGATCGTCCCTGCTGCTCGTTGCCAGCTTTCCCAGCTCCATTCCTGGGTTCACACACTTCCTGCCAAGGGTTCTGGCTCGGGAATGATAAGTGTACTTAGATTTCCAATATTTCATAGTTACACCCCAAACCACTAGACCTCTCCACGTATGTCTGTTCTGAATGCTCTGCTCACATCTGACAGAATGTCTCCACTCTTCCTCTTACCGGCAGTTGGGAAGGCAGTTCTGTTTACAGGATGAGTGAGTCTCTTCAATGAGAGCTTGATGGTGCCTCTTTGTGTGGGGGCCCGGGTAGACTCCAGAGACGGAACTTACTGTCTTTAAGTTCATGTCATATTTAGTTTCAGGAGACGCTAACACAGCTTACCTGACCTCTCTCTTTAGGTTACCAATGAATTCCAAAAATTGGAAGCCGACCAAGCTAATATGAATTTAAGGGAGAATTAAACCCTGGGAAAGGAAGGCCGAGATCTGTCAATGAAACTGGTGGGATGGGATATGTGAAGCCTTTGTGACTTCATGATTTGGTTATTAAGGAGTGGCTTCAACATCAAAAGGTAGCTTTTAACTCATATTTGGCAAAATGCCTTTACCCACAACTGTTAGTAACAATACAAGGGCTCAGAACCCACTGCAAATTCTTCTCTATGTGATGGCTTCCAGGAAAGATACTTTATTACAAAGGATACTTAATTTATTTATTTCACAAATACTTGACAAGCCTTCACCTTGTGCTAAGTACTAGGGCTACAAGAATGAATAGTGTAATGTAGTTCCTTCTTCAAGTTATTTCTAAAGCAGTGGGATTATTAATATATAGGCCAGTAATTGAAAAACAGAATTAAAAGGACAATTCATTGTTATCAGAACTTTAGTTTCTTGTAAGTTAGAATGATAACTAGTGATAATAATTCTTACCTTAAGTGGTTTTAAATTAAGAAAATAAAAATTAAGTTGGTGATACAGGTAAGAGCAGGCAATTAATAGATGGAAGTCATCAAGGTGATTATTAACATTGTTTTTATAGATCTAATTATAGATAGATAGGATAATGTGAGCGGGGCAAAGGAAAGTGTATTTAACTCTACTTAGGATGATCTCTAAATAAGAAGGGACGTAGTATTGGGCAGGATGAGAAGTTGGCAAAGGATAATTTCAAGTACATAGCAAACATGAAATAAATGTTATCTATTAATATTATTGTTGTTGTTGTTATTATAGGAGGTGATCCTACGATAAGTTTTGAAGGGTGCAATGAGGTCAAGAAGAGACAAGGAGGGAATTCTGGACAGAGGAAGAAATTTGAAACAAAGGATAGAGGTGCTACATTTCATTATGCCCTTATAGGATAAGAAATGTTTCTACATTGCTGGGGAATAAAAAGTGAATGAGATAAGTCAGAAGAAGTAGACTGAACTAAATTACAAAGGGTCTTGGATATCAAGATAATGATTTTATACCATATTTTACTGATTGGGAAGTCACTAATATTTAAATATTTTAGGGACATGATCAAATTTACCTTTTTTTTCCCCCGCTTTTAAGTCTGCACCTGCAGCATATGGAAGTTCCCAGGCTAGGGGTTGAATCCAAGTTGCAGCTGCTGGCTTACACCACAGCCACTGCAAGCCAGGATCTGAGCTGCCTCTGTGACCTACAGCTCAGAGCCTTGCCAGATCCTTAACCCAATGACTGAGGTCAGGGATTGAACCCACAACCTCATGGGTACTAGTTGTGTTTGTTACCGCTGAGCCGCAATGGGAACTCCCAAATTTGCATTTTAGACTTACTACTTGGGTAGCAGCAGAAAAGGAGTATGAAAAGAGGAAAGAAGCAGAGGAAGCTCAGCTATATCTGGTGAAGTTAAAAATAACCAAGAACCTAATAATTCTATTTCTAGGTTTATACCCTAGAAAAAACCATACATAGTACAACATTTGTTCATTTATTGCAGCATTGCTCATAATAGCAAAGAAAATTTAGACACAATCCACATATGCATCAGTAAGAGTAAATAGATGAAAAATTGGTCTAGAACAGTCTAGTAAAATAATTACTAAAACATTGTGCACTAAAATAAATCAGTTAAATCTAAGTGTGAGAACTAGAATCAATGACAAATGCTTGGGAGTTAAAAATAACAAGTTGAAGAATGTTACATATAATCTGATGTCTTTTGTGGACATTCAAAGAATAATACTGGTTATGGATACATATGCATAAATCAAATGTATCCAACAAGGACTGAAAGGAAAGTCACCAAATTCTTTATAGTTATTATATCATGGGAGGGGGAAGATGTAGGTGAAGGGAGAGGAAAATAAAGAAGACTTCAAGTTTATCTTGACTGTTCTTTTTTATGATAAGCACAATTTCAAAGCAAAAATGACCATATACCGGCTTTTGTGATTTTCAGTGTATAGGAACATAGATTTTATTTCTTCATAGTTTTTGTGTTTGTAGAAAACATTTTAAAAATAAAATATGTGTTTGATTTTGTTGTGTTTGTGTGTATGTGTCGTGTGTATCCATGGGTACGGTCCAAGTATTAAAGAGAATGTCTGAATATCCTGGGGCACAGCTGTCTATCAATTCCCAAGGGCAGGAAACGGCTGAGAGTAAGAATAATAACTTCAACTTGGACCCCACAACTGTAGGGGATTTTAGGGGTGCACACTACTGGCTGCCAAATCTTTCAAATAACCCTGAGGTTCTTTGCAATTTTCAAATAAGGAAATCAATGAAGGCCAAGTACTGCTATTGGTTCAAGAGGAGGCGGAGCCTCCTGAAGGGAGGTTAATGACTGGGAGTCTGGCATAAGGCAAGGGTGATGCCCCAAAGATCTTGAGAGGGGATGAGTCAGTCTTGCGGTTTTGGGGAAATAGGACAGCACCTTTACAACTCCAAGCAAATGATTTTGCTTCACCTCCTACTTTCTTTCACAAAGGATCTTGAAACTCTGTTTTTGAGGGAGGGATGGAAAATGCTATCTTCACAGTCATAGCTTTTGCTGTTATTAAAAGTACCGTCAAAAACCCTTATGGAGAAAGACATAATTATGATAACAAGCTTAGTTTCAAAAACATGAAAAAAATACCCTCTTAGGTAATTTGAATTTTCAATTCATTTTAAGTCAGCAGACAGCAAACATTTTTTTTCCTTTGCCAAATGTATTTTGGACATTATTCTAGGAATTACAGAAGTTGCAAAATAAAAGCAAATGCACTCTTTGCATTCAAGAGAACTTACAGTCTGTTGTGCAGGGAGTATATACTACAGGCTATATAATTAATACAAACCATGCTATAAGATTCCAAAGTGAGAATATCAAACAACATTAAAAAACTAAAATAGTTTAAAAATATGCATGAAATGTGCATGTTTGCTGGGTCTTAAAAAGGCAATAGAGTTTCAGTGAAAGGAGGTCAGAGGAAATAGTATTTGGATAAGAGGGGATGGCATGAGAAAACCCAAAGGGAAGGGAAATGCACTATTTGGAAGTATACAAACAGTGCTATCCAGCTACGTAATAAGGTCCAAATTAGAAAGTGGGGGACTGCAGTGATGGAAGATATGAAAGTTAAGTAGAACCCATATTGTATAGGCACTGAATGCCAAGGTGAGAAATATGGTTTTTATACAACACACCACAGGAAGTAGTTCAGAAAAAAGCATTTGGATGTGACATGCTCTCTACTACCTTGGATCTTCTAGAAGCACCGCATGCAACTTGTGCCCTTACGCTCTTGGAATCTCTACTATGAGAACAAGACCGAGGTGGCCTCTGAGTGATGAGGAACAGACTCAGTCATTCCTGTTGTTCCAGGTGACAGGTTGTCAACTGCCTGACATAGAAGTGAGGTCATCCTAGATTATCAAGACATAAGGTGGCCTATTCGGTGACTGCAAATGCTTCGTAAAGCTCAGCAGAAATGATCGAAGTCAATGCAGACAGAAAGAACCATACCACTAAACCACAGAATCACAAGCTAAATAAACGGTTGTTGCTTTAACCTACTCAGTTTTGATGTATTTAGTTACATAGCAGTAAGAATCAAAATCCTTATCCACTCAAGAACTAGCTAAAAAGACAACATATATTAGCATAAAGAATCGTGAATGATATTTAATAATTGCTGGAAGTCTGACAGATGCTAGAGCTACAAGAAGATAGATACAGATCTCCTGGCTCCTTCTTCAGTGCTATTTCTGCATTCTAATGCTCTTTTCCTAAAGTTCTTGGGACATAGAACTTTACTCTCTTTTAAAAAAATAATCTAGCTCTTGCCTGTGGCCCACAGGGCAAGTTACACTCTCTAGTCAATAGTGATATTAGGTAAACACTAAATGAACAATGCTAATGTTAAAAGGGTAATATGCAGAAAAGAGTAGACACGGTAGACCTGGGGCTGCTGTCCTTGGAAAAATCTGCTTGCGGATTTGGCCTTTGACTGGGATATCTGGGGACCTGGATCTGGGGGAAGTTTTCCACCATTTCCTAATCAGGAATTCACTACACCTAAATTCACTTACGCCTGTGTGAGACATACAGCCTCTTTTGAACACCTATTCTTTTTAAAGGGGTCTGGAATTTCAGTATGAGCTTGACAGAGGGTGCCTCTGTGATGAGACCCTAATAAAAACTCTGGGCACTCTAATGCATTTCCCTGGGAAAGAACATTTCACAAGCATTGTCACAATCCATTGCTAGGGGGTCAGTATCACCTGTGTGACTCAGTACATGCCTCAGTTCCTCAGGACTTCACCCATGCATCTTTTCCCTTTGCCGATTTTGCTCTCTGTCCTTTCATGTAAAAAATCTTGTTGAGTTCTGTGAGTGCCTGTGAATTAATTATTGAACCTAGGGTAGTCTTGTGGACCCCCCAAGACAGATGTCTATGGTGGAAATTGTATAAGACAGAATGGCTTTTCAATTGCTCGCAAACTCTGTTAGAGACTAGGTCATACATAGGCAAAGACTGGCACACCCCAAAAGAATATGTCCACGTGGCAGATTTAGACACGATTGTATAAGGAAGCTGCTGAATATTGGTCAAGAAAACTGAAAGAAAGCAAAAATTCTTTTTAGAATAGTTCCTAATATACACACACATACACATATACATATACATACATATATACATACTTATATAGATACACATAAAAAACTTATGTATATACACATATATATATACACATACATACTTATATATATATATTACACATGTATATGTATATATTACACATGTATATTTGTGTATATGTATAATTATAACATTAACTTAAGAAGTCTCTCTTTTACTGAAGAAGAATTATCTGGTTATTAAAGACGACTGGGGATGGAGGAATGGACTGAAATGAATCAATGTAGGGGAAAAATTATCTATTGTCTATATCCTCTTGCATATGCACTTTTGTAGCTGTAGATTAATGATAGTTAATTTAATTCATTAACTGGATACATAATAGTCAGGCAAAACCAAAACTTATTTCTAGCATTCATGATCAAGATCTTCCGAATAGGGTGTAGATATGGCCATAGAACTAGCAAATGCTTGCTGAATTAGGGTTGAAGATCATATTTTGAAGGTTCATGTTATATCAGTTATATATTACTATAAAAACCACCTCAACATTTTATCACTTAGAACGGCAATCATTTGGTCATGATTCTGAGGTCCAACAAATCGGTCTGTTCTCATCAGAGTGATTCTTCTGTTGGTCTTGCCTGATCACACACGTGCTTGCTGACTCCACAGAGGCTAGGTTGTCTGAGACAGCTTCACTTATATTTCTGGCAAATGATGCTGACAGTTAACTAGTTGGTCCAGGAGCTGGGATGATTTTTCTCTGCTACAAATAGCCTCTTCTCTTCCAAATTGCTAGACCAGGCTTCTTCATATGATGGTGGAAGTATTCCTAAAGGACAAGAAAAAAACTGCAAACTTCTTGAAACTGAAGATGGCAAGTTGCACAGTGTCGCTCTGACACTTTCAGTTGCCCAAGTCAACTTAGAAGGCCAGGCCATACTGCAGAGGAGGATAAACAGACATTACAAATTGATGGAATGGCAAAATCATATTGCAATGGAAATTGTGTACCAAGATGTGAGAAATTGCTGAGGCCACCTTTGCAAACTATATACCAAACTTTGACACTGTTTTCTCTCTCTCTCTCCCCACCCGCCCCCATTCCCTCCTCTTCCCTTCCCCCCTCCCTCTTCTTTTCTCTAACCATCTCCCTCTCTTCCTTTCTATTACATTCTCTGGTCTTGGTTCATTGTCTTTGACAAACTTGACTCTGTATATCCTGTAAAAAATTCTTTTTTCAGTTTGCACTGCACAAAATTCAGCCTTTAGAGTGTACAGATGTTTCACTTAACAACATAAAGTTTCATTGATTATGTGTTCTCTACTTTGACTGTTTGCTGTTATTTCCCGAATCTGTACAAGGTATGACTCTTCTCCAATGAACAGGGTAAATTCTGAAATGTCACCCAGATCAATAATTTCCCCAAATCTGTGCCTTCGATGTGGGAGGGTTTGTTTTCATATCCTTGACTTCTTATAAGAAAAAGTGAAACTTCCCCAGGTTAAACATTGCATTTTAACTTTAGTCAATATTATGGAATCCATAGAACTGAAATGAGGATTAAATCTAGCCATATAGAGCAAAACTGTGCTATGTCCAAGAACTTTCAACTTGGAGAGACTGACACACACACAATGGTACTTACAACAAGAGAAATACCCACGTTATCCTGTGAAACACCCAATTGCTCCGTGTCTCACACGTTCCATTATAGACCAGTCAACACTGACTCCAATGTCTTGATGAAAAAGTTCCTAGTCCCAGCATGCATAGCACCAAATTCAGTCTTCAAATGTATTTTCTATGGTGCCCAAAGTTACTTTTATTCACATACACACACAAACACACACACACACACACACACACACATACACTAAGAGGAAAAGGACAAATACCAATGGGAAATTAAAGGATGAACAAATGACATTTAGTCATAGGAAGCAAGAAACTTCTGAGATGTTACATAAATATCTGTTATCTTTTGTCATCTTCTTTCTCTGACTATGAGTTTTCTTTCCTTATAATAACAATTTTGGATTGTATAATTGTGTAGCTGCCACCAAATTCTAATATTGTTTGCTTACAGCATAGGCATCTAATCTCCAGTGCTAGTGAGTCAACACTATCTGTTGCAATCCTGCAGAAGTAAGCCACTGTTCCATCAAAATAGTTGCTGAATTGTAATACGTTTACATTTTCCTTATTCCTTGTAAAGTTTATAAAGAAGAACTTAAGCCTTACAGTTGAAGTCCCGGTGCACAATAGGAAAAGCAAACCAAGTCAAAAGGAAAAACAAATTCTGTACTTTCTGAAAATACTAGCGTAACAAGTGACAAATCAATTTCATAGAAGCTCAGTGCTCTGCTATTTAATGTAGATGTGTGGTTTACAGATCTCTGAATAAGTCAGTGAGTCCTCTGCCCTGCTCTGTTAAATTTTGTGGGTTTTTTATTTTGTAATGTTAAACAAATGCTCTACTCTTCCTTCCATCACCCAGAATAATGGACTTAGCTGTCAAGTAGGTAGACCTTGTATGTGTTTATACTTCATGGTACTTTTTACATTTTAAATAATTTCAAACATATCCTCACGTGATCATCAAACAAAACTATAGAGGTTTTTATTAATAAGACAACTGAGCCCAGAGAATCCCCAGTTTATAAAGCATGCCAACAACAGATCTAGGGTGAAACCCAGACATCCCACTTTGAAACCATTTTTTTCTACTACATAATATAGGGGGAATTTTGAATTGTTGTATAGGCCTACCCTGATTTTAGAGACAACGTCACACATCAGTTTCATCGCTCTGACATTCAAATAGCATAAAAAATGAATAGTTATATTTGGTGCCAGCTAAGCCATTTTGTTGCTCATCTCCCCATCTGTTGGACAGCTGGACAAAGGAACAGCTGCCAATCAAGGCTGTTTTGCCTAGCACTATCAGATCTGTTGGCACCCAATGCCATATGCCAGCTGGTGCCTGCTCTTGTTGAATAGACTGTGTTTGAGTAGGGTAAGTCTCCAGTTGTTATTAATGCAGTCATGGACCTCAGTCCCTGCCACCCCATGTACACACTTTTTTTTTGGCTGCACCTAGGACATGCAGAAGTTGTGGGCTGGGGACTGAACCTGCCCCACAGCAGTGACAATAATATCAGATCCTTAACCCGCTAAGGCCACCAGGGAACTCCTCAGTCCCCTTCTTAATACAAAAGTTAAGGTCATAGACAGAGGGTAAATCAGACTCACCACTACAAGAAAGTTTGCTTCTGGTTTTGTGGAACTAGAACACAAGTTGTGTCACAGACCAGGGTATGAATTCCATGGTTGCTACTTCTCAACTATCTGACCTCAAACAAATCACTTTGCTTCACCCAGCTTATGCCTCCTTACTTTGCCATGGAAACCTCGCAAGTGTGATCCAAAATGCAACTAGGATTTGAGAAAGAAAGGAATTCCCATTGTGGCTCAGTGGTGATGAACCCTACTAGTATCCATGAAGATGTGGTTTCAATCCCTGGCCTCGCTATGAGCTGTGGTGTAGGTCACAGACAGGGCTCATATCTTGCGTTGCTCTAGCTGTGGTGCACGCCGGCAGGTGAAGTTCATATTTGACCCCTAGCCAGGGAACTTCCATATGCCATGAGTGCAACACTAAAAAGAGAAAGAAAAAAAAAAAAGAGGGAGAGAGAGAAAAAGAAAGAAAGAAGAAAGCAAGAAACTTGCCCATATTGGACTCTCAATCAGTATGAACTGATCCAGAAACTACCTCCATGTGGAGTGTGATATAATCTCTAGAGGAGAAGTCTCTTCAGCTCTGTGAAGAACTGGAAGAAAGGAGGAGTGCTAGAATACTGTGTGTATTTCTCAAGAAAGGAAAACAAAGACTCAAATCTTGAAGCTGCAAGAAAATAAAGCTTAGTTCAAAATTAGAAGCAATGTTCTAGAACTCAGAGCACTTAAGAGATGGGAAATTTGGAAGTGACGTGCCACATCAGACCCTCTGGGGAAGAAGTTGAGTCTCCACCTGTTAAGATTCTATAGAAGGAGCCCCTTTCTCCTCTATGCTCTTATTTTGCCTTTTTTTTTTCTTCCTTCATCTTTCTATTACCTGTTTCAAGAGTACTGGGTAAAAGATAAACGTGATTAACTCATGACTATATCCTTAAGGAGCACTATACACATTACCACTCAGTGTGTTTTAGAGCTCAGTGGGTTACGAAAGATTCAGTCTGTTGTGGAGGAAGGTGAGCATGAGAAGGAGGGAACATCTTCATCAAGAAATAAATTAAGCCACGGGGGAGGTATAACGGGAGCATCCCTCACTAGGCTTCACCCTCTCAAAGTGGGAAAAATAACTTAAAAATAACACATTTGTTGTACCTGCAATACGTTTGACATGCAATATGTTTGGCCTGTATTCATTTGCTAAGATTGCCCTAACAAAGGATCACAAACTGAGTTGCTTACACAGCAGAAATGTATTGTCTCCAAAAATTCTGGAGGCAAGGTCAAAATGTCAACTGGGCAGGTTCACTTTGAAGATTATGAGGGAGGATCTGTTCCCTGCTTCTCCATTAGTTTCTGGAGGTTTTCGGACAACTTGGGCACTCCTTGGCCTGTAGAGGCATCACCCTGATCTCCGCCTTCATCTTCACATGACGTTGGTCCAGTATATGTGTCTCTACACCTAAAACACCCCTTTATAAGTACACTAGTGATATTTGGTTAGGGCTCACCCTCATGACCTCATCTTAACTAATTACATATTCAGTGACCTTCTTTTCTTTTTCTTGTTTCCTTTTTAAAGCCACATCTGCGACATATGGAAGCTCCTGGGCTAGGAGTCAAACTGGAGTGGCAGTTGCCGACCTACCACAGCCACAGCCATGCCAGATCCAAGCCATATCCACGACCTATGCCACAGCTCATGGCAATGCTGGATCCTTAACTCACAGAGTGAAGCCAGGGATCAAACCTACGCCTTCATGGACACTATGTTGTGTTCTTAACCCACTGAGCTGCAACAGGAACTCCACTTCAAGAATCAAAAGAGAGCACTCCCATCACAGCTCTGTGGTAATGAATCCAACTAGTATCCATGAGGACTCGGGTTTGATCCCTGACCTCGCTCAGTAGGTTAAGGATCTGGTATTGCCATGAGCTGTGACATAGGTCATAGATGTGGCTTGCAATGGCTGTGGTGTAGGCGGGCAGCTGTAGCTCTGATTTGACCCCTAGCCTGGAAACTTCCATATGCCACAGGAGTGGCCCTAAAAAGACCAAAAAAAAAAGGAGATTCAAAAGAAATCCATCTGATGCAAAAACCTCATTTCATAAATCCTATCCTATACTGCCTTTCCTCGTCTCTTAATTTTCTCCACAATTAAATTCAAATTAAATAATCTGCTTACTGGCTCAGAGTGAGGGTGGAGGGTGGTGATTAGGGTGTTTATTGGTGCATCCATGTATAAAACCAATACATTTTAAAGAGAGAATTGATAGAAGGAAGAATTATTGCCAGTTTATATTTTAGGTAAGTACGTAGATGAGTGGCTATTCATAACCTGCCTTCTCCAAATTATTTTTGGCTAGTTCCACTATTAACTAACACATGGCAATAGAAAAATTCAGAAAATTCTATTTCCTAGAAAGGCATCTGGCCCTCCCTCTCTGCGGGGGTGAAAGGAAGAGCACCAGATGTTCTGAGGTTTACCTGATCTAGCTTTCTTCCGTGGGTCCTCACCACAGTCCCTCAAAAAGGAAATTATTTTAGGTGAATTAATTCAATGAAGGTGGTATTGAAAATGTATCTTTGGCTCACTAGATCAATGCTATGACAGTGAACAAAACTGCTGAGCACCTCGAGTGGTTACCTTGTGGACTCCACAGTCCATTCTATTTCTGGACCTCAGAAAAGAGTTCTGTGAGCTTGACTCAGTCAACTAGGATGAGAGGGTTAAAAATCCATCTGGTGCTTCTCCCTGGAGTACATTACTAGTAAATTCGATACTTTGCACGTAAGCACGTGTTGAAATTAATCCATAAATAGTCTTCACTTTTTTCTAGTCTTGATGCTGAGGTTGCCAACTTTGTAACTATGGTTCTCCTTTCCGGAAACGATGTGTAGATGATTCCAAAGTACCCAGAACCAAGTTTTCCGATGTCTACTTGCATACTTCCATCCATTTGTCTGACATGCTCTCGACACTTGCCCTGGGAGAATTTAGCATACTGATAGATGTAAAATATATTTACTCATTACAACAATACAACTAGTTGGGCATTATTCATCACAAATTAGTGAGAGACACAGAACAAAGTAACTGGGAAAAACTGCTAAATTTTCTGTAACCAATAAATGTAAAGCATTTAACAGAAGATGTATGTCTAACTCATTCATTCATTTAACAAATGATTTTATATTTGTGCTAGTGATGAAGAGAGAAAAATTTATAATACAGATAGGCCCCCAATTTCATAGTTCTTACAGCCTATTAGAGAAACAGAATAAAATATAGTAGCATACAATTTATTATACATTTATAATTGCAATAAATATACTGTGAAAAGAGAAAATATAAGAGAGGTGCAATCTGGTCTGAGTACTAGGATCAATGTAGAAATAACTTAGTCTGAGACATGAAAGATGAGTAAGACAGGAGGACTGGCAGGTGGAATAGTGAATTGGGAATGGATTTTGAGTGGTGAAATGAAGGTGAATGAAGATCTGAATGACTGAGAGGAAATGATGGAGGAGGGTGGTGATGTAAGGTGAGTCCGTGGAATTAGGTAGAGACAGGAACATGTGACTACAACTGAGTCATATGAAAGCCTGTCCGTGACCTAAGAATAATAGGAAGTCATTAAAGGTTTTTAATGAGTGTGGTAACAAGCTCAGAAGGGTACTTAAAAGGACATTAGGAAAAAGAAGGACAGGAGGAGAAGGCTAAAGTCCTCTTAGAAGATTCTGGAAAGCTTCTATGAGAAAGCTGTAGCAGCTTGGATTCGAATTTGAGAGTAAAGATATAAATACATGCTTCAGTTCAAAAAATATTTAGAAGGGGTCTTGCCTGGACGTGGATATTATTAAATATACATCCGAAAATGAGGAGGATGTCCATGATGATGAAGCAAACAGAAGGCTGGAGGTGCCACTTCATGAGATAGGAAGCAGTAGAGATGGAGAATAGTTTCTGGCAAAAGATTATGATACCCTGTGAAACATCCAGGCTGAAATGTCAAATCAGTGGTTGTGCATTCAGGTTGAGGGCTAGAGCCTAGGGGCGGGGAGGGGGGATATATTAAGTTGGTCTGAAACATAAAGTTGGACTTTGAATTGTTCATGAAGCCACAGGCATAGAAATTATGACTTAGGAGGAAGTCCTAGATGAGACAGCAAGACAGCCATGAGGAACCCCTAGCTTTTAATATCTATTTAGCTAAGGAACAATAACTGTGAAAGGGTCAGAGAAGGAGTGATTGAAGGTGCAGCTGGAAACAGAAGACTACTGCACCAGCCAGATCACAGGCGGACTGTCTGCTGAACATAGAGGTCAGTGTTGCCCAAAAGTCCAGTAAAGGCGGTAGGGGCAGGGATCACAGAGAAGCGGTACTTTGGATATCATTGCTGAGACTGTCTGGACCATCACTGCCGCAGAGTGATGGAGGTGGAAGCCAAAACAGAGTGGGGAGTGAGAAAATGGAGAAACATACACAGATAAGATAACTCTTTACATGGAGTGAGAAAAGAAAATCGGGGCAGAAGCTGGAGGGAAGTGATCCAGGCGGTAGAGAGGGCATCTTTTTTCCACCATCAGCTGAACCAAACAACCTCTGAGAAACCTTTCAATGCATAGCTTCCACCATGGTGTCCCCCGCCCTTCCCTGACCCCTGCATTCAGACAAGAGTTAATAGCTCTGTTTCTTACTGTGTGCATTCCCAACTCCTGACACAAAGCCTGTGAATTTACAGATGTCACTACAATTATTGAAAGATTAAAGTCATTATTAGTGGACTACTTGCTAGGGTTCATGAAGTACCCACAGGAAATGAAAGAACAGTTTGACTAGAGGTCTAATAAGAACAAAGCCTGAGATGTTTCAAACTAAAAATGTGATATCCTTGTGAGCAGAATGACTCAGTGAGCAAAAGAGCAGCAGAGCTCCTGGTAAGGGAATAGACACTTACTGGTCAATGAAACCACTAATGCAGATATATACACACTGAAAATGATTAGTTTAGAAACTACAATGGCCCAGCAGCCAGAAGCCACTGTACGTTGTTTTTTTTTTTTTTTTAACAGTCAGTATTGGAAAGATCTTTTCTCACACTTCAATGCTGTGAAATTAGTATAAGGTTGCAAGATCTAGAAGGAAATGATTGAAAGTCAGACAGAGTAAAGATGAAAGTGCCTTCTTTCCTTGAGTTTCTCAAAAATATATTGGCTTCACTGCTTATAGATAATTGTGTGATAACTGGTTTTAATGCCTATTGCTAGAAAAGCTTGAGAAATGTACTTAAGCTGATGCTTAATATTTGGGGATATCGCAGTCCACAAAAGGTCCTTCAGCCTAGAGCGTTTGACACACACCTTGAGCCTGGAAGACCTAGACTCTAAACTAGAATTAACAATAATAGCTAGCATGCAGTCCCATCCTGCTAAGTCCCCAAATTTGCTGTTTGCCATGCCTAATATATAATTTCCATAATAATAGTTAACATTTATTTAGTGCTTACTATGTGTCAAACACTGAACATGTACTATAGCATGGAACCATCAAAATTCTTTCCATTTTACAGAATAAAACTAAGGACAGGACAAATAACTTAAGATTGCATACTTTGCTGTGCAGCAGAAATTTACAGAATATTGTAAATCAACTATAATTTTAAAAAACTAAAAAAAGAAGATTGCATAGTATGAAGTGGTTCATCTGGAATTTAAATTCACCTGGATCCTGACCAAGAATTATGAAACATACCATAACATTCATCCCGCAGTGAATACATCCAGATAAATAAAGGCCAGCTGGGAAAGGCACCCTCTTCAACAAGGCCAGCCAGGACTAGAGAGTGGAACAAGGACCTATCCACGGATCCAAAGCTTCTTTCCTACCCCTGATGAGTAGAGAGAGTTTTCTGATACATCCAGGGGCTACCTTGGGAAGAAGAAAGAGAAACAGGTGAAAATATTGGTAGTTTATTCCCCAAAGATTCTTTTAAACTGTTAGGAATGCCATTTGTATTATGAAAAACTAAAGTGTCATTAGCTGGCAAGGTTGTTTTTCTGTTTGTTTGTTTGTTTTTGTTCTTTCTACACAGAACATTTGGGGATCAGAATCAGCCATGGATGAGTTATGAAAAAATAAGAAAGCTTCCCATTTTTTGTGTATGCAAGATATGGTGTGAAATTGGTGATGCTGCTATAACATAGGGAGGAAGCTTTGATTGTTTGTCTCTCAAATTATCCTAACTGATACAGCTACTGATATTATCTACCCAGCACAATTTCTTTGATTAAAATACCAGAAGTTTCTATAGTTCTCCATCTTTACAGTCCTCTCCCACATTGATGTTACATAGAAGGAGGAGATTATACAACATCTTTACATAGAAGGAGGCGATTATACAACATCTTAAGGTCACGGTGATCATCTGGTGTCACTATTTTGGTGTGGTCCTCCATCCCTGAACCTCCCAGAATGGGAAATACAGGTGCCCAAGACAGAGGGGAGGGATTTGATCGACGTTGCAGAAGAAGGTGTCAGTGTCTTAAGTGTGATCTGAGACCATTCGATGTTTCTCCAAGGTCCTTGAAAGGCTGCGCTAGAAAGAATTCCTGGAATTTATAGGTGACAGGATTCAGGAAAAAAGATTTACAGTAATTATTTGAGTAACTTATGAGAAACACTTTCAGAGAATCCTTTTCTGTGTCAACTGAACCATAGTCTCATGGAATATCAATATTGGAGGAAATTTAGAGAACATGGGGTTTATTTCTACCAGATTGAGACTTACAGAGAGGTACCCAAGATGACGAGTAGAGTTAATGTAGGAACTGGACTTTTGGTCCAGGGATCTTACTGCTCATTAACTTTAATCCTCAATTATCCAATGTGTAAGTTTTACTCCTGTGTTTTTATTAGATTGGTATGCATTCTTAGTGTACCAATTTGATGATCTGTACCATGAGCCTAGAACTTCTCATGTGTTAATTCGTTTACTGAAAAGCTTCAGAACATTTTGTATTCCTAGGCACTGGTGAAAGACTATTAAGATATAGACCCTTCCCACATAGAATTTGATTGTAAAAGAGAGAGAGATGTGAACATGCAGAGTATGTCACACAACTCCAACACCCTGAATCTCCTTTGCAATTACTGAGTCTAGGTGACTCCCATTGGTGATGCATGTGCTTGAGATGACTGAGCTCCATCTCCATCTGCAGGATTTGCCTAACATATTAACAATAAATATATTCCTGCAGTAGAAACACTTGATCATAAATGTGATAAATAAGTGAGGCCACGTTATTTTGCAGCGAATGCAATGCACTAACACATATACAAACAATGCACATGGTAACTGCTATCCACCGAATCACAGATTGTTTGGAGTAGAAAACGGCAACTTGGTAAAATGGTCCTGTAATCGTCAGGCTGTTCTGCAGAGCTTTCAGCTCTGAAGAGGGGCTTCTAGACTTCTGCCAGGGATCAAGTCAAGTCAGCAACTCTTCTCTTTTACCAGGTCAGTTCCATACCCATATTTTTTAGTCTTGCACTAGGATTTTCATTTTGCCGAAGTGTTCACTGCTTTGGAAAGCATGAAAATCATTGATTTAAACTAAGACCTTAATTTTCAAGATGGGGAAAGTGAAGACAAAGTCATCAAGTAACTTTGCTAGAGTCGCAGTGTTGGTTAGTAGCCAAACAGCAGTGAGGCTAGTATCCCACTTCCGGCCTAGTACTCCTTCCACCACTCTCCCCGGCTCCTTCCCTCCTTACTCCTGAGAACCTGCTACCCCTGTGATGGGAAGTGCAAACCGTCAGCTCTTATCCCCACATGCAGAATTTGAGGACCTACATTTTTTTGCAGAATAGACCTGGCTTCTGTGTCACTTCACAGTGCTGGGCTAACTTTCCACTGAAAGCTTACTGGAACAGGAAACCTGCCCTATCCTTAAAGAATGCTGTGACATTTGACAGAGCTGTTGTCTTAATGAAGAGAACCAAACAAGTGTATGTTCATGATTCTGCTGAGCCACAATGGGAACTGATTTTTTTTTTCTTTTTACTTTTCTGACTTACATCATAAGAATAAAATCAAAGTAGGAGTCACATATGAGATCATGCCAGTAAGGAAAACAGGCACTAACACATGTTTATGTACTTAAGAAATTATTTAAGAAGATGAACATGCAGAAGCAGGTACCAGAAAATATAAATGAGCATCCGATTTTCTATTTAAAAACAAAATTATTTTGATAGTTTAAGCCTTCATTTTGTGCTGAATAATTTTATTCAGCCTTGATCATCAATGTACACAATTATTCAAGGATATCTAAAATGGCTTTGTTCCAAATTTAAATTTGTTTCCTGGTGCAGATCTACACATGCATAGGTCTGACTTTGGCGCGCGCGCGCACACATACACACACACACACACACACACACACACACACACACACACACACACAAAATACACTTTATGATTATTAATTCACACAGATAGGCATAAATTATTTTTAGAGTTGAGTAGACTTGAAGATTTAAGAAACTTAATTCAAATTGTAGGAGTCCCTTCCTGGCTCGTCAAGTTAAGGATCTGCATTGTCACAGCTGTGGCTCTGGTTACAGCTGTGGTGCAAGTTTGATCCCGCCCCAGGAACTTCCTCAGGCCATGTCCATGCCCCCCCCCCAAAAAAAACTGTAGCAAGATAAGAGTGTTTCAGATTGTATAATACCTTTAACAATTGATATTGAAAGTTAGACTCAAAAGTGGTGACTCTTCAGTTCTTCGTAATCCCCAGCAGTGACCTTTAAACTTTTTTTCTGTAAAGGACCAAATAGGAAATATGTTAGATTCTGAGGTCCGTATGTTCTCTATTGCGAGCTGCTCAACTCTCCCACTGTAAAGAAAGCAGTCCTAGATGATGGGTAAACAAATGGACACAGCTGCATTCCAATAAAACCTTATGAAAACTAGTATTTGAATTTCACAGTTTTCCTATGTCATGCAATAGTTTCCTTCTTTTGAATTTTTGGTACAGCTTAAACAGGTAAAAAACAGTCTTAGATCAAGGATTATATAAAATATATAAGGATGGATTTTACTTATGGGCTACGGTGTGTGGACCATTGCCATACAGCATCTAGTATATTTTTATCAATAATAATGATGTAAAGGTTCTCTGAGGAGAGTACAGTTCGCTCTTTTGTCCAGCACTGGAATGGACTGTCTCAGGAACTATTAAATACCCTACAGTAAAGCTGTTCAAATAGGAGTTCCTGTTGTGCCTCAGCAGATTAAGAACCTGACATGGTGTCCATGAGGATATGGGTTCGATCCCTGGACTCACTGAGTGAGTTAAGGATCTGGCATTTCCACAGCTGAGGTATGTCACAGATGTGGCTTGGATCCCTTATTGCTGTAGCTGTGGTGTACGCTGGCAGCTGTAGCCCCGATTCGACCCCTACCCTGGGAACATCCATTTGCCCACGTGCAGACTTACAAAGAAAAAAAAAAGTGTTGCTCAAATAGAACTGAATTATTTGTTGATGGACTTTCAGAAAGTTTTTCAGACACAGTTGGGACATGATAAACTTTAAAATAATTATCCCGGAGTTCCCTTCGTGGTGCAGCAGAAACGAATCCAACTAGGAACCATGCGGTTACGGGTTCCATCCCTGACCTCGCTCAGTGGGTTAAGGATCCAGGGTTGCTGTGGCTGTGGCGTAGGCCGGCGGCTGTAGCTCCAATTGGACCCCTAGCCTGGGAACCTCCATATGCCGTGGGTCTGTCCCTAAAAAGACAAAAAAAAAAAATTAATAATAAATAAAATAATTAACCCCAAGATATGATATTTTGCTTTAGGCATTCTGTATAATGACCAAAGAAAATAAATTCAAATTTGTGGACTGTCTTTCACGTACTTACTTGCATGGTCTTTTTCTTCACGAAATCTAGATACAAGTTTAAAAATTCAGGATATTTTAAATATAGTTCTATTATGAAATTGTAAGTTTAATTTCCTCATAGGCTAAATTAATGCCTTTCAGTCAAGGTTAGTTACTAAAAAAAAAAAAAAAATCCTCAAGTTCCTACTGAATGCTGGGCACAATTCAAAGTGTGGGAAACTACAGCTGTGAACAAGATACTGTTTTTTGGGGAATTTATAATTTTCTGCAGTGTTATGCTTTGATTCCCTTCTCTTTATTTTTTGTGTATCTACTGGACATTTTAGTTGTTTTTTTTTTTTATCATGAGTCATACATAAAACATCCTATTTTAAGATGTTAAAAGCTTAACTTTGATCATATACGAAAAAAATACCCTTTACTCCCCCTCCATATAATTTTATTTTTGATGTCACAATTTTATATTATGTACTCATTAACAAATTATTGTACCTATAGTTATTTTTAATATTTTAATGGCTAATCTTAAGTGATTTAAAAATGTTATATTAGAGTACTCTGAATTTGACTTTATACTCACTTTTACCAGTATGGTTTATATTTCCTATATTTTCATGCTAATAAAGAGTACAATTTCATTTCAGCTTGAAGAACTCCTTTGAAATTTCTTGTAAGGCAGATTAAGTGGTAATAAACTCCTTCACCTTTTGTTTATTTGGGAAAGTCTTCCCCTCTCCATTTTTGAAAGAAAACTTTTACAAGTAAAGTATTCTTGGTTGGATTTTTCTTTTTTTTCTTTCAGCACTATGAATGCATCATCCCACAGTTTCTTGGCCTGCATAGTTTCCGCTAAAACATCCTCTGATAGCCTTATGGGAGTTCTAGTTTGTAAGGATTGTTTTTTCTCTTACTGCTTTAAAAGTTTTGTCTTTAATTTTAGATTGTTATATTATCATGTGTTTTATTTTTTTATTTTTTTCCCATGCCCGTGGTATGCGGAAGTTCCTGGGTCAGGGATCAAACCTGCACCACACCACTGAACCAAGTTGCTGCAATGACAATGCCAGATCCTTAACCTGCTGTGCCACAAGAGAACTCTGTAATACGTGTTAGAGGAGATCATTTTGAATTGAAATGTTAGGGTGACTTATTAGCTTCATGAACTTGGATATCTAAATCTTTCCCAAGATTTGGGAGATTCCCAACCATTATTTCTTAAATTAGTTACCTGCGCCTCTCTACCATGGGGGCTAGCCTGGCACTAAGGTAAGCCTGAAACCTGGGGCTTCAGGAGCTGGCCTGGAGTTTGGTTCTGTGGAGGCCAGTCTTATAACAGAGTGGTTTGGAGCCTAAGTCCATGGGAGCTGGTCTTGAGGCTGGGGCCACAGGGGCTGGCTTGGTGCCGGGGTGGGTAAAAAGCCTTGGTCTGCAGTGATTGGACTGGCATCAAGCCCACCTGGGAGTTTGGTTTGCAAGTTCCCACCTGGAGCTTGGGTTCACGGGGGCTTATGGATCCTTATGAACTGGCTGATATTGGTATTGGCTGGGGGCCTGAGTTCATAGGAGCCCACCAAGAGCCACCTAGGCCTTGGGGGTTGTCCTGGTCCTGGGACAGACCAGTGTCGGGTCCATTATAAAGTCTGACACTCACTTCACTCTCCTTTTCCAGCAGGGAGAGATGTCTCACCATGCTGTGCTGCCTGGACTTCGAAGAGAGGTGACGGGGATAGTGTGAGTCTATCTTTCCTACCCTCCAGTAGAGTCTCTGAGTCTCCCTCACCTAGGTGCTATATATAATCCCTCACTTGGAATTTTCAGCTCTTGTGAAGGTTTTTTTTTTTTTTTGTCTTTTTAGGGCCATTCCCATGGCATACAGAAGTTCCAAGGCTAGGGGCTGAATCAGAGCTGCAGCTGCCATCCTACGCCACAGCCACAGCAACAAGGGATCTAAGCCGTATCTGTGACCTACGCCACAGTTCATGGCAAACACCGGGTCCCCGATTCACTGAGTAGGGCTAGGGATCAAACCTGCGTCCTCACGGACCTTAGTCAGGTTTGTAAATGCTGAGCCATGACAGGAACTCCCTCTTGTGAAGGTATTTTTGTGCACAGTTAGTTTTTCAATTTAATATTTCTGAAAGGGTACAGGCACTAGAAATTCCTGTACAGCAGTTTTGCTGATGGCACTTCCCTGGATGTTTCTGCCCCTACTTTACAGATGACAAAACCGGGTCCCTGAGTGGAGGAATGTTTTGTCAAAGAATTCCTTAGAGCAAGTCAGGGTAAGAACTCAAATTTGTCTGCCTCCACAAATGTGTCTTTCTGTCATAAAACCCCTTCTCTTCAGAAGTGAAATGTACTGAAAATAAAGATAATTGCTCCTTTCAATAAATAATTAATTATAGCCGCATGTGCCCTCCATAAAGCAAAATAATGCACATTGTGGGAAGATAAATCTTTATACTGCTCCCTTCCATACAATGCAAGAGAAGCCACATCCAGATGTTGAATTATATAAAAGGAAAGATTGCATTGCCAAAGCTTCCACCAATTATTTGGCTGTCAAAAGTTGAAAACGTCAGACAGATGACCTTTTGTTTAGAAGAAAACCATAATAGCTCATAGTTTTAAAGTTTGGCAAAGCTGAGAGTTTGGGTGAAAATATGTTATTCTGTACATTAAAGGAAAGAAAAGTTCAAAGAATTTTTTTTCAGGTAGTACAAAATAGAGGTAGGGAGAATCTTAGGAAATGGGAGAGAAAGTGAGGAGTATACCAGGTGAGTGCCTCATTTACAATAGCCAAGACATGGAAGCAACCTAAATGTCCATCAACAGAG
>PVHT020000230.1:23441910-23539530 GCA_004024745.2 Catagonus wagneri | reverse complement strand
AAACCATTGAGGGGAGGGAAGAATTAGGAGGGGGTGAATAACATCTACACACTACTGTATAAAAATAGATGGTTAAGGAGAACCTACTGTATAGCACAGGAAAAACTACTCAATAGTTCTAATAACCTCTATGAAAAACTGGATTTATGAATGACTGATTCACTTTTCTGTACTCCTGAAGCTAATACAACATTGTAAGTCAATTATACTCTAATAAAATTAAACATTTTAAAAAGGAAAAAAGAAAAAAGAAAGTGAGTGCCTAGCTAGAATGGCAGCCAGGAAATCCACAAGGAAGACCCCGGCCAATAAGAAACCCTTGTAAGGAGTGAATCTATACAACTCTGGAAAGTTGAGGCCTTATTCGTAACTTCTCATGGTTTTCTGCTTAGTGCCACACATTCTGAAAAAAAAAAAAAAAACTTCTTTTTTCTCTCTCTGAATTTTGAATCAAAACAAGAAGACTAGGTTTGCATTCGGGGTGACTCAAGCTAGGAAATTAAGAGCCACAAGTGATGAGATGTTAGTGAGATCAGGAATCCAGAAAAGAAACTTAGAAAAAGAGAAGAATAGGGGAAATTTGTGACCTTCCCCAACAGGAATCTAAGCAGATGTAATAGGAGGATGTATTATTGCTGTTTTTTTGTTTGTTCCTGTTTTTTTTGTTTGTTTGTTTGTTTTCAGTGTATGTAGATGGAAGCTTGAGCCTATTTATTTCAATATTAAAAGAAAACGGTGACCAACCTTCATCAACTGTGAGATTTGTAAGACACTCAGATATCTGGTACTTGGGTCATAAAGAGAATACTGAAATCACCCAAACTCTCTATCACAAGGGAAACAAAACTTTGCACAAAGGTTTTCCCAACATTTTTACTTTCCCTCTACCGCACACCCTGGTGTCCATCAACATCCAGTGATGTGCCTTATGTAGATAGACTGTGATTGCGTGGACCGCCATCTTTTCTCTGTCTGAATGGCCCTTCTCCATCTGCTACAGTTCTGTTTAGACACCATTTCTTGATTGAGACTTTTTTTTTATACCCTCCTGGCTCTTTCCTCCTTAATAATTTCTTAGGTCTATTTCTATTAAAATCCTTGCAACTCCAGAAAATCACTACTAATGCTGCTATTCTCTCTCCATCTGAACCATAAACAGCTTAAGTGAAAGGAAAGGCACTGCTCAAGTCTTTGTGCTAGAATCTAGCCCGGTGCTGAAATATAGATGTTCAATAATTCTTAATTTGACACATAACCAAATACTTGAATGATGTCTTATTAAGATGTCTTATTAAGCAACTTTGTTCAAAACTTTAAGAGGAGAGCTCAAATGGGATGCTTGAATTTTCTCTGGATTCTTACCCCACCTCAGTTACCATCTGTGACAGAGAAGCTATAATTATACATTCCCTGTGAGAATTATCACCATGAAAAAAATCACAGCCTTAGCCAACAGAATTCATGGAAACTGAGCTCAGCTCTTTTGAGCTCTTGAGAAATGTAGGAAACTGACTTTGTACTTTGCTTCCTTTTCTCTACAGAAACATTGGTTTCTAATTTGATTGTTTCAATTTTTTAAAAATTTGAAATAGCTTCAAACTCACAGAAAGATTGTAAGAATTAAATAAAAACCAACCTTATGTATGCTTCATCCAGATTCAACCAGTTGTTAAAATTTGCCACATTTGTTTTCATATCTCTCTTTTCTATATGTACATATGTATGTATGTATATATGAATATGTGTGTGTATATACATACATTATATATATATACACATACATATTCATGTATACATATGTACATATATACGTATGTATGTATATACACTTTTCCCCTTAAACTAATGATAGTAAACTATAGCATCTTACCCCTTTATTGGTAAATACTTCAATCTGTAGTTCCAAAGAGCAAGGGAATTCACCTCCATAACCATGATATAATTATAAAAATCATGATATTTAACATAGGCACAATATTATTTTTTGGCCACACCCACTGCATATGGAAATTCCCAGGCTAGGGATTGAACCTGCACCACAGCAGTGACCCAAGCTGATGCAGTGACAATGCCAGATCCTTAACTTGCTGTGCTGCAAGAGAAATCCTGATTATTAATTAGCCCATGGGTCATAGTCAAATTTCACCAATTGTCCCAATAATATCTGTATCAAATTTTCCTGGTCCAGTATCTAATTTAGGATCCCATAAAGCCTTACTGTCTTGTATAAGACTAATACTTTTGAATAATACCAGCCACTGATTGTGCAGACAACTCCTTAATTGGGGTTTGGCTGATATTTCCTAATGATTTAATTCATTTTATGCATTTTGAGCAGAAACACCACAGCCTGATGTCAGTGCATCTCTTTAGGAGTCACGTGGTCTCAGTTCATTCCATTTTTGGTAATCTTTGATCTACAAACTACTTCATAATTGCAAGAAGAAAGGTAGTGACTGTACAATGGAGAAACCTGGCAAACACATCTTAATCAAATGATCACAGTTAACATTACCAGTAGCTGATAAAAAAATTAAAATCTATTTTAAGAACTTAATTTGTGACCCATGCAGATTACATGTTCTGAAAAAAAAATGCATGAAAAATGACTTTGGTTTTTGCAGCAATATTAACTTAGTGCCCAGTGCATAAAGTCTAGAAGACTTTTGATAATATTCAATAATCTACTTCCTTCATAACAAGTTACTTATTTGTAATACTCCCACATATCTTTTTAAACCTTTCTGTGACCTTATGTACAAATGAGGAAACAAAAGTACCTGGGCCAAGGTCTCAAAGCTCAAAACAATGCTGGAATGTAAGTAAGTCCTTTTTCATCTCCCCGCAAGCTCAGTGTTCTTTGCTCTGAACGTATTTGTTCAAAACCAGTGAAATTATGGTTGCCCAACAATAGAAAAGAGCTCAGCAGGAGCTATTTCTATTTGCATACTATTAGATAGCACTCTCTCATTAAAAAAAAAAAAAAAAAAATGCAGAGAAAGAATGAGGAAGAAGACCATGGAAGTGAGAGGGGAGTGAAGGCTAAGCAAGGCAGGTGGTGGGAAGAAAAAGGATTCCAGTTTCCCCCACAAGAGACCAGTCCTGCCTGCAGCCTTCTAAAGAGCAAACCAAGCCAATCTGAATGCAGGTATTTCTAGGTGAGCTCAAGTACCCGTTACAGAGAAAGCAGGAAGCTGTGTTTCACTGTAGATAGGAACTTAAAAGCAGCAACTATATATAGCACTCCTGTTCAGAGAAAAAAAAAGTTTCCAAAGAGCCCCAAATTTTTCAAGTTATAGAGAAACCTCATCTGTGGGCGGGGCTCTCACTAAGCAGATATTTAGAAGAGATGTCACAAAATGGAGGTCACGGTGATGTTGCCCATGCAGCTTCTGGAAGGGAGACGTGGAACAGGACCAGATGGAGGGCACAGGGTGGCAAAGTTGCCCCTCTTCTCTTGAGCTGAGCAAAAAGGAGTCTCTTTCTTCCACTCTGAGTCTACAATGCACACTCACCTGCCTCTGCAAAGCCAGCAAGACAGGAAAGAGGCTTTGCAATGTTCAACGTTTATTATTACTGATTTTTGAAACGAGTCATATGAATTCTACAGAGGGTGGTGGGGGCTACAAAGTACCTCCAAAGAAGAAGTGGGAACACAAACACTGGAGAGATAACAGAGTCCTTAATAAGTAGGTCGCAATCACTAGGAGGAAGCCTTCCAAAGCATATCGTTTCTTCTCTCTTTTTGCCCTTTCTGGAGGAAAGGGCAGGTAGCTACACCACCCAGATCACTTTCTTTTTATTAGCAGCTGTTTCATGCTCTGTCCCCCAGCAGCTAGATAAATTCTCCTTGCTTCTCACTTACTCACAGCTCTACTCTTCTAGGATGCATTACTTTCTCCTTGCTGACCTCGGTGATTTAGTCTGTGTTGCACCCCTCTTCACATCTGTCACCGCAGCATCTGCAGTCGAGCAACCCTTTGTTAGAGTTGAGTCCATTCCCTCCAGTTACGCCTTTCCCATTTCCCTTGAAAACCGGCACACGAGACCAAGAGTGTGGGATCGTGAAGCAGCCCGGGGACAAACAGGGCAGCTAAGGGCTCGGACTCTGAAGTCAGACACATCTGGATTTGAACAGGGTCCCTCCCGTTATAAAATTATGTGATCTTAGCTAAGCCTATGTTTCAGTGTCTTCATCTGCAAAACCGACATAGCCATATATCTCATGTTTCACAGCGTGCATGCCAAGTCCTTGGCACTTAGTAAGGACTTAAATCGTGGTAACTAGCATTGGCATCATCATCGTCATCACTGTAGTTGTTGTTGTATTAAGCCCCATCGTCATCCCTATCTTCTTTAAACATTATGAGGAAGTAGACAAAGAAATAAGAAACATGGGTTTGGAAATTTCTAGAAATTTCAGAATCTTACTAAATTTTCACTGTGGTTGTACTTTAAGACTCTGCCTTAAGTCCTTTTACTTATGACATTTGCTAAGGATGTCCTTTTCTCAAGAGAAGGTATACATTCACATGGTAAGGAGAAGGAAACGGTCTGTGCCTACCTCAACCCCAGCACCTGGCACAGCTGGCGAGAGGTGAGGATTTGACAGAGGCAGAGCAAGGGTGTGGCCACCCGGTCCTCTAACAGTCTCTTGGTTCCCTTGGCCCGGGGTCACATGAAGAGGGCCCAGGGCTTCCTTCCGCCTCGGCATTTGCTACGCTATGTTCATTGTTGCTCTGGGGCTGTGGTCCATTTTCTTAAAGATCTCCCCGACTAGATCACAGGTGTCTCTAGAATGGGAGTGTGTTCAATTCATCTCCGTGCTCATCAGCCCAAGCATAGCACAGGGGGAAGGAGCTGGGCCAGCGCTCCCTCTTTCTCATCACTTTTCTCAGTCTCACTTTCTGTCCCTCTTCTGTCAGTGAAGAGTCACATTAGGAGAGAATCACAGATATAAATAACCCTCCCTCCTCAAACACACACCCACTCCGGTGGACAAACGAGGGAGCGGGCTCCAAGACCGAATAGCCTGGGTCTGGGATCTCACAACAGGTGAGCAAGATGAGGACGGGGGAGCCAGACTTCCTGGCTTACATTCCCACACAGTCTGTATTCAAGGGCTCATAGGCTCTACTGCGTGTTTATCATTTGGGGGAACCCCAGACAGGTGACTCACCACAGAGAACTACCCTGTTTTCACAGAAAGGATCACCTGCACTCCTTCCCTCACGCCCTTCTTGATTGAAAACTGCCCCTGACATCCAGTGACCACATCCTCCTTGCCATTTACACCTAGCTAGGGTCTTCCCCTCTTCCCCTTCCTCCTCCCCCACCCCCACTTTCTTGCAAAATTGGCTTATTCTGGGCAACAGTCCAATTCTCTTGTACTAATGCGAGGATGAGTGCTAAACTGGCCACATCTATATACATTTTTAGAAGGGTTTTTAGAGGTCAATGTCTCTAATCAAAGGAGTGATGGCAAGTCCTAAGTTCAGGAGAGTAGACATGACTAGGTGGCGTTTCCAGATGATGGGGTATGGAGGGACAGTAGGAAGGTTTGTGCTACTGGTCATTATGCAAACTCACGTAGCCTGTGCCTTTGAATGTGTTTGATAGGTCAGACAGTTGGTGAGTGAAATATATATCTGATCCAGAGACTGTGCAATACCCCACATTATTGCCCAAAGTCTTGGTGGCATAGCCTGCTCCTTCCTAATAAGGAACATAGGAATAATCACAATGGAAGTAATTATTATCAAGGATATCATTGGTCTATTGACCTTTCCTATGTGCAGGTAATACGGCATGAACATCACAACATTTTGAGGTAGGAGTCATTTCAAAGAAAACTCAACTCAGAGAACTTGGGTCATGTTACGTGGCTCAGAAGTGGCTTTGAATCCAGGGATGTCTTACTCCAAAGCCCACTCCTTGTGTTTCCCACATGGTGGCCGTGACCCTGTGGTTCTCTGGCAGACATACAGGAGAATGTGGGTTCAGGAGCATAGAGATGGATAAGAATACCTGGAAAGGGAACACTGATAGGAAGCCAAGGGGTCATTTGTTTGTTTGTTTGTTTCCTTTAGGCCCCAAGGCATTTGAAAAAGAATATAACGAAGCAAAGCCAGCTACTGCCAATTCAAGCAGCTTCCTCCCTTTGTTTACACCTTTCTTGGCTCACAAATTTTTGCCACCTGTCAGCAACTAAAAACATTTGAAGATTTAAATTTTGGACTAGAACTCAGGTAGACCGGTGTTTTGGATGACTTCATTCTGGGGAACTTGTCATTTTTTCCATCTTGGCCCCAGAGGAATGCTAAGAAAACCAAGGCAGAAACTGCCTGGGCCTGTTGTCTTGTTCTCACAAGCAGCAGCTCACAGTTGACAAAGTCTTTCCTATCCCAACCATCCTCCCGTCTGAGCTCTTAACGGTCCTCACAACCTAGCTCTGAAGATGCCTGAGAGGGCTGACCACCCCAGCTTGTTTACTTCGAAGTATTCGGGAGCTAGCAGGAAAAAGCATGACAACATCACCGAATGCATTGAGCAAAATTCTTCTCCCAGGGAGTTCCCGTTGTGGCGCAGCAGAAATGAATCTGACTAGTATCCAGGAGGATGCAATTTCATTCCCTGGCCTTGCTCAGTACGTGGGGGATCCAGCATTTCTGTGTGAGCTGTGGTGTAGGTTGAAGAGGCAGCTCAGATTCTGCATTGCTGTGGCAGTGGTGTAGGCCAGCAGCTAGCTCTGATTTGATCCCTAGCCTGGGAATTTCCATATGCCTCGGGTGCAGCGCTAAAAAGCAAAAACAAACTTCTCCCAGGTAAGCCTGGTTCTCTTAAAGCCACAGACCTACCATAGACAGGTCCAAGCACCACTCTCTCGCTTTTGGAATGCTCACCCACTCAGTCCTTTGCTAGGCGAATCGCCCTTTCTGCTCAGCCCAGCCACTCCCAACTTCCTGACATACTCTGATTTAATCCAAAGCTCCCCAGCTGAGCTTTCCTTCTATCTTAACCATACTGCTTAACACTGAACTTATTTAGTCTCCAGACACAGCTCCTGAAGGCAGAGATTCTGTCTTACCTCTCCATCTCATCACCCCTACCTGGCACATAGCAGGCAGTCGATAAATGACTGTGAAATAAATAATGTGATCCTCTATCAGACTGACAAAATCATCGACTGCTTCACAAGGCATCAACAGAACAGATCCAAGTCACATGAGAATTAAGTGATATAACACAGCTCTTCCTCTGGCATATAATCTTCTTTCCAGGAAGAAGAACAAGATGGATAGAACGCAAAATGGTGAAAGAGCTTCTGTGTCTAAGTGCAGTATTCCAAAGGCAAAAAGCGAGAGGTAAGAGGAGCAGGGGAGGCTGAGGATACGGGCAGAGGCAGGAGCATATTATACGCTGTGTGTATTTATCCTCACTGGGAGTTTAGACTATATTTTGTACAAAAGAGGGAGCCAATGAAGGTTTGAAATAAGGGAATAATCATATTTCTTGTCGGTTCTCAAATTTCAAGGAAGGACAGAGCCTAAGAAAGAGTAAGAGATGGCAATGAATCCACACCCCTCTAGCAGATAATTTTTTTTTCCACCAATGGAATTTCTGTACCAATGATAATTCTGTGACCATCATCACCATCGACTGCACATTTACACTGTACCTATGAACACTCTAAGTACTTACATCTGTCGGCTCACTTATTACTCCCCTTGACCCTCTGAAGCTATGCGCAGACATGGTTAAGTCCTGTGTCACGAATCACACATCTGCTATGTTCAGGAGTCCGTTTCCACCCTGATCTGTATGTCATCATAAACAGTGTTCTTTTTGCTCCATAATCCAAAAAAAGTCTCTTGACAATCTGCTCTGTTCTTTGGAAGATGGATTGAAGAGTAGGGCACATTCCTAGACAATGCAGCTTGGCCGTGCTTGGTAGGGAATAGGTGTTCAAGTAATGACTTGGCTGTCCTAAGAGAAATGACCATATACAGACACAGGAAATGCATTCCCCTTTCTATGGGGGCACATAAAACCCTTAGCTACCTTTTTTTTTTTTTTTGGCTTTTCTGTATAGTGGTCCTAATATAGGTAGTGTTTTCTTCCATAATTTTACAAAATAATTCCTCTTGGAAATCATGGTCCTGTCCCTTTATTCCTTGAGGTGCAGTTCTCATACAATGTGTTTGAATTCTTCCTTTCACTTGAATGATACTGCTGGATATTTAAACCATAGAAAATAGGTTGCATTCTCAGACCCATCTTATCCAAGTAACTTAAACTATAAAATGGGAAGGGCTCAGTGACTGTGTTATTTGTGATGATGTATTTAAAACAAACTGCAAAATATTTAATGGTTAATAGTACCCTCTTTTCCTTTTTGCAGAGGTCCCTGCCATTTTTGGCTCAGATCACAGTAAGAATCCCTTGTCAACTGATCTTTCTTTCTCTCTAAAAGTCTACCTTCCAATTCTGTCATCAAAGATTGCTATAGACTTTTGATCAGTCCTGCATACCAGCAAAAATGGTTCTGGCGATCTGGGTCAAATTAATGGAAAATGATCAAAATTAAGAACACTCTTGGCACCATACCATAGCAGGAATGCTTTCAAGAGCTTCATGTGTTTATCCTAGAGACAAGGATGTTTATGTCATCATTTTTAGATATCTAAAGTTTTTTTTTTTTTTATGTGAAAAAGGAATTATAGGTCTTAGTGAAGTCAGGTATAGAATTCAGACCCAAGAGTGGAAGTTGCAGGGCAACATATTTTGGAACAACTGAAGCAAGAATTTCATAATAGCCTACAGAAGAAAAAAAAAAAAAGAAGAGTTGACTCGGGAGGTGGTGAGGTCTGGTAGACGTGTTCACCTGCAGGCAGGTTGGCCACTTGGTGGAGATGTTGTAGAAGGTATTCCCGTATCACCATGGGGGGTTGGGCTCCATGAGCTTGACAGTCCCTTTGAACTCAGGGGTTTTGTAACACTACACATGCATACTTATTTGTATGTAGTCTGTATTGGCTTCTAACTGGTGCAAGGCAGGTTGAGATTTAAGAAAACTTCCTAAAAATGATCCTGGATTTCAAACAATACAATAACCAAACGTTACAGCTAAAATTAATAATAATAATAAAAAAGAACCTCATCTATAAACCTCATTGTAAACACGTTCAGGCTGAAGTCCAGAGAGTTAGAATGACCTTCTCAAGATAACGTAGCAAAATGTCACCAAGTCAGAGCTCAAAATTTCAAATAAGGGTTGAGATACACAAACATATGTATGTCTCTAAAGAACAGTTCAAGGAAATCCCCTTTTTAAAAAGAAAGCTGCAATAAATAATCTCTTCTCTCATATCTTATTAGTAAATATGAAGCACTCTTGACATGTTTTTTTATTAACCAAATGATCCACATTTAGTAAAGACTAAGGAGTGAGAAACAGAGTCTTGGTCCTAAATTTCAAAGATGAATGGGACTGAAGCAGTAAATTAGCAAGACCTGAGGGAGGCTGCAGAAAGCTAATTCTTCACTGGAACTACTGTCCTGGGAGACATTTGATAGCAGATTTGGGGCTTGAAAGGCAACTGAAAAAACTTATTTCAGGTAAAAGTTGTCCTCTCTGGGCAAAAAGCAAAGGGGCTATACAAAGTACTTAACCATTGCAGAAGTAAGATAAGAGGTGCAGCAGGTATTTCTCAGAATGGGAGCCAAGGAAATTACCTACCTTTAACATTTTCGTGGATTTGTAAAATAGCAAACATGGAATCTAGTCGCCTATGATAATAATTAATGGAGACAACTTTAAAGATGAATAAGTTGGGTAAATCAAACATATCGAGACAAAATCTCTATGAATGTTCACCAGTGATAGAAGGAAATGACCAGTCTGAGTGAGTTCCATGGATCTGGTGAGATCTTTGTGTGTCTAGATGCTAAGGGCCAGAACAGCCTCTGGTTTGGCTGTTTCTGTACCGCTAATGTCTTGCACAGTAACTCAGTCGGTAAAGGTATTCAATTAATCAACAACTTGCAGGAATAGAATGCTGCAACACAGAAACGGCCAAGGCTGATGCCCCAGGGATCATAGTAACAGTCAGGGCCAGTCATAGGTAAAAGCCAGACAAATCTCTTTGCATTTTCCATATTAGAATGAAATTATGGATTTTGACACCCATCTTTAAGATGACACTGTGAGCTCCTCAAAGTAAAGGTCTTTGTAATCCATCTCTTTCTCTCTGTGCAAAGCTCAGAACTCGTTGAGGAGTAGGTATGCAATAAATTTTAGGTAGGCTACAGTAAAAATGCACTTCCCTGATACTCCCTAGTGATAAGTAATTATAAAATAAACTCAGACCTTCTCCTACAACATACCTGGGCACTAGGGCTGTGTGTGTGTGTGTGTGTGTGTGTGTGTGTGTGTAACTGTAAAGTGTATAGACCTAGGAATAACCTTGGAAATTTGGCTTCTGAATCAGTACGACAACTGACTTAACTCCTCCAAGACTCGACCTCTCCAGCTATAAAATGGAAGTAAATACACCTAGCTCTAGATTTCTTGAACTGTAGTGAGGATAAAAAGAGATAATACATACAAAATACCTAGAACACTGTTTGCCACACACAAGTATTTCGTAAGTGAAATGAGTTGCCATTATAAACACATTATTTATTTTCATTCCTTTAAGAAATTACTTTTGGAGTTCCCTTCGTGGCTCAGTGGTTAACGAATCTGACTAAGAACCATGAGGTTGCGGGTTCGATCCCTGGCCTTGCTCAGTGGGTTAAGGATCCGGCGTTGCCGTGAGCTGTGGTGTAGGTTGCAGATGCGGCTTGGATCTCACGTTGCTGTGGCTGTGGCGAAGGCCGGCAGCTACAGCTCCTGTTAGACCCCTAGCCTGGGAACCTCCATATGCTGCGGGTGCGGCTCTAGATAAAAGGCAAAAAGACAAAAAAAAAAAAGAAAAAGAAATTACTTTTGCTAACTTTCAGATGTGAGATCTTAGCCACTGAAACCCTCTGGGGATTCAGGCAGGATCCTGGTTCTCAGAGAGGCCATATCTATTAATAAGCCCCACTACAGACTAACACCTTAATAATAGATATTCCTGTTTGGGCCTGCTCCCTGTAAAGGTCATGAAGTATAATTACATTGTTTAATTGAATATGACATCCGTTAACTTGGTGGGTAATCTTCACAATGTGTGTGATATTTTCTGTCACTCCCTATTTTTTCATTTCAGCTTAATTTAGCCCACATCTTTATACTGTTCTAACTTCGGAGTGGGTTTTCCCCTAGTCTCTGTTCTGCTGAATTGCATCTTCAGGTCTGTTCAAAAAGAGAGAATGAGAGATGAGAATACAGTGATCAAGTTCCTTCTCATCTCTGTTGCCTGCAACATAGCATTAAAAAAAAATCTGAGCACAGTAACGGTTGAATGAATAGTAAAATACTCTATTGAAGAGAAATACATAGTCAGAAGAAAAAATGCAAAGGCCCCTAAGTGAATTGTCGACCTTAAATAGGCAATTGCATTCTCTCTGAGTCTCCAGATCTTTATCTGATGAAGGAAGAGGTTGTCTATGAGGCCCTCCCAGTGGATCCTGAGGGCATCATAGATATTTAATCTCCCAGTACTGCCTTTACCCTCTCCTGACACTTTCATGCAACTGGGGATTTTTAATATTTTAAGTATTAATGGCAAGAAAGAAAAACACTAAGTGATAATTTTAAAAATCAACGGTGAAGCCCAATCTGAATTTGGAAGTTTTCTTATACCTATTCTTTTACTGCAGATGACTTCATTGCACTGAATGTAAAGACACAATGAAAATTAGTTGATATTTTCTACGTACTGAATGGCCAGCAATGGGAAATTACCCAAGATACTGATGGAACAAAATTCTTAACCTTTTCTGGGAAATTCCATCCTCTTCCTGGGTGCGAGTAAGAATTGAAGATCTTAAATTCAAATTTAGATAAACGTTTATGTAGTACAATTAAATACTATTAAACCAGTATGATTTACTCAAAATAGAAAATTAAAAAGTAAAAAACCCAAAACCTTACAAATGAAGAATATAATTTATACATGTTCCAATAAAATCAGTTCAATTTAAATGATATACCTTTGTCATTTTACAGTTTGCAAATAAATGGTAAACTGATGCTCTGAGAAGGGATAACAGAGCAAAAGCAACAGTAATAAGATGTATGTATTTTATAACGTAGATATTTCAGAACTGAGCTAGAATAAAATTCTAGGGTCAGAATTGTTGAACTTTGATTGCACAGTCAAGAAAGATTGTTGTAAAACTTAGAGATGGGTGAAGCAAATCTAAAGGAATTGATCCAGGTCCATTTTCTGTGCTATTGATTGATTGCTATTGTTGGCATAATGATTGAAGGAACAGGTGTTCTACCATGACACCCTTGAAAGGAAAGCAGAGGAAAAAGAAACTTTTGTGAATACTTGCAGTTGGAAATGTGATATAATACAATTTAGAGAAGTGAGAGGGTTTTGTGTGTGTGTGTGTGTGTGTGTGTGTGTGTGTGTTGCTTTCCTTTTGTTTTTTGACAGGAACTATCTTTTGACTAAGTATTAAGGAGAGTGCTGATGGATGGGTTACCTCAAGCATTGGGGTTTCCTGAGGAAATTTCTCCGGTGAAATTCTCCCTGAGCCAGGCTCAGGATAAATGCTTAAAACAAAAGCCTCGCTGAAATTAGGGGTTCCCCACCCATCCACGTTCAGGCATTATTCTCCAAGATGTGAATCGGCAGTCAACCATACTTGAGAAATTTTTACTTTCAAACTTTCCTTGTCTCTACAGAAAGCTTGAGCAGTGCTTTGAAAATAAATGTGCTCTATGAATGCAAAAGTCAACAATAGCATTGCCATTATCATGAGCATTTTTTTGTTTGCCTTCTAAATGGAATACCTCACATTTATGGATAACAATCCTTCAAAAACCTTGAGGGTTTGTTGCTTGGCAAATAGTACACATTTGATTAGGAATCTAAACTGGGGAGGAGGGCGGGGAATAAGGGAAATCCTTGAAAGTATGTCAAAAATAGCTCTTTCTGTAGTTTATTTCAGAGCTCATTGCTTTTATTGACATTATTTTTTTAATTTTAATTAAATTTTGAGAGAAGTTGTTGCCAGTCTACTTGTATTAATATGTTTCCTATTGTACTTAAAATTTTCTCCAAACTCCCATGCCTTCATCATCAAAGAGTTACTGATATTTCAACCAAAGAAAAGAAAAAGGGAGAGAGGAACTAATACATATCGGTGTATTATTTGCAAGGCACTATGGTGAATATTCTATGTCCATTATTTGATTAGACTATCCATTATGAGGAAATATATCACCCCCTAAGAGCTCATACATGACTCATACATGATACATAGTCATACAGCTTGAAAAAAAACAGAGATGAGGTTTGAACAACCTCTGTAAATGTTTCAAGATTTCCCCTGGACCCAACCTCTTACTTTACCAAGTAATGCCCCTAAATGCTAATGCGAGGGACAGTTTCTGAGAATTCGGTGGTCCCAGGCCAAATAACTGAGGAAAAGTCCTGAGCTGAAGAGAAGTTTACAACATAACAGGAACACAGAAAGTCAGCAATGCCAGAGAGGACAGACGGAGTTGAGAATTCAGCTGAGCTCAGACACTCAGGACACTTAGAGGCCATGATAAGGGTTTTGGTCTTTAAACTTGGAGGAACGGCAGCCATGAATGGTTTTCTCTATGACTATAAAATGAGCACACCAGTGAGTCAAGGAAACAGCTCTGACTACCAAGTGGAAACTGAATGAAAAGAGGGAAAGCGATTCAATCAGATGGCTCTGACAGAAATCTAAGTAAAAATGGTGGTGATTTAGATTTCACTATTGGCTGTGGAAAAAAGTAGAAAGCAGATTCAAGACAAAGGGAAGAAAATAAACATAGTTGGTGATTGGATGATGTAAAGGGAGAGAACAGTATCAGCCAGACCCCAGGATTATGACATAAAAATCTAGATAGATGGCAGAATATTTGATGCTCTTTTGACTTAAATTCTATTTTTAAGTTCCTAGGTTAGTTAAAATCACACTAAAAGATTTTCTAATCCAGAAACTTTTAATAGTCAACCTAGACTTTCTCAAAATAACAGTGACCTTTACTAAGTTCCTGCAGATGGCATGCATGCTTATTCTTTATAACCTAACATCTACTCCAGTAATTTTAGAATTTTTAAAAAAATGGTTCTTTTTTTTTTAACAACTTAGAAGGACTTCCAGCTACACATAGCTGAATAAATGCATGTCATTATGTACTCTTTTTTGAACAAATCTGTGAACTCTAAAGACAAAGAAAATGGGAGAAAAGAGAACTACAAAAAAAACTGTCAATGAATTTGAGATAGATTGAAAATGATAAAGAAAATAACAAAGCAGAGAAACTGAACAGCAAGAACCTATACAGAGGAAAGGCATCAAGATGTGAAGTGATTTACAGTACAGAATGCAAAACATCTCAAAAATCAGCTGTATTATGTGCCATTAAATGTGAGAGCAAATAAGAGTCCCCAAATAGGGGGATTCATTGACAGACCGAACTGGGACCATTAGACATCAATATAACAGTATCCTTACTTCCAGTTTCAGGCAAAATTTCTACCCAAGTCTGGAAAGAGATGCATTTGGTGAATAAATTGAGCCACAGAGACTTCAGACTCAAGTATACCAGGCTCAGTAGAGAAAATCAGGAAGATCAAGTATTTTTTTTAAAAAAAAAAAGACAAGAAACTTTCAGCACCCCCTCTTTCTAAATTCTAAGAACGCAGGTGGAATTTCTCACTACCACCTCCCCCTAGTCTCTGCACTCTTAGCCATGTCTTTCTCAAACAGGAAATTAGTAGAGTGTTCTCTTGATAACCTAAATAGCTTGAAAGTAGACTAACAACCATAGCAATCTGGGTAAACTTCGATGAAATAATCTAGTCCCAACCATGCTATCTCATTCAAAAGCTCATTAGCTGACAAATCCAACACAGAGCTTCTCATAAGCTTTATAGTACCCCATTTTCAAATATCAGTGGACAACTAGAGATCACCAATAAGTTAAGAAAAATGTCCAACTCAGAACACAAAGATTGAAAGAAATAGAAAAAAAAGCTTAGGGGAAATAGAGATAAGACTGTACATATAACAGGGGAAAAAAAGTATTTTTAAAAATATTTTAATCATTATTCTCAAATAGATGAAAGAAGGTAATTTAACCATGGAACAAGAAAAGAATGCTACATAAAAAGAACAATCAGATAATAAGAAATTTTAAAAATTAAAACCTTCATGGCTAAAAGTAATTAATGTTATGTTTAGAAATGAAAATTGATGCAATTTCCCTCAAAGTAAACAAAAAGATACAGGAATGGAAACATGAGAGATAAAGGTGGTTAATAAATCCAAGATATGCAATATCAAATAACTGGAGTTTTAGAAAAAGAAACAAAACAAATCAAAACAGAAGAAGTTATAAAAAAAAAAGAAAATGAATTGAGAAAATATCCCAGAATTGAAGATTGAGTGTCTCTGCAATACCAAAAACAAGAGAAGAGAAAAGATGTACAGCAAAAAACATATCATCATAAAAATTAAAAATAATAAAGAAAAAAGAAAAATCCTAAAAATTTCAGGTTAATATAGAAGGTTCTATATTTAGATGAGAAATAAGATGTCATTAGACCTGTGAAAAATAACACGAGAAGTTAGAACATAATAGATTAGTATCTACCAAATAATATTAAAATTACTTTCAATCTATAATTATTTACACAGCAAAATGATAAATCAAAATATGAGCTATGAATTAAAAAAAAATCCTAAACTATGTGCCTCACATGAAAGTTCACAAAATTACTTAAAAGTAGGTGATGTAACCCAAGAAAGAGATACAGGGAACCCCCAAGATGGCCTAGAAACAGCCATTCCAGAGTGGGACAGTACAAAAGAGGTTGGAGGGATATCTGTCTAAAGAAAGTGGAAATGATGGAATATCTGATATGCTGAGGAAAATAGTATACAGAAAGGCTTTACATTACTTTGAAGGGCTTGGGGAGTAATGTTGATAGAAGAAATATAAAAGCCAATCAATAGAAAAATAACTATAGGAAAAAAGTTTACACAAAATATTGTTCACAATTTTGAATTAGTAATGATTAATATTTACATATTCAGATAATATAAAAATTCCAAATAGTAATTTAATTATAAATTATTCAGACAATATAAAAATTCCAAATAGTAATTTAATTATAAATTATTCTATTATGATATTGTTATACAACAGTAAGTAAGAGAATTGGATAAAAGTAATAAATTATGATTATCAATATGCAAAATCAATAGAGAATACATAAAACTGATAGATCAAGAAATTATTTTGTGAGCAGAATATGAGCTAACCTACCAGGAAAAAAATCCCTATAATCTAAGTGAAAAATATTGTTTTGGGGTGCAGGTACTCACCAGAGAAGGATAAAATAAAAAATGTTTTTTAAATTATAACCTTATACCATGGTTTTATTTTAGTAAAAATGTAAGATTTTTAGATAAATAGAAATATAAAAGGTAATTTATGAAAAATATTGGTGAAGATAAATGGAAACTCCTTTTCGAACTGAAATAAACTTAGCTTTCACTACATATGACTAGATTTCAAATATAATGAAACCTTTCTTTCATGTATTCGCAATTTTAAAACGACCTTTGTGTTTTCTCTTTCACTTACCTCATCAAATCCAGAATGGACTGATATTACAGAAAAACAACCACAGGAGTTAATTTTCTGAAATAATCCCTGGTTAAGCTGTTTTTCTGATAAAGTGATAAAAGCCAAAGCAATTTGTCTCAAATCAACCATTATCAATCATTACCTAGGCTTTCTTTGAGCAATATTTCTATCATAAGCAAATGAAGAGCAAAGTAGTCATGATGACAAAATGCTATATTTAACGCTGAATCTGATGATAGCCATAGACTCATAAATGAGAGGTTAAGAGTATGTACTTAAGAAGTACTCCTTTATTAATCAAACAAATATATGTTTAGGAACTTGTTTGTCATAAAATGTGAGCATGAGTTGAATGAAGATAATAATGATTATAGCGATAGTAAATGAAATGAAACTTCTTCATCCAACACACTTACAATTTTACCTAATAATAAAATAACAACAAAGATAAAGACAGATATATACTAAACTTTCAGAAATAAAGTTGATGGCTAAAGAGGTCTTTGGAGGCTAAAGAGCACTAAGAATTAATAACTTCAGATTTAACTAATATTCATTGGACACCCACTATGTAACAGGAATTATATTTTATAATTTGCAAACATTATCTCACTAAATACCCAATTTACTGAAAAGAAATCTAACTATAGAATTTAGGCCAACCACCATCACAAAAATTAAAGAAAAACAATTTTAAAATTATAGAACCAGGGTTCAAAAATCAGTGCAATATAAGTTCAAAACCAATTCTCTTTATACTATGTCAGAAAAAAAAATATTTTGGTTAAGGCTTTTGCAGTATTACTTTGGAGAAGAAACATGAGATATTGTCACTACTTCTAAAAGAAGGAAATGCACATCAACAGAAGCTTGTAAAGCATTGTTTTGCCATGTGGCTCCCCAAATAATTTAGTTTTGTACATACTGAGGAAAAGAAAAAAGAGCTAGAAGACCACCATGGTGTCTGCTTATTTGGTTAGCATGTTATTAAATGAATATTAAAATAAAATTAGAGATCGATACAGAGAACAAATATAAAATGCAAAATAAAGAATGGGCAGAACAGAGGACATGGAAAAGGACAGAAAGAACAAAGAAAGAAGAGACAAGGGATGGGGAAAAAAGGGAAGGAAAGAGAAGGGAATTCAGCAGGCAAGAAATGAACACTGATATCCCTAATTGCAATAAAAATAAATGGTGTGAAATCACTTCTGGGAAGAAGCAGTACATGTACTTTTTCCTATTCCTCTTGCTAAGTACAACAACAACAGTAAGAAAGCCTTCATATTATATACAAAACAAACATAAAAATACTTAAAAAGATAAAGAGAAGGCAGAGAAGCTAGGGAACTTGAGGCTCCAGTAATGATATGGTAGTGGGTTCCCTGGGTTTTCCTGTATAAACTCCTATAACTCAGACTTAAGAGCTGAAGAAATCAGTAACCCAGAATTGTCAATGAGCACAAATATAGGCAAACATGTAAGTAAATAAGCCTATCTTATTAAGACAAAAGATTAGGAAAGGAGCAGCCTAAGAAGACAGGAATTTTTACACAATAAATGCATTACTCTAGCCTAACACCACAAAGTAATCTGTTGGTTTATACACACCCATGTAACAAAGCCTGAGTACAGAGCCAAATGTCCACCTTTGCCAGGCTGTGACAAGGTGTCCCAATCTCCCCTTTGAGGTGGTTTCAGAGAAGGATGAGTGGGGAGTCTGTTTCCACTCCCATTTGACAATAATCAAAAGTCTTACACCCCCTCCTGGGTTGATGTCAGAGGAGTTCCAGTGGACTTTCTCCTAAAACATACTCAAGTAGACCATACAAAGGCAAGAAAAAGAAAACAGATAAATGAAAAAAAAAAAAAAAAGGAAGACTTGATCTAGCATATCAATAACAACATTAAATGTAAATTGTCCAAATATACCAATCAAAAGATTGAGATGACACTGTTTCTTCCAACTGCATATAAATCTGCAATTATCTCAAAATTAAATCTTAATTTTAATAATTTCACAATGTGCAAAAAATGAGTATTCTATTGGTTAAAGTACTTACTTGCTACTTCCTTTATAAAAGCCTATGTTCCCCTATTCTGTGTAATAAGAGTTCTTCCAAATATTACATGTTTTGACTCTGCATTTGAAGGAATTATAAATTAAATATGTATCTTAAATAAGCAAATTTCAGGAAATAGGAAATTGTTCCACTATAGTCACAGCCTCACTTTGCTGAATCCAGCTCATCATGATTATTTGAATAGAATGTTTTGAGGACCTGGATCCTAAACTCCTTTACACGTATAATATTAAAAGTTCTTCACAGGTTTAGTGAACCTCATCAATTTTCTTCTAGTAATAGTTGATGCTACTATTATCTATTTTCGAGGTAAGTTATTTCTTATCTAAAGGCTCTTCTTAAGATGTATCCTATAGGAGGATACAACTTCTTTCACTCTCCCTTATAGCCCATTAGACAGAGCTAGTCTCCTGGTCCAAACCTAACTGCTATAATTTTTTTTAAGTTTTCAAGGATTATGAGAAAATTTGACACACTCAGTTCTAGTTATTGCTACTTGTTTAAATATCTCATCACATTTTATAAACTAGTTTTTTTTTTTTAGTGGTAAGAAAGATAGTGCCAGACCTATTTCTGATTCTTCAGAATGCTTCACTTGAATCCATCTTCAATTGCTTTTTGACAGATAGTTCCTTCCCTTTGGTTGTCAGTCCGGTAAAAGTCACTGCATCCTTGGGAATGTTGAGATTCACTTATAGGGCAGTGGAAGGAACATGGGTGTTGGGTCAGAAAAACTTGATGCAGATTCTAACACCTTTAATTACATATTTTTATGAGGCTGAGCAGTTCACTTGAATTGTTAGCTTCAGTTTCAACATCTGCTTGTTGGGGTAGTCTGGAGAATACATAAAACAATACCTTTATGAAATGTTTTATAAACAGTAAAATCCCCAGAGTCCAAGAATAGTTAGTATCTCTTTCATTTATTGTGCTCTATGCCCTATAGAGTTCTTGACACACAAACAGACCATCAGAAGTTTTGCTTGTTTGAATAAGTGAGTAACCTATTGTAATTTTAATCTAAAGTCACAGGGAGAAAAGTTCTAGACCCAGGAAAACAGAATTATAAACAATCATAATATGATGTATTGCTGAAGAAAAAGGATAGGCTATTACTCCTTGGGCCAAGGGAAATATTCTCCAGGTGCACACAAACACCTTTTGACTCTGTGGGTTTATTTTACTTTCCCAGGAAATCCTCTTATCAGAGTATTCTTTACTTTTCTCAGGTTTTGTCCTCTTTGCATCTGACCAAACCTCTGTTAGGGACTTGACTGAACCACAGAGAATCTGTCTGTCTCAGATTCATCATTTGAATTGGTGATGCTTCTGTAGCGCTCAAATGGTAGATAAAGTGGGTTTAGCTGAATTTATATTGATTCTCAAGTTAAATTTGTGTGTGTGTGTGTGTGTGTGTGTGTGTGTGTGTGTGCGCGCGCGCGCATATATATGTGTCTGTTATATTTATATATCTGTGTCCATTTTTATTGATTCCTTTTTAAAGACCTGGTCTCTTTTTTTCTGCAAGTGAACATAGAAAAGTACTATGTACAGTGGAGGGATCCACTTAGTTGAGATTAAAATCCAAGTCAAATGATTCATTCAACAGCATCCACTCATATTTATTAAATGATCTCTAAACCCTAGGCACTATACTCTAAATAATGGGAATGCAACTGTGAATAAGACAATTTCTTGATCTTTTAAGATCTCAGCCTATCTAAGTTGATCACCACTGAATGTCAATTACAACAATGTATCGTGAACATTTTAATAGGGGAGATAAAAGATACAGTGGAAGTGTGTAATACAATAACTTAAAATTGTGGAGTTCAGAGGGTGGAAAAAAGGTAATGGTAGAGAAAATGGACCAAATGTTAACAGTAAGAGTGAAAGAACATGGTTCTTGGAGGGAATGAAATAAGAGCCCTGAAGATATAGTGTGGAGAACAAGGGGGCCAGTGGAGAGAAATGAAGCCAGAGAAGGAGACAAAGGCAAGAAACTGACGGGACTCATAAATTATGTCAGTGAGGATCACATTCTAAGGAAAACTTTTAGAACCTATAAGGTTTTATCAATGGATTTGAATAATGTTTTTATTGCTGAAAAGAATAGACTGTAGGGACATGAGATGAGAAACTTGGTGACATATTAAGAAATGGCTCCTCTTACCCAGGTGGGAAAAAAAATGGAACAATCTTGGAAATGATAGTGGCCTGATAGACCAAAAGACGTGGGTGAATTCATGAGCTTTCTAATGGGTATAAATGACATAGTTTGGTAATTAATTATGTATTTGAAGGTTAGTAAAGGAGAGTTTATTTATACGCTAGGGCTGCCATAAAAAAAAGACCACAGACTGGGTGACAATATAAATTTATTTCCTTGGAGTTCTGGAGGCTAGAAGTCAGAGATTAAGGCTTAGTACCCCTTGCTAGTATAAGGTATTTTAAGACGCCAATACTGTAGAAACACTCTTGCTTACAATTTCCATTACTCCTAGCACCAACTTTCTTGTAACAATCTCAAGATTGCCTAAGATTTAAGCATAATCCAAAAGAATTTGGAAATACAGTCCCTTAATCCAACTGAGGAAGATTTATAGAAGACTTCGAAGGTAATGGACATTGCAAATATTGTTTAAAGTCCCTTTGTTTCTCAGGAAAATAAATGTTGTTGCTTCTCATCCAGCGCATGTGAAGATCTCTTTAATTTCTTTCTGGTGGGAACCAGAGGGTACCATTATGGCACATTGTCAAAGGAGGCTGGAAATCCATCTTCAAAGGTTTACAGTTCTTCAAATCCTCAAAATAGAGCTGGTTTTCTGCAATACCCTCTCTTATTTTATATTGTAAATATTTCTTCAAAAGGGATCAGGAGATTAAACACAGAAGGTGGGTTATTGATGACTTTCACAGGACATTGCCACTCCTTTCTGGGTCATTCAGCTAATGATCCCTGTACTCTTAGAATGCTTTTTATTAAGAAGAAACACTCAGCCTGCACTCTGGTCGGAACATTTTGGTCTCACTGCATTGCTACCTCACTCTTTCATCAGTGGCTGTTTCCTTTTGGCTCTGTTCCAGTGCCAGAGGAACCATTGATCACCCGTGAGAGGAGGCCTTTGATAGGTGGCCAAGGCCAAGCAGAGGTTTGCCATGGATGATTTGGTTTTGAGGTAGTTTATGAATGAAGTAAAAAAATTTTTTTTTCTTCCACTTGATCTGCCTTTCAGTCTGTGAGTGGGAAGTTAAACAAGAAGGAAACGAGCAATTATAAATTTAATGAAAAATGCATATTTAGAAAGAATGTAATGTTTCTAACAGAATTGCTTATTGTGCATACTGGCTTCTCCCTCTATCTCTAGACTAATGTGTGCTATGCTCAATCTGGAAACTTCATATCCAATGGTATAAAATTATTTGCAGTTTACTGGGTAAGCTGTGACATTTCATACCTCCATGCCTGTATATAAACTCCTTTTGCCTGAATGAATTACCTTTCCTGCTCTCCACTCCGGTCTGATCTCAGCAATAAAACTTTTCCTTATTATCCTTTGGAAAATGAGATGAACAACTTCTTCCTTGTGGAAGATTCTTTCCTTTACTGGAGTCATTCTGGCTTCTTGAGCTGGCATACGTATCCCTAGAGACCTATAAACATCCCAGGAATGCACATGAGAAACCCGGCATGATTTTTCTTCATTAATTGTGCTTAAATATTTTTAGAAGGAAAAAAAAAACTATGAATTAGAACAGAGATACTATTGCATAGAATTTTAATTTTTAAAAAATATATGAAATTAGAGTCCTTAAATACTGTTTAATCTTGTGACTGCCTGTTGTTTGGGATTCTGGTTTCAGATCCTTCGATGGAGGGAAATTTTCTCTTCAGTTTTGGTGGAAAAGCTTGAGAATCAGTGGCGGAAACTTCTGTAATTGTACACCTCACCCTGTACTTCATTCATTTGTTTCTATGTCTATGTTACCGGAAATTCTGGGGACCACATTTAATAAAGGCATCGGTGTATCCTTAGGATTCTGCATACTGAGCAGGACCTAGTGTCTCTCAAATTAAACCAAAATGAAGCAGATAGGATTTCATTGTGCAGAGTAAAAAATAATGACATTGGATAACTTAGTTAATAAACCTGTTCTTTGAAGTGCTAAATGTAGATGCCGCCTAAGAACAAGAAGAGACAAAGCTAGTTTATGCAACAGTCCATCACACTGAAGTCTCCATTAATCAATACTTCATTGACACTGATCTTCATAATGTAGGTCTCAGAATAACTTGTGAAGCATTAAATAGAGGTCAGATTTGATTAAGTCTATTCATAAACTATCAGCACTAAATATGGACTTAGAAATTGTCTAGATCAGGGATGGTAAATGTGCATATGTGTGGCTACTCACATTTTCTAAAATCCTGACGGACACCATTAATCAATTATGAGACTACAGTTCACTGAGCCTGGTTACAGATGCAAAACTCCTCTTAACCCACTATTCCAGGCAGGCACAACTAGTCAATATAATCTTGCAAAGAAGGTGAAATCTTTGATTAAGTTTAACCCTAAACCTAAAGAATAGCTGTGAAAGGATATGGGAACCGGGTGAGATCTATCCTACTGGTAGACACCACATTGTTTTCCTTGTTTCCAAATATTAAAATAAAATTTTTACTTTTTTTTCCTTTTAAACTAGGATGAATTATCTTCTGTGAAGTCCTTCAACTCTTCTTAGAAAATGTCTTACAAAAGCTCTGCTCCATTGATGAGCCAGACATAATCAGATGTGAAAACTAAATGCAGGCATAGAATTGCTTGAAGCCTGCCTCTTCGACCAGAGAGAAGAAACCAATTCTATTTGGGGAAGAGGAGAGAGGGAAATAGAAACAATGGCAATGAAGTACTTGAAGGCACAATTCGACAGGTATTTACTGAAGTCCACCTCTGACTCTAATTAGACCTATGATCCTGGCAAGAGATACAATTTGATTTTCAAGGTTTTTCATTTATCAAAATATAGTAAAGGAGAGTCAGTGTTGAATATTTAAGTAAGCAGCACGTGCTGGGATATTAGAAAGATCTAGGTTAGAAACCCCTCTCTGCCACTTTCCACTTGCATAATCTTTGCTATAGCAATTAACTACCCCACCCTCAAGTTCCTCATTTATAAAATGAGGACAATCATATATTCAAACAGCTTTGTTATGAAAATTAAATATGATCATATGTGCAATGCTCCACCCTTGGTATCTACGATGCGATCTTTATAGGTACAAGGCAACTTTATTTTCTTCTTCATTGAACTGCCTGTGAAGGATGAGTGGTTCCCGCGTTCACAGACCTCATTCATGAAGCAGATATGAAGTGACTGGGCAGCTCTGGAGAATTTCCCAGGATTGTTGGGGTAGAAGTGGGAAACCCCCTCCACTGCAGGTCTAACTATATGATCTCAATTCAGAGAAGTTCTGCAGGTCTTTTGACTAATACATTATTTCCATTTTTTCCCCTGCACCCATCTTAAATTGCTCCACCCATCCTACCTGTTATGTCAGAGGCAGCTGCCAGTCCACACTTCGGTTTTTGGAGGGAAAGAAAGCACAGTCTTTTATCAAATAACAAATCTATGCTCCGACTTCATAGCCAAATTGAGCTCGGCTAATTCACCGAGGCTATTCCTGGGTTGAAGACTGGCCGAGATGGGGGGTAAAATTCAAGTGATACAGCACAGGCACTGATTAGTCACAGCTGGTGCCAGCTGAAAATGACAAATACGGTCGTGCCACTTAGAACAGGTTACCTATTGGTCATAGCTTGAAGAAAGACGTAGATTTGGGAACTTTAGCTTTTGCTTTAGTTTAACACTGAGCTGCCAAGAGAATGGTTTAAAAGGATGTGCAAGAACCAAAGACATGAGTGGGCAGACACACAGCTTTCAATGCCACCCTGGTTCCTCAGAGATGTGTGGAGTTCACGATTGAGCGGTCCACACTGGGTGATGGATCAATCATCATCACACTTCACCACCTTCCACTCCCTATCTTTTGGTAGAAGCAGCCTCAAATCAAAGACTCACACTGTTGGCACAATGAAGACATTTGACCCTTTTCATGGTTAAGTACCTTTAAACGTATTGCTTGCCTCTCAATGCTTAGCTTCCCAGTGGCTTGGGCCTAACCAAGGCCTTACATGAGTGCCAGCGTAGCTGACTTGGTTCATCCCAACTTTGTTTCATCCAGTGTCCTCCAAGGTCAGATGACTTGGTTCAAGGTTCTAACTCAACTACTTGCAACTGAAATTAGGCAAGTGATTAAATGTATAGAGGTGAACTCTACACACACATACATGCATGCACGCACGCACACACACACACACACACACACACACACACAAATATTCTTCCTCGAATTACCCTTGTCTCTCCTTTTTAGAAGTCTTCAAAAATTTCCCATCGTTTTAGGACATTGGGGAATGAAAAATATTAACTTAGCCTATAGGATTGACACTATTTAGGCCTTCCTGGCCCCTCTAGCCTGATTTCTGTTTATGCCCTATTCCCCTGCCAAAGAAGCCACCTCTTGATATCTTAATTATTATTTTGCTTGTACAAGTTGCCTGTACTCAGAATGTTCTTCTTCGTTCCTTCTTCCCTAATTAATTTCAATTTATTTTCAGTTATCAGGGTTAGAGTTCTCTAGGAAGCCTTCCTATTCTCCTCTGTTTAGCCCATGTTTTTGCATGCTATGTTTTGTTTTTACTTTCAATGTCTATTTTATCACTGAAAAACATGATAGACTTTACACTATACTTCTGTTTCAGAAGAAGTCATCAAGGGAAAAATGTGGCTTCTATTGTGTCGTTAACATAATTTTCCCCAAGAATAGGACAAAATTTAAAGATAAAAAGTTAGTGAGTTGGCATGGATTTTCCTTTTAAATATCATCTCTTTACATTTCTTGATTTATCAAAGGAAAAAAGATCTAGAGAAACTGCCTGAAGACCTAATTGTAAAGTCTAGTACTTTTTCACCCTTTTGATTGTCTGAAGTATTTACAGTCTATATGACTCATTTGGCATGGGTAATTGGTCTTATATTTTTCCAGTCTGTATTTTTCTTTTTTTGACAGTTTTACTGAGATATAATTTACATAGCATAAAATTCACTCATTTGAAATGTACAATTTAACGGTTTTTAGCATATTTACAGAGTTGTGTAACCATCACCATAATCAATTTTTGTGATGTTTTTGTCACTCCAGAAAGAGACTTTATGAGCTACGATTTTTTTAAAAAAGTACATTTCCTTGCACAATCATGTGTGTTTTTTTTTTTTTTGCAGAGTACTGATCTCATTTGTAAATACACATTTATTAATGTTATTATTCAACTAGTATCTCTTTCTTACATTAGAACATACAAGGTAGGACAGAGACTGTTTCCGGGTCAACTTTGTGTCACTAATGCTTAGCAGAGTATTTAGATTATAGTAGAAACTTGTTTAAAAATTAGATATGTGAACTTCAGCATTATCCTCTGTAAAGGAGGGACAAAAAGGCATATTGCAGAGTTCCCATTGTGGAGCAGCAGGTTCTGAACCTGACTAGTATTCTTGAGGATGCAAGTTCCATCCCTGGCCTCATTCAGTGGGTTAAGGATCCAGCACTGCTGCAAGCTGCAGCGTAGGTCGCAGATGTGGCTCAGAATCTGTGTTGCTGTGGTATAGGCCAGCAGCTGCAGTTCCAATTTGACCCCTAGCCTGAGAACTTCTATATGCCACAAGTACAGCCCTAAAAAGATAAAAAAAAAGCATATCTTACAAGGATGCTATGAGGATCAAATAATACAATGCACGTGAGAGCACCTAGTAAACTGAAAGGTCATGTAAATCTTAGCTATTACTTAGTATCTATTTTTAATTCAGGGAAAAATCTAGGTTGAAGATACATAGACTTGGGAGCACGAAAGCAACTGACTAGATGCTCCCCAATATCCCTTCATTTTCCCAAAAATAGTGGATGATTACATTTCCTAGAATCCATTTTGGCCCTATGACTACTTCTGGCCAAAGTGACGTGAGCAGAATTTTGGCCTTAAAATTTTCTCAAGGTCTTCAACTCATGCTCTCTCCATGTCCACACGTCCAAAACAAAAGAACCCAGAGATGGCAGTCACATGAAAGAATCCTGAATCCTTCTATTTGAGGAAAACCTAGGAAATCCTAAGCCCTGGCATGAGTAAGACTTCAACATTTTTGTGAGCAAAGTCATGGATATTTCAGGATTGTTGGCTACGTAGCTTTATATAGAAGCCAGTATTTTCAAGTGGGGTGCTGCCTTAACTAAAAGTTGAAAAATAATTAGTATTGGTTAAGCACTAAGAGATAATGGCATCAAGGAAACTAAGACAGAAGCCTGGAGGGGTGGCACTCCTGATTATGCAGTTGCAAAGAATTTAGTTTAATTCCTGCCTGTGGTTATTTGAGGTACATATGCCTAGTCAACCGACAGCTCTAAAGGAAAAGTTTGGAAAGTAGAACCTTAGTACCTATTGGCTACAAAAGGTACTTGGTAAATTATTATATGAGCTTACAGGAGAATAAAATACTTTGTAGGTAGAAATGAAAGAGTAGAGAAAGTGCATAAATTCATGGTATTTTCAGATTTGAAAAAGTTAACTGATTACTTTGAAATTCAAAGTCTGAAAAAAAGCTCTTCTGTTGGATGAAATGACTTCAGGCAATGGTCAATCCTGATTCCATCAACTCAGTTCAATCTTGACAGTTTTAAAGTCAAGTTTATTTAAGAGAAAGAAGTGATAGTGCTAAAACAAAACAAAGAAATACAGAAGACCTGAGAACTGCGTTTAGCAAAAGATTAATGTTGCAGTAACTGGACCTGGAAATGACTGGGAAACATAGAGATTAGAAGCTGTGAAACCATTGAAAGAATCGTGATGCTGAAGAAATTGCAAACTCATTCAAAAACTCCTGTGACTTTAAGACTTGAGGCAATCTTTGGAACCCTAACCAATCACAGGCAGGAGGCAAGTCTCAAATCCCCTAAGAATGGCCTGTTCTCCAACACCCACTTCAGAATTCCCCAAAGAGACTCTTGGACAAACATAAGACCTTCAAGAGATGAGTTCCCATTGTGGCCTGGCAGATTGAGAAACTAGGGCTGTCTGTCTGAGGATACGAGTTCCATCCCTGGCCTTGCTCAGTGAGTTAAGGATCTGGCATCGCAGCAAGCTGCAGCATGGGTTGCAGATGTGGCTCTGATTCAAGTGTTGCTGTGGCTGCGGTATAGGCCTGCAGCTGCAGCTCTGATTCAACCCCTAGATAGCCCTTCCATATGTCTCAAGTGTGGCCATTAAAAAAAAGGAAAAAAAAACCTTCCAAGAGTGGAACCACAGACCACGGACTACAAAGGACACAGGAGTTCCTTCACCAGAGAGCAAAATCAGAGCCCCAAATGGAACTTTCTTTACCTATCCAGACTAAGGAGACTTCAAATACCTGACCTGAAAATCTCCATAAGAATTTTTACTGTGGGAGTTCCTGTGTGGCTCAGTGGTTAACGAATCCGACTAGGAACCATGAGGTTGTGTGTTCGATCCCTGACCTCACTCAGTGGGTTAAGGATCCGGCATTGCTGTGAGTTGTGGTGTAGGTTGCAGACGCAACTCGGATCCCACGTTGCTGTGGCTGTGGCGTAGGCTGGTGGCTACAGCTCCAATTAGACCCCTAGCCTGGGAACCTCCATATGCCGCGAGTGTGGCCCTAGAAAAGGCAAAAAAAAAAAAAGGTAAAAGAATCTCACTGTGCCCTCTCATTTTGTCTATAATGTTGGAAGTTAAAGAGCCTTGAGTTGGTGCAGACATAGGATAGAAAGATCTTGAATCCCTAAATTACTCTTTTGAGGAGAGGCTCCAACCCACACTTGATTGTTGGGAAGAAATAAACTTCTGTTGTGTTAAATCCCTGAGATTAGGGATCGTGTAGGTGTAAATGGGAAAATTAACCTGAATTATGCAGGAAACATGGCTTTATAAGTGATCCCAAAGGTAGGAGCATTGATAAGAATACTCTGAAAAGACAAAAAAAAATTTGTTTTTCATTTCAGGGAAAATATCCACTTAAAAATAAGGAAATCAATATAGTATCTGAAAATGATTCTTTTTGGGGGGAGTGGCACACCCTTGGCACATGAAGTTCCATGTTAGGAGTCCAGTGGAAGCTGCAGCTGCTGGCCTACACCACAGCCACAGAAATGCAGGATCCGAGAGGCATCTGCGACCTACACCACAGCTCACAGCAACACCAAATCCTTAACCCACTGAACAAGGCCAGGGATCGAACCCACAACCTCATGGATACTAGCTGGGTTCATTACCACCGAGCCATGACAGGAACGCCTGAAAATGACTGTTGTATATAAGTGTGTGTTAAGATAAGAAAAAACCTGAGTTTTAGCATCATCATAGGCATTAAATGCTGGGATAAGAGTTAAGGTTTTTAACCTGTAGTTCCCTTTCCCGAATAGGATTTCTTGGACAACCAGTGCTTTATAGACATCTTAGGGTCTTCAATATTCTAATAAACATCATCAGCCCCCAGTCCACCACCACCACCCAACTCCCTAGCACTATCCTACACTCTCACAGGTTTCTAGGCTTGCAGGAAGTCATATGAGGGTTTTTTTTTTTTTTTTTTTGGACAAGGAAAATATTCTTTTCCAAGCATATATACATTTCCAAAATCTCATATATACCAGCATTCCTTGAAATGTAGCATGGAAAATGTCTTCATAGGCCGTAAAGTTGTTTTGATTGCCTCCATCACCAAAAAAGGACGATAAAGCCAAATGGCTGTGGGGAGCATTAAGAAGATAAAAACCCTGATATGCATTCTACCTTCTCCTCTCTGTACTGAACCTTATTATCAGCGGAGGCTTTGAGACAGGCTCTAAGGGGAAAAGGCTGCCTCTTCCCTTAACTGCAGCAGTTCTAGTTACAATGCTGAGCAAAAGCAACCAATGAAACTTCCCAGCCTCCATCTAAGTAGCAGTAACCCCAGGACACATGTGGAATAAATGCTGCACAGCAAGGAGTCATGAGTCACCATACATATGCTTGAATTTTACAATTAAGACCAGAACGGGTATTTAAAATGATCACTTTTCGGAGTTCCCATCATGGCTCAGTGAAAACGAATCTGACTGGTATCCATGAAGACGCATGTTTGATCTCTGGCCTTGCTCAGTGGGTTAAGGATCTGGCATTGCCATGAGCTATGGTGTAGGCTGCAGATGAGGCTCAGATCTGGCGTTGCTGTGGCTGTGGTGCAGGCCAGTGGCTACAGCTCCGATTCAACCCTTAGCCTGGGAACCTCCAGGATGCAGCCTTCAAAAGACAAAAAAAGAAAAAATAAATCGCTTTTGCTCAAAGTCCTGGAAACAGGAGATAGGCTTTCAAGAATCAATTGGCCAGAATTGGGGGAAAGTAGCAGATGATCTTTTATGCCATCATTTTACGGTTGATCATTAGTGCCACAGAGGGCAGAGTACAGTTATTTTCCAGCCACTGGGAAAAAAAAAAAAGATGCATCTTGAAAGAGGGTATTTTTAGCATAATAAGTGATTGTTCAGTTATATATAGAATTTGTTTCACTTTCTTCCAACTGTGAATGTGATTGTGTTCATATGCTTGGGAAATTTGCATATAATGTGTGCTATTTGTATCTTAGCTAGATCACTGGAATTTAAGTTCAAACTGCTCACTGAAATGGGACTGAAGCCCACTGAGATAAATATACTTATCTTCCATTTCTTAAGGCTCGAATCTAGGTGAACATCTTGCCTTCTTGAACTTGCCCATTGGCAAATTTACCAAGAATGATCATGCTCTCACTGCTAGGAAAGCCAGCAAATGGATGAAGCCTCGAAAATTGTGGTCTGAAGCCTGGGAGTGCAAAGAAGAGTACTGCATCAGCGTTTTTTTTTTTCTACTTACCACTATAGTTCAAGTTGAATTCAGTTTTTTTTAAAAAAAAAAAGACACTTCATTTGCGAAAATTTGTAAAATGTCATCATAGGAAAAGACTTCATAGCTCCTTTTTAAATGTAAATATAATTCACATACTGTAACATTTACACTTTTAGTGTATACAATCCAGTTCTTTATAGTATAGTCACAACATTTTTTATTAGCCTAAGTAATTACTTTATTACAAAGCCTGTACCCATTACAGTCACTTCTCATTCTCCCCTCCCTCCAGACCCTGACAAGAATCTACTCTCTGTCTGTGTAAATTTGCCTTTCTGGATATCTCCTATAAATGGTGTCATATATTATGTGTCCTTTTGTGTCTAGCTTTTTCTGGTAGCCTTACTTTATGGAGATAGCTAGGTCTGTGCTGGGGAAACAGGTTGCATAAATCACATGGATTTTTCTGGATATATCCAGAACTAGAACTTGATGAAGGCTCTATTTAGCAGAATACTAGTTGAGCACTTACTGGGAGCTTCAAAATCAAGGGGGCTTTCGACTTTGGAAACGTGACCAAATCTAACTGTATTCATTACAATTATTTTTCTGAGAGTATAATTCAAGGTTGGGGGGGAACACTTTGGCAAGCTTCATGGGGTATATAAGAGGCGCTGTGAATTCACTTCATAACAGGCTCAGATCACAAGAGATGGTGTCTAAACTTTCCTATAATACATATGAATTTTGTGAAGCATGAGACTTTTGTGTTGAGCAGTTATATAAGACTGGGGTTTTGTCTCTCAAAATAAATTTTGAACAAATATGTGACAAATGTATTTTTGAAGGAGTGCCAGATTATTAGCCTCTCCAAACTCTCTAAATTTCCATCTACCTCTTAAAGTCAGGCCCTGACTCCTATATCAAAGCTCCCCTTAGTTGATAATTGTACAATACCGACGTATGTTTTGGTGGAAACCAACTTTCTCGTGCCCTCTTGTCCCATGAAATCATTCTACCTCTTGACATACTTGCAAGCTTTCTCACTTCCCTCAATTCTCTTTCTCCATCTTAGGGGACCTGCAATATCCATTCTACTATAGCCCATACTGGGGTTTCAAGTCCGCCCACTCAAATAGCCAGCCTTCCAAAAGTACTAAGGCACCAAACTCATCCTCTCCTCTCCAGGTCAGTACCCACCCAGAGGCGTTTTAAAACTAGGCCTTTAGAACTTTGCAGGGATACTCTGGCGATGGGTTCCACTTTCTAACTATGATGACCTGCTGTCTACAGAATCCCTTCAGGAACTACAGGACTCCAGTCTGCTTCCTTCCATCCAAACTCTGGAGACCTTGAGTGAGATCTCAATCCTTCTGCTCCCCTAAATAAGCCAGGGCATTTCCTCATAGTACATCATTCATCAGGGATAATTTCCTAAACTTCTAAGTTCTATGCTCAGTAGCCACAAGAGCATGAAAATGGCAGTACGCGCAGTGCTTTTTTAGTGAATGTCCAGGATTTGTAGCCCAAGCCTGACTACTGAGGAACTGTATGACCTTAACTAAGAGTCTTAACTTCTCTGGGAGTTAGTTCATTCATCTTTAAAATGGGCATAATAAGAGTCCACACCTTATAAAGCTGTTCTGAAGACTACATGATTTTCTGTATGTGAAATACTTAAATACTTGTAACATAGACATTATATAAAAATATCCTTTTATTTCCTCTGTATACAAGTAGCCCATATGCAACACTTATACAGAAATGGAGAAGTTTTTATTTATTATTATTTGTTTGCTTTTCAGAACATCTTAAAATATCAACCAGGAGAAAAAGTACTAGATTGGGAAATAGGAGGTCTAGAATCTAGTTCTGGCTCTACCTCTAAACTATTTTTTTTTTTGTCTTTTTGCCTTTATGTAGAGCTGCACCCGCAGCATATGGAGGTTCCTAGGCTAGGGGTCTAATCGGAGATGTAGCCGCCAGCCTACACCACAGCCACAGCAACGAGAGATCCGAGCCGCGTCTGTGACCTACACCACAGCTCAGGGCAATGCCGGATCCTTAACCCACTGAGCAAGGCCGGAGATCGAACCTGCAACCTCATGGTTCTTAGTCGGATTCGTTAACCACTGAGCCACGAAGGGAACTCCCTAAGCTATTTTTGAATATACTGAATTTTCTTATGGGGGTTAAATCGTTGCTTATATCCATGGCTACAACGTATATATTTTTGAATGCTGTCCTTACAGAGAGTGAAGATATAAGTCTAAGTGATCACAGATGCCAAATTTGTGGTTTTCTAATGAATGAGATGTCCATAAATGATTCCTCTCCTTAAGGTTGATTGATTCTTTAGCTCAGCAGCACACATTCATCTTTCTGAGTTGTTTTCATTCTTATTTTAAAAAAAAATCCATGCAGCATGTCACTAGATGGTGATGGGAAATGATGGCTTACGAAAATCAGAATAGTAGAAAAGCTGGCCAGATGGGGACTGTGTCAACCCACTCTCTGATTTTGCTGCTTAAGCCTTTCTAAGCATCTCTTCCTGGACGTTTCTCCATCATCCTCCCTCTAAAGAGGTTATCTCAATGGAGACCTGCTGCATAGCACAAGGAACTCTACCCAATATTATGATAACCTATATGGGAAAAGAATCTCAAAAAGAATAGATGTGTGTATATGTATAACTGGATCACTCTGTAGTAGAGAAGAAATTATCACAGCATTGTAAATCAGCTATATGTCAGTAAAACTTTAAAAATTGAAAATAAAGTAATTAAGAAGGGACAAGAAAAAAAAGATTTCTTTCACTCCAATCTGCCTTCCAAGTAATATGACCTATGGTCTAGGAAAGGCGTGAACGATCTTGCAGTCTACCTAGAAAATCCAAAGCATAGCCCAACTTTGCTTCCTTTATTTTCCCATAGACCCTGTGGTTGTCTTAATTTTCATTATTAACTTAATCTATCCCTCCTCTTCTGTGCCCAGACCAGGTGTTCTGAAGGAAGGAACTGAGTTTTGTGCCCTTTAAATTGTCAGTACTCAGAATTTAACCAGTGCATTACAAAGTATTTGCCTTTTGTCAGTACATACGGTGAGTCAAATCAAATGCCTCTTCACCCAAGGCATGCATTGGTCTATTTTTTACACATGGTTCCCTCTGCCTGGAATGACTCCCTCTTCCTGTGCACTTAATGAGTCATGCTTCACAATCCCACTCGGACATAGCTTCCTCTGAAGTGTTATCCTTGAGCCCCTCAGACTTAACGATCTCTGTGCCACAAAAGTATATTTTCTAACAGAAGTCAAATATTTTTTTCTATGGCCTTGTCTATATTCTTTGAAAAGATCATACTGAATTTTTATTTTTAAATAATTTACTTATTTACAACTCTTGCTTGCTCATAAGAAGAGAGCTGCTCAAATAAGATGAAAGTACTCCTTTAATCAGTCTTTCTACAAACTGGCACCTAACAGGCACGCAGTAATATTTGTTGCTTTATTTTTTCCTTTTTTTGGCCACCCCATGGCATATGGTGTTCCCCAGGCCAGGGATTAGAGCCGAGCTGCAGCTGGGACCTAGGCTGCTGTGGCTATGCCAGATCCTTAATGCACTGTTCCAGGCCAGGGATTGAACCTGTGTGCCAGCACTGCTGAGAAGACACGAATCCCATTGCACCTCAGCGGGAACTCCAGTAATATTTGTTGATTGCAACAGCACTGAACTGATTTGAATTGCACTGAGTTCAGATTCATAAAGGAAATTCATCTTACTTTGAAAGGTTTATCGTAGAGTTGATGTGGTTAAATGAAATGTGTGAATTACAAAATGTATACAGTTAACTTTTACTTTGGGAAGTTTTAAAAATTGCCTTTTCCTGCTTTAACAGAATTTTTAAAAATATTATTGAAAGATTTCTCCTCCTGGTGTTTCCCTTCCTCTCAGCACAGCTAGAGGTATCCGTTGTCCCCGGAGAGATTAGGGCACAGAAGGGAGAAGGAAAAGTAGTCAATATTCAGCTTTATAGCCCAAAGGAAGACAAAAGTCTTGCAAGCAGTTTTCCTTGTATGAAAAAAAAAAGAAAGGATTTCCAAATTCAAGCATTCCCCTTTACATTGCAAAAGTAAATCTAGGAGGTTTGTGCATGAAGTGCTAACTGTGAACTTTCTATGGGTAGAAAGAACTCAGTGTATGGCCAAGAATGCTACTTGACAAAAGAGACCTTTATGACAGAAGAGAAATAGCAGATTTGATATTTGAATCTGGAGTAAATAAGAGTAAAGCAATAGAAATAAGAGTACAGCAATAGAATGAGAGAGAGACTTTTAAATCAGAAAAGAATGGCAAATTTCCCTCGGTCATCAACAGAAACAGGGACCCCAAATAAGACAAAACGTGTTTTAGAGCATGAAGTGGCTTTCTAATTTATTTTTCCATTGTCTGTAAGGTGAGAAAGAATATTGGCTGCATTGTACATTGTTTGAGTGAACACAACAGTTTTTAAGAAGGAAGGATTGCCCAGACAGATGAGAGGTCTCTACAGCCCTGCTCCCCAATCTTTCTGTGCAAACCATAGTTAAACTATCAAAAAAGCCTTCATGAAAGACCCAGGAGTACATTACCAGCCCAGACAATAAAGGTCAGGAATATGAGCTGTGGGGATTTCAGTGAAATCTGATAAAACACTACAGTAATCCAAAAAGACCTATAGGGAACTGACATTAAAATCTAGGTGAGGAATTGATTACCCAAGATGCTGTATAAACAACTAAGACCACTTTGGAGATCAGCTGCTGTTGAAAGTCAGTCCTCTCCGAAAGAGATGTTCAATAAATGTTAGGGCCCTAACTATGTATGGTCTCTCTTTTAATCTTTGCTTCCCAAATAGCTTGAGGAAATGAAGGCAATCAAATAAGGATTTTCTCAAGAATCTGCAAAGTAAGAGTGCTCTGCCTAAGTGAGTATTCCCATAAACATATATCACCTAGAAGGCTTATTGGTTATCCAAGAATTAAAGATGCTATGTATTAACGTTCTCCAGAGGAACAGAACCAATAAAGAGATTTATTATAAGGCATTGGCTCGCACAGTGTTGGAGTCTCAGAAGTCCTGGAATCTGATACCTGCAAGTTGGAGACCCAGGAAAGCCAGTGGTATCTTTCCTGTCCAAGTGTGAAGGCTTGAGAATTAGGAGAACTGATGGTGTCAGTTCCAGCCTGTAACCAAAGGCCTGGGAACCAGGAGAAATCTACCGCTGGAGGGAAAAAGACCAATGTTTCAGCTTAGGCAAAAAGAGAATTCTTCCTTACTTATATTCTTTTTTACTCTATTCAGGTCCTCAACCAACTGAATGATGTCCTGCTACGATGGGAGAAGCCATCTGATATGTTCAGCCTACCAATTCAAATGGCAGTCTTTTCTGGAAACACCATCTTTTAGATACACACCTAGAAATAATGTTTATCCAGATATAGGCACTTTTTGTCCCAGTCAAGTTGGCCGTAAAATTAACCATCACATAGTATGTGCTAATTCTTTGAAAATGATTAAACATATGAACCTAAGTATGCGAAAGGATGGCAAGCTGGCTGTCTCCAGCTTGCTCTCAGGTTTAGTTCTTTATCATCACTGCAAGTAGACCAGCCTCCAGAAGGGCGTGTTTTTCTCTAACATCACCTGATAGATTAATTCAGTGACAGCTCTCAGCTCCTTCTTGCCAATGACAGTCTCAGAGTATGCAAGATGTCCTTGCTGTCAGATTGGCATATGCCTTGAGTCTTCTGTAAAGGAAATATCAGCCCTCTGTGCCAGCTCAGCACTCATTTCTTGTCTGCTGAGGTGCTATACTAGAGCAGAGGGTTCATCAAGCCAGCTTGATTCCCAACAGTGGTACTTTTTTCTCTCGGATAAAGATGTGACTTTGAACCAGAAAAGCAGTTAAGTCAGAATCGTGGACCCAAATCACAGTTTTTTCTATATCATTTATTTTGAACATAATTCTTCCCATCATTTTCTCATCTGAAATGCTAGAAGACAGCCAACAGAATCTCCAAAGCTTCCTACCTCCTCTGAAAGACAATGAAGTAGGTGCTTTAATTGCCGTGGTTGCTGTTTTAAGCAAAAAGTTAACATATCTACAGTGGTGCTAGGCAAAGAGCAGGAATAAATAAATAAATAAATAAATAAATAAATAAATAAATAAAATATCTCATAGTCTATGGTAAGGAAAGTGAATGAACATTTAAAGCATTAACCACAATATCTTACGATGAGTGCTAATTAAGGGATGTATTTGATCTAATACACTCATACCACCTTATTGTCAAACCCAGATGATGGCAAAATAAGTACCCAAGGTTAGGGGCTCTTTTAAGGACACAGCTAACTGGTCTCCCTTCAGATGAGATCCATGACCTCTGCTTTAGGGCATGATCCCAAGGTCCTGACTCACTGCACTAGACAAATATTCTCTCAGAAAATGCATGAGAACAGAAGAAAGAAAAGCTATACTCACGAAGAGGCAAAGAAGACTTCCGTGCCAAAGGAGAGGAATTCATTTTTTTGTATTTCTATATCTAACATGGAGCCTGCACGTGGCAGGCCCACGTGTAAGTGCTCATTCATTCTTTCACTTGTTAAGGCAATATATGTGCCAAATGTTATGCTGGGTTCTGGGACACAGTTGTGAATAAAGCTCACAAGGCTGAAGTTCCCTGCTGGCTCAGGGGGTGAAGGATCGGGCATTGTCACTGCTGTGGCTCAGGTTCCATCCCTGGCCTGGGAACTTCTGCAAGTTGCAGGCACAGCCAGAAAAAAAAAAAAAAAAGCATGCAAGTTCGATAAGCTTATATTAAATGAGGGAGGAGGGATGATACACTAGTAAACAAGCAGGTAATCAAATATTTTGATACACTTTATGAAGGAAATAAAGGGTGATATGAGGAAGAGTATAGGAAGGTATGTTGCATGAGATAAGGTGGTCTAGGAAGTCTCTCTGTGAGGTCCAAAGAGGGAACGACATAAAAGCCCTGGCGAGAAATTTCTTGGTGCATAAAAGCAAGGAGAGCAGGCTACCGGGCTCGTCCCTGCTGAAGGGGAAGGACGATACAATCTGTGTCTGCAGAGGTGGATGAAGGATGCATATGCCGTCAGGTAAACCAATGTGATTTTGTGATAACGTGGCTGCAAGGGAAGAGGAAAAGGAGCCATCAAAGATTATGCCTAAGTTTAGTTAAAACGAATTGAAAGGAAGGAAGGAAGGAGAGAGAAGGAAGGAGAAATGTTGGCTTCACTTGAGTGCTGACCTATATTTCTGCACTAGACGCAGGAAAAGCACATGTTTTTGGGAGTCTGCAACCTAAGATGTTATGCAGAACTCGATGACAGGTTAAAGTGGAGCAAAAGAGAAGAATACTCAATTAGAATATAGGCTGTAAAAGAAGCGACAGAGTATCTTGATAGCGATAGAGGTTTGGATAATTAGGGCAGCTCGTCATTCTTTCTCTGTGATTCCGTAGGGATGGAAGGGAAGGTTTATCTTCAAAGCTGAGGAAGAGTCACCAGATGACAAAGTGGAGAAGCACATTTCAGGCAGGAAAAACAGTGTGTAATAATAAATAGAGACACGAACAGCCTGGTACCTGCACCCCAACGTCTCCAAGCAGTTCAGCAAAACTAGAGAACAGAGTAGAAGAGCAGTGTTGAGAGATGGGACTGGAAAGTCAGGAAGGATCAGATCAAGTTGTGTTTCATATGCAAGAAAAGCATTTACTGGTAGCTAAAGCTTCCGCATGTCCACCTCTGCTGATTTTCTGTCTGTTCCTCAAATACACCAAGCTGCTTCTTGCCTCAGGGCCTTTGCAATAATTCATAACTCTAGTAACATCTTCCCCTGACACTCAACTCAGCTGGCTCCTTCCCACCAACCAATTAAATCTCAGCTCAAATATCACCTTCTCCAAACCGACACCTCCTGCAGTCCAGTCTGAAATTGATTCACCTCTACTTTCTGATCACTCTGTCTTATTTTTTTCCCCTTAGTGCTTTCTGAAACATGGAATCATCTTGCTCAGGTACATGTTTATTTATCTTCTGCCTCCCTCCACTGAGAAAAAAGCTCATCAAGAGATAGAATTTATTTTCTTTGACTTACTGCTGTATTTCCAGCACCTGTACCAGAATAGTATGTGCCCATTAAGTAGTTATGAAATAAATAAATAAATAATCATTGATTAGAGAGAGTTATGGCCCCACTTGTCTTTGAATATCATCTTGTATGCAGTACAGTAGGATTGCTTCTTTCTGAAAAATAAAGTTCTAATGAAAGTATGTGAATTTTTTGTAAATGAACAATCAAAATTACCTTGAAAATGGACTAGAGGGGTTCAAGGCCACTTTGAAGAATTATATTCATCACTCAATATAGAGATCTAGTATCTCTAGTTTTTTTTAAGGCCATATCCCTATGTCTGTACTTGTACTGCAAAGAGCAATCTAGAGGATTATTTCGGTACATTGCTACATTTAGTGCCATGGTAGTTGAAATAACCTGAATGATTTATTGTTTTTTTTTTTATCTTGTGAAGAATTAATGTTGCTGAATTTATAAAAGCTTAATGGCCATACAAAACACCAGTTTATGGAAGGTGGACATGGAAGCTCTATGTCTGGAGATTAAGAGACCGTTTTAAAATGACATTTAGTTCCCTCTTGAAATGAAAAACAAACAAACAAACAGAAAACTAACCTCTCCTGTCTCTTTCAATCCTATAATAACTAACTTATGTACTTGAGATATTTCTGCAAAAAACTGCAACTAATTTTCCTTGGGTATGAATCCACCTTTTTTTTCTTTGTATTGCTTGTATGGCTTAAATATCATTGTAGAAGATGCCTTGAAATTAAAAGACCAGCATGACATCCAATGTCTTACGACCTGGGTATTCAGAGCTCTGGTCCTGTTCCTTCCCACTCCCGATAAAGCAGACAGTTCTTAGAGTTCATATTTATGAAAGTTAGTGAGGATTCAACAATTATAGTATTAACATTGAGAAAAAAATTAAGTAATCCCTTGAAAAAACAGTTTCCAAAACTGGCCTCTTCATCTTAATCATGAACACACAGTCAATTTTGGTCCTTCCTTTTAACCGACAAGAAAAGGGAGGATTTTAGATCTCCATTCCAACTAATTTTCCAAACATCATTGTATAGCTTGGGATGTAAGATACACCTCCATGCTAAATGATAGTCAGTGACTTTTGAAGACTGCTAAAAATGGTCTCTAGGGAGCTAAATATTTCATGCTTCCATTAGCTTTTCATGGCCACTTCCTTTCTCACCACACAACTCCCAAAACCCTATCCTTTATTAGTGTGAAATTATATTTGGAAATAAACTGAAGATTGTGGTGGTTGTAATTTGGTTTAACACTGTAGGCTAATAAGTCGAAAAGAATCTGAATAAAACTTTGGGAGTTCCAAGTACAGTACAGCTATGCACTAACCCTCGCTTTTTTTCATCCTCACTAGAAAGGTTTTATTATTACAGACTCTCAGTGATAAATAGGCAGATGTGTCAGACATCTCAGTGTTTGCGGTCTTGCACAAAGGGCTGATGGACATATCTGGTCTGTTGAAATGTGGGTTTTAATCCAAATACTATCATTTGAATAATGCTTTGAAAATGGCAAAACATTTTTGATTTTAGGTGCATAACAGGGCGTGCTGACTGACCCTGTGCCAGGTTGAAGGAACACAAAAATGAAAAGAACATAGAAAGCTAAGGTTCCACTTTTGAGCCTGAAATCAGGTCGATCTGCAGTGAATTCTAGCCTTCCTGCTTTTTAGCTTTGTAACTATGGGTAAGTTATTCTTCGAGAGACTCATTTCTACATATGAAAATTAGAGATAATAATAGACTATACTTCACAGAGTTTTTGTGAGGTTTTAAGACTTTGTATTAGCAGAGTGCTTAACATAGAGAAAGGTAACAGTCTACATGAATTAGCTATTTGATTATGTTGAAGAGATCTCATAGCCAAGACAGGATGATAATGATGATGGTGGTGGTGGTGGCACTGAGGAGGATGATTCATGTTCTGCACATCCTAAATAGTGTCAGGGATGCTAGGCAAGCTGGCTAAAGTCACACAAGTCCTAACACCTTGGGTTCAGGTTCCAAGCTCCAAATCCCACTTTGTTCCCCGGGTCTTGGGGCTTGGTGAAAGGATTGGAGATGGATGATCCCATGGGAAGGAACCTGCCTGTGCCCATGAGAATTTCTACTGCCAAATATTTTAAAGGTGTATCCCAGGGAGAAAGAGTTCCCAACTCTTTAATTTCCTTCCTTTCTTTCTTTCTTTCTTCCTTTCTTCCTTTCTTTCTTTCTTGTAGGAAAAAAAAAAGAAACAAGTGTGTATTACAAGCTTGACTTACAAGGATCTGACAAGAGGAGCCCCTTGTACTATTTGAGTTACTAATGGGATAGCAAACAGTGCCTGCAATTTACTTTGTACTTTGATAATGTCTTGGCTCACAGGGTCACACAGGCCTTTCCAAACATTAACTTGTTTCCCTCTCCTAATGCTTCTGAGGGGTCAGAGAAGGTTCGCACACCCTTCGTTCTACAGATGAGAAAACTGAGATCCAAGAAGGTCATACGTCCTACCAAGGTCGCCCAGCAAGCCAAAATGCTATCTCATCTTCTGCTCCCTATTGCAGACACTCCTGGAACCCACACAGGGAAATGTGTCCAGGATATTTTTCCTCCTGCCCTGGAACTGTCACCAAATGCCATTTATGTCACTTTTCTCAATCCGTGCCTGGAACAAACAAATCAAGAATATTTTGTATCCTGGCTTCTTCAGGACCATGGAGCTGAAAAAGGTGAACAGAAAAGAGTGAGCCTAAGTGCAAAATGTAACAGCTGCAAGTAAATATTATCACACTAGGAGTGGATGGAGAGGTTGACTTATCTGTTTTTGAAGTTAGGCAGAGCAGTGTAGGAAAAAGGTATACACATGTGAAGGAGATCTCAGGATCTCATCTGAATAGAGGGAACGGTTAGATTCATCCACTTAGGAACCAACATATACTGAGCTCTGGGCACTAGTTTTGAAGCTTTCACTTGTGTGGTCTCATTTCATAATTACAACAACCCTGGGTCTGTACAACATCATGCTCATTTTTAAGGTGGAGAAAGCAGAAAGGCAGAATAGATCACTTATTTCATGTCCTTACTTAAAAGTCACCTTCCCAGAGTTCCTGTCATGGTGCAGCGGAAACAGATCTGATAGGAACCATGAGGTTGTGGGTTCCATCCCTGGCCTCCCTCAGTGAGTTAAGGATCCGGTGTTGCTGTGAGCTATGGTGTAGGTCACAGATGCAGCTCGGATCTGGTGTTGCTGTGGCTCTGGCGTAGGCTGGCAGCAATAGTTCCTATTAGACCCCTAGCCTGGGAACATCCATATGTTGTAGGTGTGGCCCTAAAAAGGCCAAAAGAAAAAGGAAAAAAGTCACCTTCCCACTGAGTTCTTTTCAGATCACCTTATCCAAAACCATGGCCTCCTTTACATTCTTGTCACTTTTCCTGCTTACCAATGAATTGTTTGTTATGGATCTCCTTCTATTAGAATGTCACCTCCATGATGGCAGGAAGCTTTACCTAATTTGCTCACTGCTGCATTTCTGTTGCCTAGAAGAGAGTGCCCAGTACATAATAAGAGTCGATAAAATGTTATTGAATAAATGTATTCATGTCTCTCTTGCCTTCACATTTATTTCCTTCACAAAGGACTGAAAAGAGGGCTCAACAAATAATTATTGAATTAATAAAAGAGTGCATTCACAATCTTATGACAGCTTGCAGTTCTCTTAGTAACATGCAATTACAGCTGCAGTTTTACATTTATTTTTGTAGTTATTTGACTAAATTCAAGATTACCTTCTAGATGGGTAAAAACAGAAGGTTTCAGTTTTATTGTTAAGTATTTCCTGGTGCCTAGAAAGATAGCAGCCAGAAAGCAGTTCTCAACAAATATTTTTAATGGGATAAATAAAAACATCCATAGGATAAAATTCAAAGAGTGGAGTTCCCGTCGTGGCTCAATGGTTAATGAATCTGACTAGGAACCATGAGGTTGCAGGTTTGATCCCTGGCCTTGCTCAGTGGGTTAAGGATCCAGCATTGCAGTGAGCTGTGGTGTAGGTCACAGAGGTGGCTCGGATTCCACGTGGCTGTGGCTGTGGCAAAGGCCAGCAGCTACAGCTCCTGTTAGACCCCTAGCCTGGGAACCTCCATATGCCGCGGGTATAGCCCTAAATAAGGCAAAAAGACAAAAATAAATAAATAAATAAATAGATAGATAGATAAATAAATAAATAAATAAAATTCAAAGAGCAAAAATATGACACAGCAAGATTTGGAATCTTTTATTGTTTATTTAATATCTACTTATTGAGCAATAGACATTATTGCTGTTACCATGGCCTTCACGGGGCTTACTACCAAGTGGGTTCTTTTCACACCAAATCTCAAACGAGGTCTTTATTTTGAGTCTAACCTTTAAATAAAGCACATTTGCATTTATGTTTTAACACTTAGCTCATAAATAAGGAACTTAAGAGTTCTCTTGTGGTGCAGTGGGTTAAGGATCCAGCATTGTCATTACAGCAGCCTGGGTTGCTGCTCTGGCGTGGGCTTGATCCCTGGCCCAGGAACTTCCACATGCTGTGGGCACAGCCAAAATCAAAACCAAAAAAAACTCACTTACATAGCTGTCAATCTTACCTTGGATGCAGGTAAGAGGCAAAAAGTAAGCCAGGAAAGTCTTTTTCAAGTTAAAATAGTTTATAGAGTTTGACAACATAAAATTTCATAAATCACGCTGCAATTCCATCTTCTCTAAAATATCATAGAACCACCCTATTATTTTAGGATCTTCCCTCTCTAAATACCTCCCCCAACCCAACTATCACTATCTCTATAGTCAAATATCTCTTAATTCCTATGGTTCCTTTCCGTCTTAACTTCCATTGACTTAAATTAGACATTGTGGGTTCCAAGTTGGGTTACCCATTCCAATGAGTCTTGCTGCTTCCACTTTCTTCTTCTCTAACACAGGATTGAAAAATCAAGATAAACAGCAAAAGAAGATGCCCAGAACAAGCCTTAGTGGAAGAGAAAGATACCCAACCCAACCTGATAGTGGAGCCTTCCACGACCATCTGAGGCCAAACAGAATGGAAAACTACATCACCATATGGCTTACTTCTTAAAGAGACTACCTCTTACAAACTTAACTGATAACTCAGCTATGACATAATTCTAGAGCACTCATACTAAAGCCATCTATTGATTCTGAAACTTGATTTTTACTTGAATGACAAACTCATTTAGTGTAGCATTCAGTTCTTTAAAGGCCATGCCCTAGCTGGATCTATCTGCCAGCCCTTGCCACACATATTGTACTTGCTCGTTAGTATGACCGTCTTCCTACCGGATGTGTCTTTCTTTAAATATGCGGTGTGCATCATGAGTGGATAACAGTTGCTTTTACACTGTGCTATATAATGCACTGTATACCAGTGAGAATAAGTGGAGAAAGTGCTCTTCTTTATTCTCTTCAATCCTTCTGATGGCTTTACGAAAAAAACTGTAAATTTTGTGCTAGTATGCCCTTAACAACTCTTATACTTGATAATCTTCTTAATTTTTTTTTTTCTTTTTAGGGCTGCACCTGCAGCATATGGAAGTTCCCAGGCTAGGGGTTGAATCGGAGCTGTAGCCTACACCACGGCCACAGCAACGTCAGTTCCAAGCAGCCTCTGTGACTTATACCTGCAGCAACACCAGATCCTTAACCCACAGAACAAGGCTAGGGATCAAACCTGCATACTCATGGATACTAGTTGGATTTTTACCCTGCTGAGACACAATGGGAACTTTGATAATCTCCTTTATTGATCAAAGAGACAAGCAAATCCAGGCTTGGAGACTTCATCTCACAAAGTAACTGACTTAGAAATTCAATCATATTATTGTTTTCATTTTATTTGGTTTAACAATTGCCTTCTATTTATGGCAAGTGGAACTGATTTTCCATTAAGTGGAGACATAAATATTTTCTCAAATAAAATTTATTGAAGTATAATAATTCAAGAGGGTATTAAATAATGTAAGGAGCACATAGATATGAAAAAAAACATGATGGGGCATTTGAATGGTTGAAGTTTGGGAAATTTCATTAGACTATAAATTCCTTCTTGTAGACCAAGGACCATGTCTATTCATCTCTCCATCCCCCAGAATTCAACACAATGCATCACTTGTGTAAGCAAAGAGGAAAGCTTAGATGCCAAGGTCTATCATAGAGATCATACTTCTGTGTACATCTAAAATCCTTTGCCCCTCTCTCCTTGTACTCACCTGGCAAAACCCCAGACCTTCATTAAATCAGACTCTGCCAATTCCATAGCTGTACTCTGAGCTGCTGAAATGGTTGTTTGTGAAAAATACACACTATATTTTAAAAGTGATTCTATGGGGCCAAACCCAGCTAATAACTTTGTGTTTCAAGTGCTAAATATATATGTTCTAATTATATATACTTAGAAACACACATGCCCTTTGTATTGCTATTAAAAGTCACCCTCTTGGAGTTTCCCGCTATGGCACCATGGGTTAAGAATCTGACTGCAGTGGCTCAGGTCGCTGCAGAGGTGCAGGTTTGATCCCCAGCCTGACACAGTAGGTTAAAGAGTCTGGTGTTGCTGCAGCTGCATAGGTTGCAGCTGTTGCTGGGATTCAGTCCCTGGCCTGGTAACTTCCATATGCAGTAGGTGTAGCAAAAAAAAAAAAGAAAAAAGTCACCTTCTCATTGAGAGTCTCCCTGACTCTACCTATCTTTAAGAACAACATCTCACACATCTATCCTGGCACTATCTGTCATTTTTTTTCTACTTTTAACCATAGCAATTATTTTATATATACGTACATGTGTATATTATTTACCTATATATATATATATTATGTGTACATTTTATATATGCATATTATTTACCTATATATGTATATTTATTAATGTATTATATACTTACATATGTATATATGTAAATGTAATAATAAAGGGTAATGTATATATCCTTACAAGGCATCTGTATATGTGTATATATATAAAACAGTATGCGTCATGAGAACAGAGATTTTGCCTGCTTGTTTCTCTGCTCTATTCCCTGCACCTAAACAGTGTTTGGCACTTAATAGACTCTACATATTTATTTGTCAAGTAAATAGAGACAAGGGAAGGAAGGCAGCAAGGTTAAACACATGTACTCACAAGATAATACATTTTTACATTCGTGTTATATATGAAATGCTATTATCTTTCTCTAAGACTTTTAAAATGTAGTCAGTACACATGTACTGGATGTCTCCAGTCTTCATCCTGGAGGAAGGAGAAAAGAAACAGACATACCAAGGAGTGTTACATTGTATGTCAGATGTGCTAAATCTGTAAATGCTATTCCTCCTACCTCCTCCTCTCCTTCCCTTCTCTGTGACAAAAGTAGGTTGGAACTAAGTATCAGCTTAAACCGCCATAGCTTCTCTGAGGACTCTTCCTTCTATTTTTCTTCACCGGATGTGCCTCTAATTCATCTTATCTGGTTAGCCTCTGCTGGCATCGGAGTTTGAGATTCCTGTAAGGGTACTTTGCTCTTCTTGCCATATGGCTAATTTTATAAATGCCTGTCTTCTTCACTAACCTATGAGCTATTTGGGTTTAGTATGTCTGAAGCCCCAACTATGAGCACTTACCTGTCATGGAGTAGAAATTTACTTCATTTTTTGAAAGAAAATAAATGAAGGTTTGGATAATCTTGTTTCCAATTTTTCCTTTTTCTTTTCTTTTTTTTGCCATTGCAGACAGGATTCAGTAGAAAGTGTCTTTTCAAGGAGATGCATTGTCCAATACTGTGATACAATGTGTAACTGCAAAGAGAAAGAAGACGGAAATCCATAAAAAATCAAGCATAAGAATTCCTAATATTCAGCAGTCTGAGGCCAGCCAGCATAGGGTATATTAACAACCTATGTTGACCTCTGTGGACCCTGAAGTCAGTACATGTATGGTATTAACAAGCATGTTCATATGTGAAGACAAAATTCAATTTACTTGATGGAGTTCACATCACAGCTTCATAAGACCAGGAACTATGCAAGACATATTAGGGGAAAAATATATCTAATGATAAAATATAACTTCAGCACTTGAAAAAATGAATACAAAGTTATTTGCTAGTTTTGGCCCCATAGAATCACTTATTTACAGAAAATTGGAGGGTTTACTGTAGATTTGGATATTTGAAAACTTGCCAAGTACTGACCTTTCTAACTGCCTACTGTAATTTTTTTTAAAAAAACTGAGAGTCTTTTTCTCTCAACTTTAACACCATTTATGAGAATTTATTGAGTGTTTGGAATTTTTTAAAAAAATCCTTTGCTGAAAGGGCATGGTAGACATCAGGAGAAAATGAAAGTTCTTAGCAGATAGCTAATACTTAGAAAATCATCTTGCGATACCAAGTATTTGCACAACAACCATCTCAGTCTATTTTTCCTCCCTTACTTCCATCTTATTTCCCTTTTAGCTTCCCTTACTTGGTCTTCTGTGTCCTAACTGTGTTTAAATTTATATATCAAAATTTAAACAAGCTGGTTCCCCACTAAACCTGGTCTTGCAGTTGAAACATGGGCAGATTTCTAGACTTTGAGTCTGTTGTCATACTGTTAGCCTGAACACTGGGGCCGGAACAACTGTGCTACTACTGCTGGTTTGCTCTGAGACAGGAAGTGATAGAATCATAGCTCTGAGCACTGCCCCTGCCCCAGTTTTATGCTGATGATTCTGAAATGTTGATACAGCTTGCTGATAGTGCTCAGTATACCCTGAAATCCAGTTAGTTGTGATACCTAGGAAACTTTGCTTTAAAATCAGCTGAGCTGGACTCAGAGAGACTATGTTCAAATTTTTCTTGTGGCTATTGCCAGGAGAATTGTCAGACAAGGCTCAGGCCTTTGAAATGTGAATCTGATTGAAATGCAAAGATGGAGGTGGAATGAATTCCAGAGATAATTTGTATAAGCCTGTACTTTCTTTTTTGTTGATTTTTAAAGTTTTATTGAAATATAGTTGATTTTTAAGGTTGTGATAATTTCTGCTGTACAACAAAGTGATTCGGTTATACATGTACACACATCCATTCTCTTTCAGATTCTTTTCCTACATAGATTATCGCAGAATACCCGGTAGAGTTCTCTGTGCTAAACAGCAGGTCCCTGTTGGCCAATCATTCCATACACCTCAGTGTGTATATGCCAGTCCCAAACCCTCAGTTCATCCCTCTCCACCCCCACCTGTCCCCTTTGGTAACCATAAGTTTGTCAGAGTCTGTGAGTCTGTTTCTCTTCTGCAAAATAAGTGCATTTGTATCCCTTTTTAAAGATTCCACATATGTGACATCATATGATGTTTCTTTGGCTGTCTAAATTCACTTAGTATGATAGTTTTTAGGTCCATCCATTTTGCTGCAAATGGCATTATTTCATTCTTTTCATTCACTGCATGATAGCACCTTCAAGAGTATTTGAAAATATGAGGTGAGTTTGAGGTTGGATGAGAGTGTGTATGTGTGACAAGAGATGAAATTACAAGAAGACAGAGGAAGAGTGGTAGTAATAATAATAATAATAATAATTTCATTTATTTAATTCTGAGAAAGTGACCAATATAATATCAAGAGCTTTATTGGGCGTTATCGTGTTTAATCCTTTCAACAACCCTATGAAGCAAGTGCTCATGTTGTTCCTGTTTGGTAGATGATAAAACAGAGACTTAGATAGGTTTTGCAACTTGCTTAAATTTACACAACTGGTAACTCACAGGGCTAAAAAAAATTAGGTCATGCCTTTTTTTTTTTAAACTTTTGATTCTGTGTTCTTAACTGCAATAAAATAGCTCAGAGTCTTTTACCAAGCCACCAGTGGGAGACCAGAGCATCAGCTACCCAAAATAATGCCAAGGACCTTCTCTAAACACCTACCCCTCTGCCCCACATACAAATCAATTGTCCCCTTCAGGAAGAAGAAATATATGAGAAGAATTGAGTCTCTATGTAGTCTTTTTCAGCCAACTTAGAGACATACCATATACTAATGTTGTTTCCACTTGATCTTTGTGATAGAATGAGTAGAGAGTTCATGAAGGTCAGTGTGTCCTTAGGTGTGAGAAAACTGGGAGGTTGGGTAGTCACAGGCCTTGGAGGTCTTAGAAAACAAACAAAGAAGGCAAATTTAAAAACAAAAATTACGGAGTACCCATTCTGTTGATCACTCTACTTGAAATAGATAGATGATAGATAGATGATAGATGGTAGATAGGTAGATGATAGATGTAAACATACAGACAAATCTGTGTGTAGGCCAGTTTTATGGCAACGTACATACAGGATGGTTTTGACTCCTTTTCAGATGAGAACACTGAATCTCAGAGGTTAGGAAACTTGCTCAAGGCTATGGACTTAGTGAATGACAAGTCTCATGACTTTGGGCATGGCAGAGACCTTTCTGAGCTTTAAACCTCTAAAAATGAGAATAATAACACGTGCCACCAGGAACTGGTGAATTATTGTACATCAGGCTAACTTTGGGTCTGATACCAAGCTTCGGCTCATTCCATGGGTGCTGAAATAGATCTGATCCCACTGACCACCTGGTGCCAACTTCTTGTGGACGGACACCAGAGGAGTTAAAGGTCGATGCTTCGCCATCCTCTGTGTGACTCTGGAGCTGCCGTGAAGGTGGCCATACGCACCATTGGAAAGGGCCATTTGACACAAGCAGAAGTCATAATCTAGCATGCCACCATAATTATGCTTTAATTGAACTACAGTATATATCGCCACTTGGCAGAGGCCTTTTGAAGTCCAGGCACCACCACCCTGCCTCATGAGAACGCGTGTCATTACTACCGGCGTAATTGTTGGAGCCACTGACACATTCCCAGCAGCAGATATTTCAGCAGGCAGTGGAGATAATTAGGAGAAGATTTTGATCTTGCTGACTTACAGTGAAAAGCAGGGTCTCAAGGGGTATGAATACAGAGACAATCAAGTCATATTAAAATCTATGATGAAAGCTCCCTTTAAGATGAGGGACAAAAAAGCAGTAAAAACAAAGCTATTTTCAATCTGAAGAGGAAAAAATGCTATTCTTTGATCCCTGACATAATATGACAAGGAAACAAAGCACTCAGACAAACCCTCTTGTATGGTAATTTTCTTTCTTGTTTGAAATTTGGGGTGTGACGGCCAAATTGCTGTGGCTTTAAAAAGTTCATTCATTTTGTTCATTCAACAAATGTTTACTAAATGCCTAACATATGCACGTATGACCAGGCACTGTGTTAGTCTCATGGACCTCTGCTCTCAACTGGTCACAGTGTACTGGGGAAACATTTTTTTTCCCACATAATTACAGAGGTTTAGACATCAAGAAAAATAAGCAAGAGTACTTTTGAAGCAAGGAAAAGAAGCACTATATAGACTTGTGGGGGTGGTAGACATATGATGAGGTCACAGGTGGTTTCCTGGAGAAGGAGGCATTTGGTCAGAGAATCAAATGGGATTCAGGGATTTTAATGGGCAAAGTCTGTTTCCTACAGGGCAAAGGTCTGTGGAAAATACACCGAGGCATAGGAAAACTTAAGGAACCACAGGAAGATATATTCAGCACTATCTTGGTACAGGTGGTAGGATTGTGAGAAATAAGGATAAGTGGAGCCAGGATAGTGATGTGTGCTCTGCTAAGGGGTTTGTTTTTCGCTTAAGGGACATACAAAGCCATTGAATGGATTTTAAGAATCGACTTTATGTCTTTTAAAAATCACCAGATTTCCTGGTGAGTTGAATTGAAAAATGATGACTTTGAAAGCAGGGAGGATCTGCTAGGAGGCTGTTGTCACCACCAGGACAGAATTACTAAGGGTTCGGGCTAAGATAGTGGCAAGAAGAGTGGAAACGGAAGAGGAAACTGGAGAAAAGTCTGTCTTAGGGGCTGAATTCCGAGTAGAATGAACTGAGATCTAAGACTAAATTTCAAGAACAGATAGAGGCTCATATTCAGTGGAAATGGTAAATAAGACCACCTTGGCTTAATACATGAGATGTATGTATTCTTGAAAGAATATTGTCTGTAGATTAAATTTTCATAAAGTAAATCAGATTTGATATGCTAGAAAAGCTTGTTATTAAAAATAATCCTATTCTCTGCTCTATAGCACAGGGAAATTTACCCAATATTCTGTGATAATCTATGTGGGAAAAGAATCTGAAAGAGATGTGTGTACATATATAACTGAATCCTTTTGTTATACAACAGAAATCATCATAATATAGATCAACTATACTTCAATAAAACTTGAAAAAAGGAAATAAGTTTCCTGACCGATTAGAGTATAATAACTGATGTGCTTTTTTAGTTTGAGTTTCCTTATTTTGGGTTAGTTGAAAGCAAACTTTGTATGTTTTTGCCACTGATTGAATTTTATTTGGTCAAATGATATATTTTACTATATGAAAATATATAGATATCTCTCATCTACTATAATAGAATTTGTCCACACTGCATCAGTTTCAGCAATGTTTGGTTAATCAGATTTTTGACTATAACCTCAAGTTAAGATGAATGATTCATTTACTATATATTTTGTGAATGGCATGAAAGGTGTTTTTGGTGGACTTATGGATGGATGCATGCGTAAAGAAGAAAATAGTGATAAGTAGGTAGATAGGAAGATGTATAATTTATAGACTTACATCTTCAGTAAACTCTAAACATTAATGTCAGGTGAGGAAACTGAGTCTTAGAAAGGGTAACTAACCAAGTGACAAAAACTGCTCAGAAGTGAATCAGAATTCTAATTACCTAATATGTAACTTAATGGCACTTATCTACACCATACTGATAATAGATTGTAGATAAATAAATGCTAAAATAATTTTATACTTCCATAGCAAACCGAGATCATGGTGAAAGAAAAGTTAGATGAAGAGCGTGCACTTCCAACAACATTCCACAAAAACAGCAACTTTTGAAATATAAAAGGAAAAGGACCTTGCATCAAAAAAAGTGAAGACTCGATCACCAGGTAAGGCACATACACTGTCCCATTTAATCTTTGTAATTTACATAAGTGTAAATATTATTATGTCCCCTTTACAAATGAGGAAATTGAGACCCAAAGAAGTTAAATGACATGCCCAGCATCATTCATTTCTGAAAGTTGAAGGAGGGGATCAAACCTAAGTGTTCATAGTTCCTGTGGCCATTTCTCAACACCTCCCACTGAAACTGAGCTTCCGAAATCTGGTTCTTGGAACTCTCCATGAATGTCTCCTGTTTGCCTTCATAGAATTGGCTTTGAATTGCTCTCCAGGAGGAAATCAGGAGTTATTGGAATAGCTTCTTATTTAACACTTTGTGGATAATAAATAATTTTCTCCTAATAATTTCAAAGGCACTGTTGTAAAGATCTCAAAACTATGCCTGGACATTTGCTGAAATCTCTCCCCTACTTAATTGTGTTTCCAAGAATGAATACAAAACATCCTGGGTAAGATCAGTGGTCCATTCCACCCAGTGTATGGCACTAACACTGACACAAAAGGGTCATTTGTCATTTGGGTTCCCTAATGACAACTTCAAAGGACACAGCAAGTGCCCAAGAAAGTCAAGCTTGCCCTAATTACAAATCGTAACTCAACCATTCATCACTTTAGCACAGTGCTTTTAGAATGTCTTGGTATAGATTTATGCAGATTTTATTCACTTAGGCATCTGTTAACTCAAATGCATTTATTGAGCACCTTTTGTGTGCCAAACAGTTTATAAGATCTAGAGATGACTGAGACCTGTTGCCTCTCAAAAGCTCAGGTAAACAGATAGCTCCCGTAGCTGGAGATTCTGATGGAGAATAGCAGATAGAACTACAGAATGACAGGATGGTGGTTATATTTCCCTTTTGGGGATGGGTTGCTTTGGGAAGCCTGGCCCATTTATCGCTCCAGAACAAACACCCAGAAAGCAGATGTGAACTGAATTCAGCTTCTGGAACAAAACCCAGAGGATCCAATAGCCTAAAGCAGAGGCATCCTGCCAAGGCCAGCCTCCATCAGCCTAATGGTAGCCACATCCCATGATGGACTGTGAAAACAAATACGTACTGTTCATAAGTCGTTTGTTTGGGTTGGTTTTAGTTTATGTAATGTGATTGCCACAATCACCAACAGATATATGGTCCTAGCACACGAAAGATGCTCAATAAATGTAAATCCAGCTGTTCTTACTCTTCTCCTAACATCAAGAATCCATTAAAAATGAAATGTGCATTAATGGAATCTATGTCTGCACCATATTGAACAAAATTTCCTTCACCAGAGACAATCTACCTCCATATTACTCAATGGGAAACTGACACGTAGAGATTGACCATGGGGTCTAAAATCCATCTAAATATGTAAGCTAGAACAGGGTCAAGTGTCATCTGTAAAAACTGTTGCCTGGAGTTCTCATCGTGGCTCAGCACTTAAGGAACCCGAGTAGCATCCATGAGGACGAGGGGTTCGATCTCTGACCTCGCTCAGTGGGTTAAGGATCTGATGTTGCTGTGGCTGTAGTGTAGGACAGCAGCTACAGCTCTGATTGGATCCCTAAGGGATCTTCCATATGCTGTGGGTGCGGCCCTAAAAAAGACAAAAAGACCAAAACAACTACAACAAGCTCTTGCCTAACATGCAATGGTACCTCAATAAACAAATGTAGCTTTCCCTCAAAGGGGAATCAGGAATGAGAAGATGGAGAGGAATGCCTGGGGCCCTGCTTAGACCCAAGTGGTTTTTTCTTAGAAGCAGGCCTCAGTGCCAGGCTTGAGAATGTAGGTTAAAAAAAAAATCAAATGATTTTTAGGAGAATCTTCATAACTACTATGGCAGCCGGTAACCAACCTAGTTCCTCTGTATGTGGAAACTCCACTGAGCCCAGAAAAGGGAGGAACACAATTCTCTCTAAGAGATAAAAAAGCCTCGTGTGAATCTTGGGCTTTTCTTTACTTTTGATAAAGGGAGAAACTCAGACTTATTGGAAGCAAACTTTGCCAAAGTTGAACTTTGATATTTCATTTAAAGGGTCCACAAGAGATGGGCAGCTATTTCAACATCTAGGCCTTTACCTGTGTTATCACCCTACAGACTAAGGCCATATGGGGACATTTGGACTTTTATTTCATGCTACAAAGATGTGCTTATCACTTATTTTGTGGCAGCAAAGCACTTAAAACATGGTCTCTGTTATGAGGAGTAAAGGAAAAGAAATGAACATCCACTGGTGGCCAACTGTGGCATTTTTTTCTGTCCTTTAGTTTAGGTTTTGAGGTTGTTTTTCTTGGAAATGGACTTGGCAGCAGTGGCAATTTGGATGCAGAAGTTTATTGGGAAGCACATCGGTAAGGAAGAGATGTGAGTGGGATTTAACAGAAGAAGTCAATGCAGTCATACCAGAGACCTCAGTTGATTCTATAAGGTGCTCTGAAGTTATCCTAGATTGAGAGAAGGGGCTGAGATAAATCCAGATAACTACACAAATGAAGTTATTTTATTAATTTCTCATTATAAAGAATCAAATAGGAGGAATGAATTCACTGACTTACCTTATTTTGCTCATTCATGAATTGATCGACCCATTCACGCATTCACAAACACTATCATGTACCAGAAACTACCCTAGGTTCTGTATAAAATCTGAATGTTGATTAAGTGTACTTTTTGCCATTTGAGAACCTTATAGTCCAACCTGGTGAATGGCAAAGGAAGGAAGTCTTTATAAATATATATTTATATATTTGTATATATGTTTGTATATATGTTTATAAATATATTTATGCCAAATTAAAACATATATATAAACACATACATATATAGACACACATTAAAATTTATGCCATTAAAATTTATGCCAAATTAAAACAAGTAAATGCTTAATCTGCAAACAAATTTTCCCTCAAGGCCACGGGAAAGCCCTAAGAGACAAGAAGACACTTGTATGGAGGATCCAAGTTTCCTTGTTGAAAACCACTCTGTGGGTAAGAGCTAATTAAAGGGTGTACTTTTCTGTCTCATCTCCTTTGTTTGATGGATTTGGCTCTGCACAGAGGCCAAAGTTTGGCTTAGATTGCTTCTGAATTTGATCTTGCATCAGCTGTAATCTCTATACTCTTCTCTCTGCCACAGGCAAAAAAAAAAAAAGGGGTTCTTACTACGAATAATAACCTCTTAAATGAAGTGACTCTAAAACAAGTAGATTGGAAAATAGAGACTGAGCTAAATAAAAATGTCATAGCAGGTAAGAAGTCCTGCCAAGATTTTTCCACTGGGACCCATTGCCCACAGTCCATCAATATTTTGGGCTTAAAGTAGACAACGTAATTAGCATAACATCATTTGCTGAGACCTCCGTAAACATGAAAAAGCACAGTCCTGGCTTCAGAGCATCCTTGTCAGCAGAGGAATATGAACAAAGTATCAACAACTAGAAATACTTATTAAAGGCAGAGTGTGAGTTTTCTTTGAGGTTCCTTTTCAAAGCCCACCAACTGAAGCGGATTTAATGCACAAAGAGCATGTTGACCTCTGCATCTGTTGATATATTCCAAGATGAAATTTGTAGGAGTCTAGTACTAATACTGTACTTCTCTGTAGAAAGAGAATCAAAAGAGCAGGGATGACTTAGTGTGAAGAGAAAAAAGAGGGAGTTGGCATTTAAAGAGTGTCAAACTGAGGTTAATTATACTAATCTAATTGCTTAGAAGCACCCAAATCAACAAGCTTCATTACTGAAAGAGAGTGAAAATAAAACCCTCTGGAAACTAAGAAGAATAACTCATTCATAAACTCTGTCATTAATGTAATCCTTCAACACATGTATTGAGCACCTAGTATGTGCCAGACACTATTCTAGGAACTAGGGATGGTTGTTTTTGTAAACTCGCATTTAAATGGAGGGGAAAAGTATCAAGCATATAAATAAATAATGCAAATATAATATTGAAGACTGATAAGGGATATGAAAAAATTAAAGCACAGTCATAGCATAGAGAACAATGACGGTCAAGGATTTCATTTTTTTCTCATTATTTTATTTTATTTTCTTAATGGATTTTATTTCAATTATGTGTACATAAATCACCACAAGTCAATTTTACAGATTTTGTATCCCAAACCCAAGGTGCATACCCCACCCCCCAGATTGTCTTATTTGAAAAACCAAGGTTTTCCAAAGTCCATGAGTCATTGTTTGCTCTGCAAAGAGGTTCATTTTGTCTTTTTAGTTTCCACATGTAAGCGGTAGCATTGGGTGTTGCTGTCTAATTGTCTGACTGGTTTCACTTCTCATGATAATTTCTAGGTCATTCCACGTTGCTATAAATGTTGGTAATTTGTTCCTTTTAATGGCTGAGTAACACTCCATTGTGTGTATGTACCATATCTTCCCTATCCACTCCTCTGTCGATGGGCATTTAGGTTGTTTCCATGACCTGGCCATTGCATAGAGTGCTGCAATGAACACTGGAGTACATGTGTCTTTTCGAGTCATGGTTTCCTCTGGATAGATGCCCAGGAGTGGGATTGCTGGATCAAATGATAATTCTATTTTGAGTTTTCTGAGGTATCTCCATACTGTTTTCCACAGTGGTTGCACCAGTTTGGGTCAAAGATTTCAGATGGAGTGAGAGATACTGACTTCTCATAAGAGGTGTCATTTGAGGAACAATTTGAGAAAGAAAAGGAGCCTTCTAAGGGAATCTAAGGATTGCCTGTTCCTAAGCTGCCCAAAGACATAGTTGCAGCCCAGGGAGGGCCTTGAGTTTAATGAGTAGGAGGGAGAACCACAAGGGATGTAGTTAGCATAGCCAAACCATGATGTCATCAGAAAAGCAAGGCACCTAAAGTCAGATGTCCTGGTTTCTGAGTCAGATGCTTTGGCTCAGGACAGCGTGATTCAGGGCCAGTGCCTGCTCTGCACAGAGCCTCAACCCCTTCCCTAGAAAATAAGGAAACTGAACTTGATGCTCCATACGGCCCCCTTTCCCACACTCTTCACACTTTTATGAACCTACTGTTTAAACTGGGTGCCTTAGAACTTCACATCTTGGACATGCGGCATCACATGGGATCATCATGTGATGTTTGGCTTTGTTTCTTTAGGCTAAAATAATTAAATCAATTATCTTTTACACAATAGCCAGCAAGCGATTTTTTAGTGAGATGAGTGAGGGAATTTGGAGACCAAACATGATGGAGAAAGAAGATAGCGGGTGGGTGTGGGTCTTTCGGCATGGACAAAGACATCACGCCTTATTTGCACCAGGTGGTGGCTGACTGCATGAGTTTTCTGCATTTTAAATATTGAGCTTGTCGTTCTTCAGAACCAGTATAGATTGTCGGGGATTGTTAAAGAAGGTGGGTAATTGGATAAGATGCACTCAGACCATCTGTTGAATGGAAATCTATATTTTCAGAGTACTATAGAAGTATATTTACATTTAACTATCAAGATTAGATGGAAGGTAACTATTTTATTCTACAAGTGAGCAATCAGAGGCCCCAAGTACGGAGGGAAATTGCTTAAAATTGTTGATTTCCAGCAAAACCAAGACCAGAATCTAGGTTTCCTGATTCTAAATCCCTTATTTAGAAATGTGCCTAACTGAATGATACCATGAATGTATTTAACTTAATCTTCAGGACTAATTCCACAGAACTCTGATTTCTCACATACTCTCCAGCCTTCTGTTAACATAAACGGTCCTTTTATGTTAATAAAAATAAATAAACAAAGCAGGCCCTTGCCAGGGTACAGAGCTCTGTCGACAGAACTCAGGTTTGATTGCAACCCCTCTCCCCCCAAATCCTGACAGTCCTAGTTTTGCAGTGAACAACTGCACAGCTCTATGTGGCAGCCCTTATACTGACCCACCTGTTACTATCTGGCTATTTGAGAACATGGTTGTTTTTATCCTTTTTTGACAAAATATCAAGAGGAGGAAATATAATAAGCACTACTTATATTTTCTTTGGGCTTCTCAATGTACTGAACTATTTTATAATATTTTTGTTGAAATAAGGAATAATCTTAAGCGAAAGTGAAGACAAAGAAAGGATCAGTGTCCCTACTTGAATAGTTAAGAAGTGAAGATTTGATTCAGAAAGATAATGTGAACTCTCCAGGTTTAACCAGTCAGTAATTAGGGAAAATGAATTCTGAGCCTAGAATTTCGGATGCCAAATACAACTGCTTCTCCATTTGATTTCAGGGACCCCCTCCCACCCTGCAAACAAGATTTAAAAGTATGGGGTCTTGGGAAAGGAACTAAAAGGTGAGCTATAAAGGAGTTCCTAATCCTAACTCTAACCCTTCTTGCTTTTCTTTTTCCAAGAATCTTTGTGTTCTGTTAAGTTGAACCAGTGATCTGTTCCCACACATTGACTGATACTGCAGGGAGGGAAATAGATTAGAATTTGCTGCACTCTCATTCATGTCTACTTGGGGCTTGGATCTGTCCAAGTACAGAGAAAATGGCCACAATACTTAGAAGACACATACATGTAATTGAAAAACAAAAACAATTACGTTAATTAAAAGAATTGCAGAGATTTTGGAACACAATGAAAGAGACAAATTATAATAATTTCACCAAAATAAACTGTTATATTTAAGAAACAAAATTCCCCCCACGCTCTGATTATAATGCTATAGGAAGATTGGGTCATAAGCCTGTTCACTTTTGAGCTCTTTGTGTTGGCCTTCTGGGGAGAACCAGAGACAGAAGTTGAGGTTTTGAGCAAAGGACAATGAATCTTAACACTGGAAGCCCTGAAATTCCCGTAGTGGTGCAGGGGAAACAAATCCAGCTGGGAACCATGAGGTTTTGGGTTCGATCGCTAGCCTCGCTCACTGGATTAAGGATCCAGCGTTGTTGTGAACTGTGGTGTAGGTCGCAGATGAGGCTTGGATCCAGAGTTGCTGTGGCTGTGGTGTAGGCCGGCAGCTGTAGCTCTGATTAGACCCCTAGCCTGGGAACCTCCATATGCCATGGGTGCGGTCCTAAAAAGCAAAAAAAAAAAAAAAAAGGAAAGTCCTAAAGAAGGTACACCCTCATCCTTGCTAAAGGTAATCGTGGTTAGGTTCTGGTGTATGCAAGCCACTCACTGCAGTTCACTGATCTCTTATTTCACGACAAGCAATTGTCAAATTTTTTTTGATAATTGATCTGCCAACATAAATCCATAAATTGCAGGCTACTAGATTTGTAGGTAGGTTTATCATCTTAATGACAGTCCATAAACGAATGAGACTGTCAACTGCAATGAAATGACATTCCCAGGATGAAAGGTCATCATTTGGGAAGTAGATAACCACAACACTTGTATGGACAAAGAATGAGGTTCCTAAATACACAACCACCATGTGATCCAGCAATTCCACTCCCAGACATACATCCTGAGAAAATTATAATTCGAAAAGATACATGCACCCCAGTGTTCATTGCAGTACCATTTACAATGGCCTAGACGTGAAAGGAACCTAAATGTTCGCCAACAGAAGAATTCATAAAGAAGATGTGGTACATATATACAATATTACTCAGACATAAAAAATAACAAAATATTGTCATTTGTAGCAACATGAATGGACCTAGAGATTATTACCCTAAGTCAGAAAAAGACAAATATCATATGATAGCACTTAGATGTGGAATCTAATAAAATGATATAAAATAACTTATAAAAACAAAATAGACTCGAAGTTTTAAAAATCAAACTTATGGTTACCGAAAGGAAAACTTGGTGGGGGGAGGGGAAGGGATAAATTGGGAAGTTGGGATTAACATATATACACTACTATATATAAAATAGATAGCTCACAGAGACCTACTGTATAGTACAGGGAAATCTACTCAATATTCTGTAACAGCCTATATGGGAAAAGAATCTGAAAAATAATGAATATATGTGTACATATAACGGATTTCCTTTGCTGTACACCTGAAACTAATACAACTACAAAGTCAACTATACCCTAATAATTTTTTTTTTAAAAAAGAATGAAGTTCCTTGTTGGTCCCATTGATGATATGATTGTATTTCTGAAGAGCATAAGACAGGCCATCACAATTTTATTATGCAAATGCTCACAGCATTTGCTGTGCTCACAGCATCCCTATAGCTAAGGGAACAAACCTGGAATCAAACTACCCGGGCTCAAAACTGGTCTTGCCCCTCCTGAACTGTGGCATGTTGGGCAAAGTGTGCTGAGAGCTTCTTGTTTTCCTGTCTGTAAAATGGGAGCTAAAACTTGTCAAAGGCTTTTTACAGCGGTGAAAGGAGATTCTACATGTAAAGTTCCTGGCTCGGTTTTCTGTCACTCAATAGTATTAACTAGTTTAATTTTAAGCTAGAGGAATGAAGAGCTACAGGCTGAAGTGACTCAAGAAAACTGACAAGAATTCTATCCTACTGAGTAACACCCGAACTGCTGATTAGAAAAGCACATATTGGAGATGATTGAGAGAGAAGGAAAAAGCCTTAATTTTACAGTCAAAACAACTGAATTTTAATTTTCCATGTGTGACCTTAAGCAAGCTGTCTATTTTTCTCTTTGTCTCGCTAAAATAGCAATGAGGGAGTTCCCGCTGTGGTGCAGTGGGTTAATGATCTGGTGTTGCCACAGCTGTGGCATAGGTCCCAGCTGTGGTTTGCATTAGATCCCCGGCCTGGGAACTCCCATATGCCTTGGGTACGGCTGAAAAAGAAAAAATAAAATAAAATAAAATGCAACAGGGATGCCTACCTCAGACTGTTGTAATGAAAGCATATGTGCCCATTAACTGACTCAGTGCCTCTAAGGAACAAAGAAGATACTAAATAAATATCAGTCTCTTCAACTTCTTTTCCTTCCTCAGACTCTGATGTGATGTGGCATGATCTTTCTGAATTGCAGATTTGAGCAATGACATTTCCCAGTGATGCTTTAAGTCAAGACCATGTGCCCCTAAAACCAGGTCATAAGCCCCTATTTTATTGTATTTTTAAATTTTATTGGAGTATAGCTGGCTTGCAATATTGTATTAGTTTCAGGTGTACAGCAAAGTAGATCAGTGTGGATGTAAATATGTGTATTCTTTTTCCCATATGAGCAAATTTTCCTGTGCTCTACAGTAGGGTCTTGTTAATCATCTATTTTATACAGTAGTATGTGCATGTTATTCCCACCCTCACAATTCTTCCTTCCCCCTAGTGTTCTCCCCTATTTTAAATGATTAGACTTTTGCATAGATCGGACAGATTTTCATCACCAAAATAGCTTCACTCTGCATCAGTGGAGGAAACCCATCTCTCAAACTTGGCTCAGCTTTATGTGGGGGCATCTCCTGTGTATCTAACATGGCTCTTTGTTGATGGGAATGGCATTGACTCTCACATTGCACCTTCACAGCCTGAAAACAAAGTGTCTGAGATAGTTTGTGAATCTGAGTCATCTCCTCCACACTACAGACCTGTCTGGAGAAAACATCGCCCCCTTTTTATTGGAAATGCCTGAAGGTGTAAGTTGTTACTGAGTAAGTTTCTCACCCTGGATCCAGCTTCTCCTCCTCCTGATTCAAACTGTTCTCAGGAAGCTAACTGACAATTTCTAGTCAAAGTAAGTGGATCAACCAGAGATTTTATTTTACCCACTGTTCTGCTAGATTTTAATAAGTTACGGTGGTGACTAATGTGTTCCAGTTTCAGGTTAGGACAAGATAACCCTTCCCAGAAAGCTGGTTTATTTTTTTTCAAAGACAGAATTGTACGGTGCAGTTGAAAGATCAGTTAGGGATTTCCATTCTGGTCGGAAGTCTGGTAAATGTATGCTAATTTTCAAATACAGGGTTGACTTTGACTTCCCTAGTGTAAGGAGATTCTGTTTAGAAGTCAGTGGATTCAAACAGTTCCTTGCTGGCTGAAAAATAATGCATTCACTTATTTTAAAAGTGAAAGAGAGCTGGAAGTCAAACTTCCTTTTAAACTTGAACCTGTCAGGCCACAAGAGCTACCTTAACAAAACGCTTTTATTTTTTCCCTTTCTATTTCACACAACGGAAAATAAATGCTCTGCATCATGACCAGACCCGACATTAATGTTGTAATGGAGCATCATAATGTTTCTATTCAGAAAGTAATTTGCATCTCCCAAGAAAGTTTGAATAGTTTTTCTAGCACTCCACGTCTGGGGTGCTTTTTCTAGCTCTCCAGGTCTGGGATGCTTTTCCTCGAGGAAGTTCAATGCAAAGGTCTGGCTTTCAGTTTACCTTACTAATCTTGATTTATAACAAGGCTGAAAGCATCCAAGGACGTGTACTAAGTTACTTAAGCATTTCTGCCACATACACTTGTTGCAAAGCATTAGACAATAACTAGTGGTATGCAATCTTGGTATGTGTGCTATTGGATGTTTTGCAAATCCTGCCACAGGAGGCTTCATTGTTATAGGAGGTGCCTTTTGTTTGGTTGTTTTTAATTTTGATTCCCTCTGTGCAGTGATTCAGATTCAGGTTTAGCTAATGGTTGTAGGCTTTTGCTGTCTGCAAAACACTGCAATTGGCACTTTACCTGTGTTACCTCATTTAATCCTTGCAATGATTGTTGAGGCATATATTACTATTTCTATGAGTTCGTGAAATTAAAATGTCTTGTCTAAACTCATGCCACTCTAAGTGGCCAGAGTAGTGACCTAGAAAATGACAGAGCTATGACTTGAAACCAAATCTTCCCAAGGTGGGCATTAGTTGTACTTTGCCAAATCTCTGTTCAATAAAACACACTCCCACTGGGGCTCAGCAGGTTATGAACCCAACTAGTATCCATGAGGATGCAGGTTCGACCCCTGGCCTTGCTCACTGGGTTAAGGATCTTGCATTGCTGGGAACTGTGGCATAGGTAGCAGACATGGCTTTGATGTGGAGTTGCTGTGGCTGTGATGTAGGCTGGCAGCTGCGATGTAGGCTGGCAGCTGCAACTCCAATTTGACCCCTAGCCCAGGAAATTCCATATGTCGTGGGTACTGCACCAAAAAGCAAAAAAAAAAAAAAAAAAAGCAATAAAAAGGAACAAAACAGAATGCCAGTTTAAAAAACAAACAAAATACACACTTCTATTATAGAAAGAAACCAAAATATTCTTTACCTAAAAATCATGAATTTGTGAACACCAAATGCAATGAATCTTTATCTTCTAAGACCATTGGTTCCAAGAGCAACAAAGGAATTTTTAATATTCCATTCTGTGATTCTCTGCTAGAGCCTTAAAGGAATCCAAATTCTAGGAAATAATAAACCCCTGTCCTCATGAGGACAAAAGATCATAAAGATCTTCTCTTTTAAAATATGTGTCTGAAAAAGACATTCTTTATGAGCTCATTTGCTCCCAGTTCAGTTGGGAGGGAGTCAAAAGAAGAGCAATTGCAGGAGAAGCAGTTTCCAAACATGAAATCACAATAAAATCCATTGAACTGAAGCAAAACTCCCTGGATCCCAGGTGTCCCATGCTTCCTACCTCCCCCATTTGGGGCTGGTTAACATGGATTTGCACTGGTGATGGGAACTGGAAGCGATGGGAACTGGAAGTGATGGGAACTGGAAGTGATGGGGAGGGCCAGTCCTCCCATCCGTTAACCGTTGTTAACAGCAAATGACAATGTGAGACAAAGAAGGTGAATAATGACTAATTCCCCCACTCTAGATCGTTGTAGTCACTCTCTGAAGATGTCACTGCAGCTGCACTTGTTTGCTGGCTGTAAGCGTGGTTCGAATTCTTGGTATGCAACTCCAGTTCCTTCTACACCGCAGGCGAGTGAGGTCTGGCTTGTGTGTGATGTCTGGGTGAGCCATGGGCAGCTCTTCATCATTATGGCTGTTGGTCTCCAGCCCTACTCGCTGTCAACCCTCTGCAGCTGTCAGTCCACACTCTCCACTTCTTCCCTTTTTTCTCTCAATCCCCTCAACACCCAGCATGCTCTAGTTAGGATCACATCCTAGAGAATGCGGTCACCATCTCTATGAACCGACTGCCAGCCACAAGGTTTTTGTCTTTGACTGTATTTCAAGTGTTAGGAAATGCAGAGACACATATATACACACAGAGCCGAATGCAAATTCATCCCATGATATGGACCTTAACATTTGTTAGTATAATACATGTTTATCTGTGTTAAAACCCAGTTGCATCACTTCATTTATCTATCATTCTGAATGAATTGGGATGTTGGTATAGAACAAAAGAATTGTCCTGACCAGACTATGCCATTAGATATTTGATTTTTGGCAAGAAACTTAATTTCTCCAGGAGGTCATTTTTTCATTTGGAAAGTGGGGCTGATAAAAATTATCTCACTGAGAAATTGTGTTTTAATTATGCATTAAAATATTGTGCAAATTGGGACAAACAATATAATTTGGCCGCCTTATTCATTCAACAATATGTTGTGAATCTGCTATGTGGGAACACTAGGCAAGGTCTAGGGACCCACAGTAAATATAGTCACGTCTATCTGCAAGGACCTCTGAGCTACGATAGAAGTGGTTAATGCAACAATATGTACTTGATCTTTTAGTAGCATTTAATCACATCTTCCTTATTGAAACCTATTTCTTTTGTGTTCCAAGAAAGAGCAGTCCAAATATTCCTTCTCTCTTTCCCTTTTTTCTTTATAAATTCCTTGTGCCAACTAAATCCTTTTACACAATTTCTAAATATTGGAATTTTTAAGGCATTCTTCTCAAAGTTCTCTCTCTCTTTTTTTTTTTCTTTTTAGGGCCACCCCTGTGGCATATGGAGGTTCCCAGGCTAGGGGTCGAATCGGAGCTACAGCTGCGGGCCTATGCCATAGCCACAGCAATGCCAGATCCGAGCCAAGTCTGTAACCTACACCACAGCTCACGGCAATGCCGGACCCTTAACCCACTGAGCAAGGCCAGGGGCAGGGATTGAACCCACAATCTCATGGTTCCTAGTCAGATTCATTTCCACTGCGCTGTGACGGGAACTCCTCAAGCCAATTCTTGATCTACACTCTCTACTACACAACTTTGTCTATTGGCTTTAAAAGGTATCTCTATGTCAAGGCCTCTAACATTTATATCTCTAGCCAGAAGGGTGATTTCTTATATTCACAACTGTTACAACAACCAACAAACTTTCAAACTAAAACATGTCCATGTTGGAAATCTTAGCCTGTGCTTGTAAACCTGTTATTACCCTTGTTCTTCTTATCTTAGTAAATGTTAACCTCCATTCACCCAGTTGAACTGGCCCCAAACCCAGTCATCATTAGTTGTACCTTCCCCAACATGTCCTTCCAAAACCTGTCATGAGTCTCCCCATCGTCAACGCCACCACCCTAGTGCCAGCTACCAATATCACTCACTGGAACTTTAGCAATGACCTTCTAACTGATTTCCCAGAATCATGTTTCTCAAAGAAAAATGTGCTTTCTTGCTGAAAATCGTTCAGTAGCTTCTCATTGCATTTCACACACACACACACACACACACATACACGCACGCATGTACACACACAGGCACACATATATACACACAGACAAGTACTTAACATGAGGAGCCAGGCTAGGAGGACCCGGCTTCTTCCTCACTTACCAGTCCCATCAGAGTCATCTCTGTGATGCCGTTCAGTCACTTTGCCTTCTTTCGGGTCCTCAGTTACACAAGCACACTTCTGCCTCAGGATCTCTTACTTGCCCCAATCTGTCTTGAAGCCTTGCCCCATCCACTTCATCTTCACTTAGCTGAGACCTGCTCACACTTCCAAATTTAGCTTTATGCCCCTTCTTCAGAAAAGACTGCCCTAATCCACCATCTAACATAGATTCCTCTGCTAATCTTTCTCATGGGAGCCTCTACTTCATGGTATATAATAATTTTATATTTCTATTTATTTGCTTAATGTTTATTTTCCCCACTTGAGAATAAAGCCCGTGTGGGAAGAGAATGGACTGCTTATATTCCTGAATGCCCAGCCCCTAATACAGTGCCTGGTAAATAGCAGACTTTTTAGAACATATTTATAGGATGAATTACATAAAGAATGGTAAATATTTTACGATTTTTATGATCACCCAGATAACTGAAGCCTGACCTTGTAAACCACAGTTTTTTCATTAAAATAATTTTGATAATTTGTATTAATCATTTAACTGACTTACTTTATTGAAGTAATAAAGTATAACTTCATTGTTTTCTCGATGACTTAGGGAACCAAGGAACAAAGGATAAAAAGATTAATGTAGATGAGACATATTTAAGATCAAAAATCGACTGCCCTGGCCTTAGTTACAGAAAATTTGGCTTTATAACCGCTAATAAGAACATAACTCAGGGGCTTTTGTTTGACAGAAAATTCAAAGTGAGTCAACTGTGGAACACAGCTGATAAAATGTTAATATAGGCACAAGCTACATTTGTAGAACTATAGATGCTAAAATAAGACAGGTGACCTAAGTTCAGCTCTGCTCCGAAACCTAAAACATCTATTTATTGCAGGATATCGACATTGGAGAGGCACCTTCAACAGCTACAGGGTATCACAGGAGAGAGCTAAATGCTGAAAAGCCATTTCATTGTCATGGTGGATTTTCTCAACCCTCTGATGCTGACATTCTTTAGGACTCTGGATTCAGCTGACAACACTTGTCATTGGATAGTCATAGCCCTTAGACAAACTTTTCCACTCTTATTGTTCCAGTGACTTACACTCAGCCACTGATTTCCCAAGCCTAAAGTGCTCTCCCAGACCTCATCCTGAGCTTCAGATATTCCAATGTCTGCTGGATATTTGTCCCTGGTTGTATTGCAGTTATCCAGACCTTAACTGGTTTCACTCCCTTATCTGAGCCAATGTTCCATTTATGGAAATACCTTCCATCCACCCCAAATCAAAAACCTGATTATTTCAGCTTCTTCCTCCTCAGTTCCCAAACATGCTGATGTGATGTTATACATCACTGGTACACATGAAGGTGTGAATGATCCACCATGCTGCGGGAACATTTCAGAAACCATTCTTGCACTGGATGGGGGATTAAGTATCTTAGTCAGCTATGGCTGCTGTAACAAAATGTCATTAACTGAACTGCTCAAACAACAGACCTTTATTTCTCAAGGTTCTGGAGGATGGGAAGTCCAAGGTCAGGGTGAGGGAGTGCCCTCTCCCTGGTTGGCAGATGACTGCCTTTTGCTCAGTCTTCACAGGAGGAATCACTTCTCTGCCTCTTCCCGTAAGGACAGTAATGTCATCACCATGGCCCCACTTTCTTGACTTAATCTACACCCAGACATCATAATATTGGACTAGAGCATATTATTTTGACACTGTTAGCTGAAAGCGTGGGTCTGTTGAAGTTGATGAGTCTATCCATGTACTATATGGCTACACTATTTTAAATTTTTATATCTTATTTTATGATTGTTACCTTCTTTTCACTGCTTTTGAGAGTACGTGTGTGTGTGTGTGTGTGTGTGTGTGTGTGTGTGTGTACATACGTGTTCTTATGTGATATAAATGCAACAATAGCTAGCATTATCAGGGAAGTTATATGTACCTATTTAATTTAATATGAGAAAACTCAGTGGTATATGAATTATCATTGTCTGCATTTTACAGATGAGAAATCTGAGTGTCAGAGTTTAAGCAGTTTGGTTGATTTTAATATAATCATGAAGTTCTGCTATAAGGAATTATATGAAGGCAATGCAACGCCAAAGCCTGTGGTTTAACTATGACACTGTACAAATAAATGTATGTACCAGCTTTATCACAGGGAATGTCTACTAAAGGAATCTGGAAAATTCTGTTAATGTTACTGAGAAAACTACTGGAAAGATCTTTTACCCCATATGTGATACAAAACAAATTACTTTAAAAACTGTAATTAAAATTTAACCTCTTCTCTAGGAAATTAATCATTGCTCTTAATCATTCTCTGAAAAAATAACCAGTGAATTAAATCCATAGTCAGTCTCTAAGAAAAAGAAGAAAATTTCTCAAAATATCATTTTGTCATCTTTTTGCTTAGACTCATAAAACTGTTTTGACATTGATTAACAATGGAGACAAAGCTAACCACAAATCTTCTGACACCCATTCATTTACTGAAGCAGTGGCTGGGTGAGACCTGCTAATGAATCAGGTCCTAAAATCTGAATGGTAGTAAGCAAATGATATGGTGAGTAGGCAATTTCTGGCAATGCACTTTGGTAACTAATAAACACAAGATGTGAAAGATAAGAGAATTTGAATAGAAGTATAAAAATGCAAAAAATATGCCGGTTCTTGACTTTGACAATGTACATACACTGTGGACTTTAAGAGGCCCATTGAGGAAAGGAAAAAAAGGTCCTGAAAAGAAAAAAAGTCAGTACAATGAAAGAAGACTAAAGAGATTTGGTGAATTACAAATATGAATAGAAAAATCCATTCAATTTCTGCCCCTAGACTTATCTCTGGGGGGGAGGTGTATCTTTTAAAAAGACTTAAATGCACCCTAAAGATCATCTTCTCCAACAACTTCACCTCCTTTTTTTGGATACAAGATCCAAGATGGTACACACTAAAGGGCTTCACACTGGAATCTCATCTCTACCATGGACTGCTCCAGAGCTTGGGTACATAATTTCCCTGAGCTTCTTTGTCTTGCAAGGATTAAGTGGGATATATATATATATACACACACATATACATATATATACACATGACACCTTGGGTATGTCACTTCCCTTTCTGGTCACTACGGGTGAGTAGACTAAGACTCCTGTGGAAGCACCCTCTTGTCTCTTCACCATCTAAAATTTATATTATCTTCTAGGCACAGGTGACGTATAAAAAAAAAATCTTTCCACAAAAAGCATTTGCCATTTTCTTCCTAGCTTTACCTTTTCTCTCCACCTAATATGTTATCCCCTTTTCAGCACTCAATCCATTCCTTCCATTCCCCTCCACTTTACCTAAACAGCTCTCAACTTTGAAAAACAAGGTTACCTTTTCAAGCTTAAAACACTTTGTTTCCCATTGAATTCATTAAAAATTCATAGCTTACATTTCTAGCATTATCTTTCTCTTCTTTCAGCCCTTTGGTCTCAGTGACCTTTCCCATACTGAAATACACCAGATTCCCTCCAACCTCAGGGCCTTTGCACATGCTGTTTCTGTTGCCTGGGCTGCACTTTTTCCATCCCCACCTAATCAATTCATATTGTCTCTCAGTTTCCAAATCTACTTATTCTGTGTTCTTACAGGTAGCACACACTTACCTCTGCTTTGCAACATTCCTACATCATTCTCTTCTTATGTATAGTGCTTTGATTGGTGGCTTTCTCATTAGTCAGTGTAATCCATCAAGCTGGGAATGCTCTGTCTTCTCATCATGGTAGATATTAGAGCTATTTCCTGATGTTAGGACTCTCCACCTCCCAGGCACAAGAGTTACATCTCCTGCCTGCTATAAGTTAGATAAGGCTATTTGACTTGCTTTAGTCAATGACAGGTAAATGGAGATGATATGTATCATTTCATATCATATGGACAGTGCACAAATTACTCTTTCTTTTCCCTTTACCAATGACTGGCAATGCTCCAGATAGCCACTTCATTAGCCTCGGTCCAGGTGGGAGCAAAACATAGATAAGGGTCCCAGCTAAGCCACAGTGGGTCTATACTCTGTGCAGTAACTTTCATTATTTGAATTCACTTTGATTTTACATTACATGTATTATAGCATAGCCTGCCCTTATTGACACAGCATGTTAGCTTACCACATGGTACACGCCCAGCAAATAATTGCTTGATAAGTGAAGTGAATGAATGAAATCTTGATGGGATCAGAACACAAGTGTGAAGGCAACAGGAGGTCATTTTATCTAAAAACATTATTTCAAGATATCTTTCAGAACACTGAAAAATGGCTAATTTCATTCCACTTGTTACAAAATTATTGAGCAGCTAAGATGCAAAGATGAATGAGTGTCAGCCTTTGTGGCTTCAGTTGAGCTCCTAACTAGTAGATATATATTAGCATGTACTCTAATCACTGCAGTGTAAATCAGATTGAGAGGTAGATCCAAGCAAAGTGTCCATATCTGTTATGGAGGGGAGGGTGCAGATTCTGGCATGGTAGTCAAGGAAGTCAAATGTCACTGACTGGGGTTTTGTAGAATTATGAGAGTTTGCCAGCTGAATGTCTGGGGTTGAAAGTGGAGCATCTCATAATTTCTGACTTAGTTATCTGGGCAACAGCCAAAAGTAAAATTTAATGAGTTTGGAACTTATGGACGGTCAGTGTCTGTACCTGCATTGCCCAGGATAGCCATGAGCTACTTGTGACCTTTGAACACTCGCAATGTGGTCGATGAACTAAAATTTTATTTAGTTTTAACTAATTTCAATTTCATACTGAAAATATTAAAATGTAAAATTTAAACTGTAAAGTGTAAAATGTTTTTGCTACTGTACAGAAGTTTATTGTTTTGCTGATTATGTTTTACTTTAAAACTGAGGATCTGAATTGAGCTGTGCTATAAACACTAAATACATGCCCGATTTCCAAGTCTTAATACAAAATGCTAAATCCTCATTAGTTATTTTTGTTTTAATTATATGCTTAGATGAAAATATTTTGGATATATGGATCAAATAAAGTTTACTATTAAAATTCATTTCACTTGTTTTGTTTTCACCTCTTAAAATATAGCTATTAAAAATTTACGTATGTGTTGGAGTTCCCTTCGTGGCTCAGAGGTTAACGAATCCGACTAAGAACCATGAGGTTGCAGGTTCGATCCCTGGCCTTGCTCAGTGGGTTAAGGATCTGGCACTGCCATGAGCTGTGGTGAAGTCTGCAGACGCGGCTCGGATCCCGCGTTGCTGTGGCTGTGGCGAAGACTGGCAGCTACAGCTCCTGTAAGACCCCTAGCCTGGGAACCTCCATATGCCGTGGGTGTGGCTCTAGATAAAAGGCCAAAAGACAAAAAAAAAAATGTACGTATGTGGCTCACATTGTATTTCTACTGACGAGCATAGTCTGAACCATCAGAATCTCCTTGAAGGCTTGTTAAAGAAATGAAAATGAGATCATGTAGAGATACCTGCATTCTCATGCTCATTTACCATTATTCACAATAGCAAAGACATGAAAACAACTTGTGTCAACTGATGAAGAGATAAAGCAAATATGAAATATATATATGTGGAGAGTTCCTGGAAATCAATCTGACTAGCATTCATGAGGATGCAGGTTCGATCCCTGGCCTCACTCAATGGGTTCAGGATCCAGCATTGCTGTGAGCTGTGGTTGTAGATCACAGATACTGCTCAGATCTGGAATTGCTATGGCTGTGGTGTAGGCCAGTGGCTATAGCTTCGATTCGACCCCTAACCTGGGAACTTCCATATGCCACGAATGTGGCCCTAAAAAAAAAAGGAAAGAAAGAAATATATGTATAACTCTACTATAGGGAGATAAGAAGAGGATGGTAACAGGGTAAAATGAATATGGTCTTCCAACTTGCTTCTAACACTCCCTTTTTTCTTTCATTTTTTACCTTTACCCTCCTATAGAAGGCATATATTTCTCCTTAATATGGCTCATTAGATGAAATGTACCATATAAATGTTTTTTTGGTTGAAAAGAGAGGTAATAAATTTGCAAGACTGCATTTTATGGGCTGCCAGGGGAGTCTCTGAAATGGAATTTAAAAGCTTAGGCTATGTATTTGCCTATATTCAATTACCATGGTGAGATCCAGAAACATTTCATCCATAGGATTCACACACTGAGCAACAGTCGTGAATGTCGTTTGGAGAAAGGGAAAATGCTGTAATGTTGTGGAGTTTCTTGCCCAGATGCTTAAAATTCTAGATTAGTGAAAGTCAAAGACTTTCAGTAGTCCTTGACTCCATCTATTTGACTGTTAAGCTTTATTCAGGAACTTTTGCTTTTCTTTGCTAAAAATCAGGAAAAGTGGGCAGATTTACAAAGAAAGAAATCCAAGGAACGTCATGATTCACTAAATCCATTCCAATGAGTCAACCAGAAATTTTCATTGTCCCACTTCTTTTGTCTTTTTGTTTCTACCAAATATCTAATTTCATTGAGTATCTAAATGTACTTACTTGTATTTGGGGGGGGTATTTGAAAGATTTTGTTTTTTTTGGAATTGAGTATCACTGAGCTTGTCCGTATATATCCTCTCACTTCTGAGTAAATTATAAACTCACAGAGGGCAAGACCGACATCTGTATTCTACACTTTGATAGCCATGGCACATGGCTTCACTGACGGCATGGAGTAGGCTTCCAGTCAATACCAACTGAATAGGAAGATATAAAGGATGACTGGGATGGATGGATGATGAGATAAATGTGCTTTGGGACCACCTGTGAAATCTAGCCCAATTATCCATAACAAGGGACTTACGTCTGTTTTTCCTCCTGTCCCATCTTTCTTATGCTTGGGCTCACTTTAGATCTGATCATGCCTGGATTCTGGAGTCTCACACCTACCTGATCTTGTTTAGTACACCAGTCCACACCTAATCATATATAATTTTATAGAACTTGAGTACAAGTATGTATCTTTCAAATACTGATTCTTCTGACTTCATTACTTATAGTTAACTTACCACAGAATGAAGAACCTGTTGCTTATGCCCTGATCTGATTCTAAAATATGATCCCTGGCAGGTTGGTCAGAGCACTGTTGAAGAACTTACCTTACCCCAACTGTGGCACAACATTTATAACCCAAGTAACATAGGAGATGAGAGACTAAAGCAGAGCAATTCTGTTAATAGGAAGCACTCCTTGAGTTGTAGGTAAAGAGATGGATAAAAGGGGGATCCTTCCCTTAATGAGGCTCGGAACTGGTTTTCAGAAGATTGTTTTGAAATGACCAAGAAGAAGCAAGAAGTGGAGTGAGTGGGGACATGGAAGAGAATGGCGTGGAATTAAAAACAAACAAAAAAGAACTGCAAAAGGACTAGTCAGATTAGCACCCTCTCTCAAGGTTGATTCAATCCACTCATGAAAACACGTCACCCTTTCTACAGAGGGTCGCTCTTCCAAGATGCCATGTGGGTCGCACAGTGAGCTGGTGATAAGGTGTAAGAAAAAGAATGACAGAAAAATGTCCCTCTGTTACTTAGGGGATGTGAGCAGCCAACCGATGGGGAAAAGGGGTTAGTTGAAGAGATGATACATCAGGCTGGAGAGACTTTGTGATCCTGCATCAGCTCCCAGAAGGAGTAGTAGTCTGGTCAACATGTCAGACTTAATATGTGCATGAGGAGTGCAAGGAGGAAAAGCAAGACAGGAAAAATGATTGTAAAGGAAAAGGTTAACGGATCGCAATGAAGATTTTTTTAAACTTGAGTGAAGCTTGAAAGTGAAATGTCACAGGGAATAACATAAAAGAGCTAACAACTTCTACAAATTCTATAGGGGCGGTGGGACCCAAGAGGGAAGTTGTGCTCAGAGTTTGCCAGCATCATGGGTCCATTACCATAGCCCAGTAAATGGACTCTAGAGGTGGGGAAATGGGTACATTCTTAAGGATGGATCTTCCATAATACAAGAATTATATACCGTATTCATCCCGTCCCTGCAAAATCTCTACACGCCCTAGATGCATGACCGGGCTACCCCTGCCTCATTTATGTCACCAAGTGCCACTCGCCCACTGGGGCTCAGACACTGTAGTCTTGTCCAACACCTCAGATGCCTGTTTCCTGCCTTGGATTTGCACAAGTGGTGTCCTCCACTGAGAATTCTTCACCCCATGCATCTCCCATTAGATCAGTTGTCCTCTCCCCCAGGGACATCTGGAAATATCCAGGGATCTTTTTATTGGGCACAACTGCTATTGACATGCTATTAATTCTGTTGGATAGAGGCCAGGGATACTTCTAAACCTCCTACACAGGACAGCTTCTCACAACACAAAATTATCTAGCTCCAAAGGTCAGTACTTCCAAGACTCAGAAACTCTGCTCTAGATAACTTCTAATGGTCTATCTTTCAGATTTCCACTTAGTGGGTCACTTCCGGGCTGTCTTCCTTTGTCTCCCTGACTAGAGAGGGCCCCTCAAGTCACTCGTGTAGCAATTATCACAATAGCAATTAATTCCTTTTTCTGTTTAAGAATGTATGTAACCCAATCAAAGGAACAGCCAGAAGGACATACTTAAACTCCTTATTGATAAGGAGAACGCTCAAATTCCAGAGAATGGGGTAAATATGTTTATTTCCCTTACTTAGTGCTGATCCCCCTTTCTGTGATTGGAAACCTAATGAAGAAATACGATCTTAACAGTAATCCCAGAGAACCCGGTAATCAATCTAACTAAGCCAGCATCAGTCCCCCTTTCAGGACAATTCAGTGTTATAAGCTCTTCAAACAGAAAGTCATCAAAAGAAGCCACTGGGGATAGAGGTTAATTAAATACGTAAATAGAACCTGGCTTCTTGGAAAGTCCTAGAGGGAGCCTAAAAATAAAAATTTTCATTTGTACTTTTTTGGCTGTGTGTTTTGTTTCAATCATTTTAATGCCCCAAACTTTATCTTTTAAAAGCTGACATGAAGACTGTTATTTTTTTAAAAAAAATGGATATATCTAATATTGTATATCCCATGACACCTGTCCTGAAAGTCATGGGAATTGAGTAGAAAAACCTTAATTCTGAAGAATCAGAGGTGTGCAGTAATGCATGAGCTTTCACTTCAAATAGTCCTGTTGTGAATCGCAGCTTTATGTGACTTTAGGCAGCTCCCTTCACCTCTTTGAAGCTATGTCTTTATCTGGAAAACGCAGCCAATAATACTTGCCTTCAGGACTTATGGCTGGATTAAAGAGGACAGCCTATTGAAAGCACCCTGTGTAACACACTGGCACATAGCAAATGTTCAGTCGATGGTGGCAATTATCACTGATGCACGGCTGGAGGTGGCATTGACTAGAGGTCCCCAAGCATGGCAGGTGTGCAATAAGAATTAGGGCTAGAGTATTCTCCCAAGCTTGCCCACACTCAGTTTGAACAGCAGTAATCTTCTCAGATAGAACTTCTGGGGCCCTTCCCTTCCCAAAGTCATGGGAGGCAGCACAAAACCTTGGCTTTGAGGTACTACTGACTTTCACTCTGGGGCTGAGTCATGCAGACTCGAACTTAGTACAACCTGTGCTAAGTCATTAAGGTGCAGAATCTGGCTTTTTGTCCCCTTTGCTACCAAGGACAGAAGTGCACACACATAGGACAGAAACATAAACACGGTCCCCAAGCCTCCATTTGCTCTCAAATTGGCCAATGTGTCCAGCCCTGCCATCCCCCAAGTTCCCAGCTTCCACACCAAGCCTCAAACACCGGAAATGGGAGTGGTGAAATCTTCAGTGTTTATTAATTCAAAGATGAGCTTTGAGCTTACAACTCAGGATTCCTTAGATCATTTATGGCATTTTTAGTAAGAAGTTGGACAATTTGTTTTCTGCATAGTTTTGATAAACATAAAGATGTTAAAATAAGAACTGAACCTAGAAAAAAGGACTAAAGCCTAGAAATAAAAAAATAGAAGTAAACTTAACGATACAATAATAGGAAAAATGTTAAGGAAAACTAACAGACATTGAAAGAGATGCAGTCTCCAAGCCAACGTTAAATTTTGTGACATCAGAATATGTCTAAAATATAACATATAACATGTAAAAACACAGATTAGAAAACTTTACATACAGCATGGTTTTAATTATTAACTATCTATGATAATATACCTAAAAGATTACTTGGTTATGGGAATAAAATATTTATTTTTACTTACAATTGATGTATATTCTCATTTATATGATAAATGCTTATAACCATTTATATTTTAAAATGTTTTTGGGAGTTCCAGTGTGGCTTAGTGGGTTAAGAACCCAACATAGTGTCCTTGAGGAAGCAGGTTCGATCCCTGGCCTTGCTCAGTGGGTTAAGGATCAGGCATTGCCTCAAGCTGTGACATAGGTCACAGATGCAGCTTGGATTTGGTGTGGCTGTGGCAAAGGCTGGCAGCTGCAGCTCTGATTCAACCTCTAGCCTAGAAACTTCCATATGCCGCAGATGAGGCCATAAAAAATAAAATGCTTTTAAAATGTAGTAGGAAACTTAATCAACTTACCATTAACTTTGACTTTGAAACAGTTATAAAACAGATCAATTCAATAAGAACTGAGTTAATAAGCATTTGTCTCATAAAATTCTAGTTATATCCACAGACATGAAATGGTTAAAGGTTGGTAAACAAATGGTGAGTCAGGGATGTCTTAGCTGCCAAATATTTGGAGAACAGAGTTACATGGAAGGAAAAACACAACAGGATTGTGAACTAGGAAATCAAAGTGTTAAAACTAACTCTACCCCTAAGTGGCTATTGAACTTGACTAGTTTATTCCCTCTATTTTTCAGTTTTTCCACTTGCGAAATGGGGGGAAATAGTTCCTTCACTCATTCCTCTTTTCAAGAAATATTTCTTGAGGGTCTATTAAGGATCAGATACTACTGCAGGCGTTGGGGACAGAGCAGGGGGAAGACACGGGGCTTCTGCCTAGGACAAACCGGAGACTTCTAGTCAAATAAATATGTAGACTAGAAGCAGGTGCTTTGAAGAACCATAGGCAGGGTAAGGAGAAGAAGAGCTGTTGGAAGGTCTCTGAGGAGATGATTAGTAAGGCAGTTGCTGAGCACAACACAGGAGCAAGTCACGCGGGCATTGGGAGGAAGGGTGTCTAGGCAAGGGGAACAGCACTGCAAAAGCCCTGAGGCAAGAGTGTGGCTGGATCCATGTGAGGGGGGGTGGAAATGAAGGCAGTTCTCTTCCACTGCAGTTGAAACAAACAGAGCGCACACCCGTCGGCAAGCTCAAAATGCTCCCAGTGTACTTGAGATTCCAAGTCCAAAGCCTTCACACAGGGAGTGCCTTTACGGAAACTTCATCAGCCCCATCATAGGGCTTTGAAGGTCCGCTGTGCAACTATTAGCTGATCCCACTTAACAAACAGTGACGCAGTCACCAGGCATGTTTGTGCCCAAGCAGGTGACGATTTTCTCTCCGCTGACTCCAGTCAAGGACTTTCCGCTTCCAGATTTCAGGCTCCAGGTGACGTTGGGCACAGGGGGTCAGGCGGCAAGAGGAACAGATCATGCGTCGGGCAGGTGACAGGATCTGTACTCAGCTCAGATTTCAAAGGGCCCTGCTTTTCCGGCCATGTGTCAAACACACAGTTTGAACGCTGCAAGCAGGGTAAGGTGATTCATCAATTTCCAAACCCTTGGGAAAGGAACCTATTGTTTAGATTTTTAAATATGTTTTGCTAACCCCTACAGAGGTAGCTATAACTCAGGAAGATAAACTGGGATGAAGGTAAGGGCAAAACAAAAATAAGCAATTACTGTCTTCCGTAATTATCAGCCTCATCATTTATTGTATGCTAATAGTTGCATATGCAAGCAGACACTATTAATTAGTGAAATAACAAGGCAATTTGCATTCATCCCAATTCAGAAGAATTTAGACTACTTCAACAGACCAACATAGGTAGGTCAGCCTTATTGCTTTTTGTCTTTTCAATAGATGGTAAAATTGAGGCAGAGAGAACTAACAGGTCATGAAAAGAAGTGAGTTTATCCAAAGCTTGGTAGAAATCATATTTGTCTTCAAGGATAGCAGTGCATCGGGACAATTTGTAGAGCTGGGTTAGAGCAGGGAAAAGTGGAGGCAGGGAGACTTAAGTTAATGTCACAGGAATACCCTGGCCTTTTTTTTTTTTTTTTTTTTTCTCTTTTGGCCAGCCCATGGCATATAGAATTACCAGGTCAGGGATCTGTGGCACAGCTGTGGCAATGCTGGATCCTTAACCCACTGCACTGGGCTGGGAATCAAATCTTTATCCCAGCGTTCCAGAGATGCTGCTGATCCCATTGCACCACAGCGGGTACTCCATGGAATACCCTCACTTTTGACAAGAAATCAAATCACGCTATTTTCCCATCTGTGAAGTGGGACTGTGAGCCTGACGTGACTGTTCTGAAGAACGAAGGAGAATCACATGCCTACCAAGTAGGTGTGGTTTGTAACATGAATGGCTGTTGTCCAGAATCCAAAGGAAGTGCAACTTAAGGAGGAGGAAAAAGGTCTGCATTGAACCTGAGTGGGGCCAAATTGTTTTTGGAAGAGCGGTAGCTGGAGAGGAAATCAGCTCATCTCAAGGTACAGTGACAGACTTCGGATTGGGTGCCTAGTCTAAGGTGTGAGGCAAGGTCCTTGTAGCTCCATTTTCCAGAAGATAACAAAGCCAGAGCGGGATATGCCTACAATTATCCAGTGACTTGGTTCTGGAATGAGTTTGAGTTGCGAGCATTTGCTGTCTGACTTTAGGTCATGCTGGCTTTGGGACCCAGAGAAGGCTTTGGGACTCAACTGCTCAGTTCCGCACGATTACTACTTGCAGCATCTTTATGGAAAGTGACATTCACAAGCACCTTGGTTTATGTAACAACATTTAGAAAACACCTACATAGGACAAGCACAAATAGCACAGGTGAGCAGAAGTGTTTCTGCATGTTAGTTTCTTCTTTGTTTTTATTTTACTTTCTGGAATAATTTATTTCATTCGGCCTGTTACTTGAAGAGTTTTACTGTTACACATCAGTATACAAATTTCTAATCATTTCAGATATTACAGAGAACTCAGCAAACTCTTAGAACTACATAGGGAAGGTAGAAATAGGAAACCCAGAAAAAAAATAGTTTCTGTTCTTTTTATTGTCTTTTAATATGCTATTATCATCATCATCATTCTTATTGTCATTCAGAGGCAAGAAAAATAGCTTCTCACTTCATACAGTTCTTCATCACATGTATCAGGTTTGATCCCCTTGACTGGGTTCTAGGAAGATGAAGACAGTGTTTACATGGGCGTTATCTTAAAGCAGCATTCTTCTTTCTGGACAGCCTGAATGAAGGCAGGAAGCAGGATGCTGGGAAGCTCCATATCCCTTCGTATTTATCAATTACTAGAAATAACGTAAGGATTCACACTTTCCCCACCTGCTGCTTGCCAGGGACTATAATATCCTATGCTATTGCCTTGAATTACTTGTGATAAGGAGGGAGTGTTTGTTAAATATTATCCAGCTAGTAATACCTGTATTTGTATAGGACACCTGTGACCCAAAGGTTTCACTTTACCCTACAAATACCTCATTATCTAAAGGACACATCCCAGTGCCATCAATAACCAAATCACCAGCACAGCCTCTGTTTCCAAAAGAGGTAAGACTCTGGTTATCTTTCTAAGGCTATTATCCCGCCCCCTTGGAAAATTACTGTGTCGCAATCTGAAAGGAGATTTTACTTTTCCGTTGAGATCAGGGAGAGCAGGTGGGAAGAAGTACTGGGCTGGGGTCAGGGGATCCATGATTCTGTGATGACGGTGATAACGGTTATTATAATGATAACATTAAATACATACATATTTTTTTTCATCGTGACTGCTGAATGCGAAAGTACCCGGCCAGGGATCCAACCCAAAAGCCACAACAGTGACAATACCGAGTCTTTAACGGCAAGGCCACCAGGGAACTTGATAATGAAAATATTCTTGATCACCTACTACATGGCCAGCAATTTTTATGTCTTCACTGATTCAATGCTAACCAAAGTCCTGGTTAGGATATTTTTGACTTAGGTAGCAAAAGAACCAACCAAGAAGCTATAAAGAAAAGAAAATGTCCTTTTCTCACCTGAACCACTCCTGGCAGTAGGATGCTTCCAGGACTGACCCCATAGCCTTGAGAATCTGCCATCTTCAGGCTTTTTCTTTCGTATTTTTCTCTCAGCGAGTACAAGGTGTCGGTTGTAGTTACAGGCATTGTATCCTCATGTAACAATAGAAAAGGGGAATAGATGTCCCATTTTTATTGTTTTTAACTTTTTATGGCCACAGCCACACCGTACAGAGGTTCCCAGGCTAGGCTGAATCAGAGCTGCAACTGGGACCTACGCAGAGCCACTGTAACCCCGGATCAGAGATGCTTCTGTGTCCTACGCTGCAGCCATGCTGGGTCCTTAACCCACTGAACGAGGCCAGAGATCGAATCCACAGCCTCACAGAGACGCTGTCAGGTCCTTAACCAGCTGAGCTACAACAAGAACTCCACCGTCACTTTTTGAGTCCTTTTTTAAAAATGAGAAAGATTTTCCAGGAGCTCCTCAGGTTTCCTCCGTGTCTCACTGGTCTATGCCCACTACTGAGTCATCCACAGGCAAAGGGGGAAATACCACGCCTGGCTTAAATTGGCCAGCATGCATGCACACACACACACACACGCGTGTGCACGCACACACACACACACACACACACACAATCCCATGGCTGGGGCTGAGGAGGGACCAAAAGTCCATCAAAGCAAAAGAATGACAATTGACTCATCATGACTAGGATCCCATTGGCAAGGAAAAAGGAGGAAAGACTGTCAGGTAAGTAGCTATTAGTAGCCCTATTTTATAAATGAAGAAGCAGAGGCTCAGAATAGTTGTTTTAAGTGCAACGTAGATTAACCTCTATGACAAAGGATTTTTACGGATCAGTGGCCTAAGCTAATCATATTTTATTTCTCTCTTGTGCCATAGCCCAGTGACAATTACAGGAAGAGGACAGGATTCTGCTCCATGTTGTTATTTGGGGATCGAGGCATCTTCCTGCAGTGGGTCCACCCGCCTCCACGCACTTAGGATCTTCGAATTCAGCTGGGCATCGACCACGGGCAGCACTGTCCAGGGAGCAGTATTATGGACCAGGCCTTAAAGTGGTGCTTATCACTCAGCTCACATCCCATGGGCGATAACTCGGTCACCTGTGCCACACCTAACTGCAAGGAGCCTAGGTGTGGTCTCTCGAGGTCACAGAGCAGGTGGCCCAGCTGCCTACCTGCCGAGTAGGTCTGAGTGCAGGGGTGGAGCCACACTGCTTCTTATCCTGATGGGGCTCTTAGCTGTGTGGCATTTTAAGCTATCAATTCATTTCACTTTCTGCTGATAGTGTGTCCTGCTCTAACCATTGATAGCTGAATCCCTGCCACCATAATAGCACCTTCGATACTTTTGTGAAACTTACCCCAGATCTCGCCTCAAGCCTCAATTCTTGGACCTCTCAGTGACAGGAAACGCTGTTGCAGAAATACCACCTTCCCTCAGTTCAATGGCACGATCCTTTCCTCTTTTCTTTTCCATCATTCTTTTCGTTGGCCTATTGGCTTTAAACACTGGCCGCTTTCCCTCTCCCTCCCAAATCCCAGTCCACATGCCTCTGCTTCTCTCATCATAGAAAAGACTTCTCACCACAGTGGCTCCAGTTCTGTCCTTTGGGTTGTCTTTAGCAAAACGGACGCTGTACCTCTGAGTGGAAGAGATGGGATAATAACCTAGAGTCTAACTCTACCATTCACATTCTCATCCACTGAGCTCCCTCATCTGTGACAACGCTCAGACTAGTATCTTCCACCCACGGTCTCTTAAGACTGTACTTGTTCCTTGCCCGTACCTTTCACAGAACAGATCTCAAGCATCTGATTGTGCCAAGAGCCCTCTTCCTTGGCTTTAACTTGTCTTCCCCCTTTAAATGAAATGTATTAACTACCTTTGGCCAAATAGTTTATATTCCTATCCCTTACCAGTTCTCACCTTGTCTGTTATTATCATCTTGTAAAAACTATTCTTTGTATTAAGGCAGAAGTCTCCTTGGGTCTAGCTGGTTGGAGTCACCACTGGCTCCATGCTTTAAACTTTGTTAGGAGTGAATTTTGCTCGGTGTGATTTTAAAGCATCCTGCACATCAAGGTCTGACAAAAGGTTTCCGGATCAACGGAGCACCACCTGCCAGGATTATTTTCATGGCTTCAGCAATTGCTTTCTGCTGGGCTCTCTCATGAGAGGCACCCAGTCAGTCTTCGTGGGAAGTAACCTGGAAGGTTAAAAGACCACAAATTTCGGATGTATTCATTTATCCAACTACTATTACTTAACACATTAAGCACTTACAAGGTGATGGGTTCCACCACATTACCTACCTCGAGGGATGTCATGAGAATTAAATGAGGTACAGGCCAGGTCTTTAGCACAGTTTCTGGCACATACCACCAAGCCACGCATATACATAAGTCCCAATCCCCATTTCCTCTTGAGTAAATGAATGCAAGAATGAAGTTGCACGCTCATTTCTCCCATGACCTTCTCAAGCTGTGCCTCTCCTTCTGGTAATTTCCACATGCAATTTCCCACAATTGGCCTCTCAGCCCATGGGCTGAATATGATGCCCAGTAAGTTCTGCTCTATTTGGATGATGTCAACTATTGCTTTTTTTTTTTTTTTTTGAGCCATACCCACGGTGTATGGAATTCCCCAGGCTAGGGGTCGAATTGGAGCTACAGCTGGTGGCCTATGCCACAACCACAGCAACGCTGGATCCAAGCCTCTTCTGCGACCTACACAGCAGTTCATAGCAGCTCTGGATCTCCCACCACTGAGTGAGGCCAGGGATCGAACCTGCATCCTCATGAATACTGGTCAGATCCATTTCTGCTGCGGCACAGCGGGAACTCCACCTATTGGTTTTGATCCTGCCTACCAGCTCTGCTTGACGCTTTTCACTCAACTTTGATCCAGCAAATTCGTATTAAATTCCTACCGTGTTTCTTTCACTAGACTGGATTCTGCAACTACAATGGTGGCCAAAATAGATACAGCACCTACATTTTATGTAGGAAAGAAGTAGTAATAATTATGAAAATGGAAAATTTGGGTTCAGATAGGGTGGTATGGAGAACACAGTCAAAGCAAAACACAATAAATGAAGACCACAATATTCCTCTTATCCCACTGGTCTGGGTTAAAGTCCTCTTTCCCTTGTGTCTAATAAAACCCTACTCATTTTAGGGTGCTAGTGGTTGTGGTTACAAGGAAAAATAAATACTCAAAATGACTTAAATAGCAAAGGACAGAGTTTCCTTTGTTCATAGGGCTGAAAAGGTCAGCCACAGCTAATTTTAGGGGAGGCTTTGTGTAGTGACTTGAGATGAGCCCAAGAATTTCTTTCTCTCCATTTCTTAGTCCAGTTGCTCGACATTGCCTCCTGAATTGGCAAGTTTCTCCCCTTGTGGTCCCACAGTGGTGGTCATTGGCTGCCCAGTGTCCATGCTTCCTAGTTCACAAAAAGCAAGGAGCAGCACACTGAGTAAAAGTACTGACTTTGATTTGATGGGTTCCCCTTGAGTCGTGTAGCTGTTCTATGGGCAGGCAGAAGAATGTCCATGCTGGTATTTCTATGCATAAAATTGAGTACTGAGCCATGAGTCCCACCCTTAGCTCCAGGGATGAGGTCAACTGTCCTGAAATGCATGATTTACCTGAGGGAGGAGAAGCATGGTGGGTACTGTGCGCATGCTTCAGATTTATAGTTATTGCTAAGTTGCTGTCCAAATTGGATTCCAGTCTAAACTCTAGCCAGCAGCAAACAAGAGTTGTCATTTCTCCACACCCTCATCAACCCTGGATGTCTCCTTAAACTTACTTATGTTAATGTTAAAAGAGAAAAATGTGAAATGAAACATTATTAATGGGCCATTCTTATCTCCTTTTTCATAAGCTGCCAGTTTTAGAAAAGAACTTATTCTATAAATGTATTTATTTACTTTTTGGGGCTACACCACAGCCACAGCTATGCAGGATCTGAGCTGCATCTGCTACCTTGCTGGGATCCCCGGCCCACTGATCAAGGCCAGGTATTGAACCCATATCCTCATGGATACTAGTGGGATTTGTTCCCAGTATGCCACAATGGGAACTCCCTATATTTATTTTTTATACCAACTTTTTATCAATAACATGTTTTGCTAATAATTTTTACGCCTCTGTGTCTTTCCATTTCCATGTTGGTCCATTTGTTAATGCAGATGCTTTGAATTTCAAGATATTCAAAGTTAATCTTTTCCTTCGTGGTTTGGTCTTTTCACGCCATATATATTTCCCTTTTTTACTTTATTATATCCAACTTGTAAAAATTTTATGATCTCTTTAAGATTATTCTATTACATTGAATTTTTTTTCTTTTTAGGGCCACACCCGCAGCATACGGAGGTTCCCAGGCTAAGGGTCGAATCGGAGCTACAGCTGCCAGCTTGCCCCACAGCCACAGCAATGCCAGATCCAGGCCACGTGTGCAAACTACACCACAGCTCATGGCAACACAGGATCCTTAACCCACTGAATGAGGTCAGGGATCGAACCTGCAGCCTCACGGTTCAGTCAGATTCATTTCCAATGCACCATGATGGAAACTCCTACATTGAATTCCTTACATGCTCTCTCCCCCGTGGTTGTGTTTGTGGTTTTGTCCTTGTGATGTATCTCTCCTTGAATGGGCTGTGATGGGTGTTTGTGAGTCCACTTTCAGTGGCAGTTCATTCTTTTTCAGCTGGAAGCTCATAGGTCAAGTTGTGAACTCCTCAAACTGTCTTCCAGAGTAACATCCAGTTTGTGAATCTACAACTGTGCTACAACCTTTATATCAGTAACTCTGGTTTTCCTATGCCGCAAGGGAACTCTAAACTCAGATCCTATAGCCGCAAGTGATGTATACTTCAGTTTTGATTTCTCATGAGAGACATTTCTTATCCACTCAGGGCCTGGTAATGTAAGTGGAAACTCTTACAAGATCCTTTATCTGCAAGACGTACATTTTACCTCTGCATTGTCCTCAGGTTCGAGTTTTAATCTCCCTGATCACATAGGGGGCATTCAAACACTAGTCATCAACCATAAAAGCCTATTCTGCATCCATTATCCATTCATGAGTTGCCATAATGTTAGCTCAGATATTTCCCACCATGACACATTCGAGTTTTTTCTTAATTTATAGCATTTTGGGGGTTTTGGGGATGCAAACTGTTATATTTGGATTGGATGGGCAGCTGGACCCTACCATAAAGCACAGGGAAATGTGTGTGTTGGGTCACTTTGCTGTACAACAAAACTTGAAGAAACATCGTAAATCAACTATACTTTGATAATAAAAAAAAAGTGTATCTTTCAAGTGAACTTTTGCCTGTGTACTTTTAAAAAAACTTATTTAAATGTGCTTGGTGTGAGGTTGCATTGCTTTACTTTGATTTTCATGTTATTAAAAGTTAAATCTCAAAGCACATCTCTCTTATTTTAATCTCACTCGCTAGCTAGCCGTGTCACCCAGGAGACTGTGAGTTCCTTATGGGCTTGGATTTTAGCACTTTTATTAATTTGGTAATGAACACAAATATTGGTAAGCTGTAACAGTCTCACAATTAAGTGTCCTAGTAAGTAATAAATATTCTGAGCTCCAGTTTCCTCATCTTAAAATGGTGACACCAATCTCACCTCTCAGAAGTGTTATGCAGATGAAATAACATGAAAAAAAAAAAAAAACAGCACAATGTCTTATGTGTAACAAAAACAAACACCAAAACAAAAGCAGAGGGAAACTATCCTCAATAAATGCTCATTAGTATCCCTGGGAAGTTTGCTAAATTAATATATGAATAAAGGAAAGAACATCAGTAATTCACACAACAAGGGCTACGCCTCCCCAGTTCTGGAAAGCAGAGTTCTCTCAGCATAGAAACAATGGGATTTCGCTCAATAACCAAAGGCATGTGAGCCTCCTCTGGTACCCAGGCCCTAGAGAGCATCCAAGTCAAGTTGCCCGACCTTGAGAATCAGGTAGCATTTCCAAGCTTCCCTGCACATATTTGTAGAGTAACAGCTCTCTGACACTCTCTTGCTTGTCAGATGAACTCTAAGTCCAGGGGTAATAACTCCCACCTCCCATGGAAATTTCGTCCCTCCGCCCACGTACTTTGCCATGCCACTTGTACATAATCACAATGCTATATTTTCTGATATTAGAAGAGAAAGAGCAATTTGGGTTAACAGGTAGAGAAATAAAGATGAGGAGTAAAAGCAGGTTAATACCATATTAAGTACAAAGCTTTGAATGAGGCAGCTCTTCTGGGGAGATCTAAAAAATCTCTTCCCATTACAATTGCGTGGTGCTCAGGTTCTACTTGAAGTGTTACCAGCTCATCAAATATTTCCACTTGGTGGGCCTCACCCAGGTTAGATTCCTCAACCATGCTTTAAAGTTGTCTCTTCAAGAGTAGAGGGGAAAATCAGAGAAGTGTCCCATAAAGTGTGTCTTGTTGGGGAAACGGAAATGAGGCTAGGTGACCAGGGGTTGGGGAGGTAAGCCTGTGATTTTCTGCTTTAGGTTGTTCCCACAGTGACCCTGGCAGCCATTCTATGAGACCTCTCTCCAAAGACATGAGAAATGGCTGGAAGCCGGAGTTCCTGATGTGGCTCAGCGGGTTAAGAAACCTACTAGGGTCCATAAGGATGCGGGTTTGATCCCTGGCCTCACTCAGTGGGTTAAGGATCCAGTGTTGCCTCAAGCTGGTGCATAGTTCACAGATGCGGCTCTGATCCAGTGTTGCTAGGGCCGTGTCTGGCAGCTGTGGCTCCGATTCGACCCCTAGCCTGAGAACTTCCATATGCCTCGGGTGCAGACCTAAAAAAAAAAAATGTAATAAAATAAAATAAATGATGTTTGGGAGTTTCCATTGTGGCTCAGCAGTAACGAACCCGACTGGCATCCCTGAGATTGCGGGTTCAATCCCTGGCCTTGCTCAGTGGGTTAAGGATCCAGCGTTGCCGTGAGCTGTGGTGTAGGTCAGAGATGCGGTTCGAACCCAGCATTGTTGAGGTGTAGGCTAGCAGCTACAGCTCCAGTTCGACCCCTAGCCTGGGAACCTCCATATACCAGGAGTGCGGCCCTAAAAAGACACACACACACACAAAAGAAAGGAGAGAGAGAAAGAAAAAATAAATGGCTGGAAGGAAGGGGAGGGAACTGGCAACAGGCAGCCTTGAGAAGAGAGTAGAAAAAGATATGGTAAAGACCCACTCCTATGTGTATGGTGCCTGAGTGGAGGGAGACTTTTTCTGTGATGCTTCCAAAACTCAGTCTTGGCCATCAGTTATTAAGCCATGACCAGCTGAACACCTGTTCTGTACTAGGCTCTGGGCCGGCAATGGAAATACCAGTGGAAATTTAGCACAAGTGAATATTATGTGCCAGTAGGCAGGTGTTTTATTGTTATTATCTCACCTAATTTTTGCAGTAGTGCAAGTAATTTTTTGCAGTATGATCTCATGTCCTTGAGAACTGTGTTATGTTGCATCCCAGCTGCTGGAAAGCGGAATTCACTCAGCATAGAAGGTACTGTGATTTCTTTTAAATCAACAGGTTTTGTAGATTTGAATAAGCCTAGGTTTGTTTCCCAGCTCTGCTACTTATTAGCTCTGTTACCATGATCAACTGAAATCAAATTCCCTTAGATTCAATCTATTCACACATAAAATGGGCTAATAACATTACTGAACACTTTTCTCATGCCCGGCATGTGCTAAAAAATTTATAAACGTCTTATAAACATCTTATTCAATCCTCATGACCCCTCTTTCAAAGTACAAAGAATTTCCATTTCTTTTAAAGAAACCGAGGTTCAGAAAGATTAGTTTTTTTCTTTACTATTATTATTTTTTTTTCTTTTTAGGGCAGCACCTGCAGCATATGAAAGTTCCTGGGCTAGGTATCGAATCAGAGCAGCAGCTGCTGGCCTACACCACAGCTGTAGCAACGCCAGATCTGAGCTGCATCTGTGACCAATACCAGGGTCAGGGATCGAACCCACATCCTCATGGATACCAGTCAGGTTCTTAACCTGCTGAGCCACAATGGGAACTCCAGAATGATTCATTTTTTGCCTAAGGTCATACAACTACTAAGTAGCATGGTTGACACCCCAGGCCCATCTGTCTTACTCTGTAACCTGTGTACTTAACCACTGTTCTTCAAATGATTAGGAAAACACTCTTCTGTTTCACTCAATTTCCCACTTATTTTATTTGCCTTCCTCTATTACCCCCCCCCAAAAAAAACACACACACTGTCACTGAAATTATTCCCTCTAAATATTTATTTGAATAAGTCAGCCTCAGGGCTTAAAAATGTGACTGTTTCGGGGAGGATTAAACTGTACACCAGACTTTTTTTTTAGATTTTAATGAGATGGATTTTCTCACTAGAGCACAGCACAGATCCTGCTGAGTCGGCCTGACTTTGGTTTGAAATGACTGTCTCCTCTTCATTCACTATGTGACCTCGAACGACTTAATGTCTTTGGGTCTCATTTTCCTCTTCTAAAGAGGGAGAAGAATTTCTTCCTCCTGGGACTGTTGAGACGCTTCACTGAGTTTCTGAGGCCGGACCCCACTATGCTCTGGCTGGAGCATCGTAGGGGCTTCAACCGATCTGAGTATCTTTCCCTGAAGAAAGTGAGGTTCAGGAACGGAAGAAAAGAGGGTTTGGTAAGGGCTGCGGTAAGGTGAACTGAAGTAAACAGACAAGAGGCCAAGAAGCCCTCAACAACAGACCCATATTTGGGCTAACCACACCCAAATGCACAGCAGCGTGAAACATACAGAAGTAATAAAAACATAACTTGAACTCCAGGTGATGGGGCTATTTCTAGACATCCTAAGTAGCAGGATTTCTAGGCTCCACAACACACCAAGTCTCCCCAGGACAAGGAATTTCTCCCCCACAGGGCACTGGACACACCTGCAGAGGCCCCTTCCAGCTCTTTGGGACGGGGACACCACCGGGGCCGTGACTTACGCTGGAGGAGAAGCAGGAGGCACATGTCCTCTCGGGGAGCCTGGGAATCCCACCCATCCCCCCGAGGAGGTCACCGGCTGCCTTGGCCGGAGTGATGTGAGTTGGGATGAGCCATGATATCGAGTTCCAGTAAAACCCACAGAATGTTCTGTACTTGTGACTAAACCTGAGCTAAATAAACAGCCCAGCATCCGCCTTGAGGAGGACGGCTATGTGCCGTCGTGTGGCCTAGTAATCTCTTTATTCAAAATAAAAAAAGGAACAAAACAAAGATCCGAGAGGCCAGACTCTGTGCTGGTCAACATTACTTTAGCAATAACAGGTTCGGCCCCTACCTCGGGCCAGTCATCTTGTTAGGAGTGCTGTCAAACGGTGATGTTCTTAATTCTGCTCCCCGAAGCCCGGGGCTTTCTCGGGACCACCACGGGTGGGTTATGGGAGGGCGGAGCCGCGCAGGTTGCGCCTGCCTGCTGCTTCTTTGAGTCAACCAGAACAGCTTCCCTTTGATCTATTGTATTTTATTGGCCTTCCTCATAATATTTTATTGAAGTGATAAAAATGTTCTTTTAAAAAAAATCCTGCTTTTTTTTTTTTCAAGTGTGGCAACAGAATCTAGGGCAATGTTTTTTTTTTAACTTTTTGATTAAAGTACAGTTGATTTACAGTGTTCCCTCAATTTCTGCTGTACAGCAAAGTGACCCAGTCATATCTATATATACACGTTCTTTTTTTCATATGATCTTCCATCATGTTCTAACCCAAGAGACTGAACATAGTTCCCTGTGCTGTCCAGCAGTAGGGCAGTGATATTAAATTAAAAGGATGATGGGTATATCATTTAGAGCCAGAGAGAGAGAGGGAGAGAGAGAATGCTGCTATTTTTTGTGTAGCAATAGACTTTGGTTTCAATTACTTTTCATATGACCCTAGGACTTAGTATTGAGTAGTCTCATTTTAGAGAAAAGAGAACTGAGGACTCTTATTAGTCCGATTTTAGAGAGGAGGTTCAAAGGATTTGAGTAAACTTACTCAAGTCAGGTAGCCAATAAATAGTCAGGTAGGTATTTAGTCCCAGGAGCATTGCTCTTAACAGACATGCTGGACTGAGTCCTCCCCCAAAGCCCCTTCTGTGACCACTGGGTACTCCAGCTTCTTGTCTCCATCCTGACGCTTGGCCATTTTCAGGCTCTGTCAGAAGTCCCCTCCCCGAGGGACCTTCCCAACCGCCCCATCTAAAATAGCGCCCCCTCTGGTCAGTCCGCTTCTTCTTTCACGGCTTCATTTTCTTTCTTAGCCCTTTACCCCGAAGTGATACATTTTGTGTGTGTACAAATTTATGGTCTTTGGTCTATGAGCCCCGAGAATGTCAGCTCCTTGAGGTTCCGGGGCTTTGTAAGCTCTCAGATCATGGTTTATCCTTGACAGCTGGATGAGAAAAAGGCCCTGTGGAAATAAGGAAGGGGTATGAGTTGAAGAGGAAAACGCCTGGATAATGAAAAGACGATAGCATACAGAGTAATAAGCCTAAGATATAGGGTCATACAACTTCAATCTGAATCACAGTTTTGCTATCAATTAGCTGTGTGACTACAAGCAAGTTTGAGTTTCCTCCTTGCTAGTAGGGACACAGTGTCTTTGTGTGGATTAAATGAGACAGTATACATTAAAAAATGGCTCTTTGGAGTTCCCATCATAGCTCAGTGGAAACCAGTCTGACTAGCATCCATGAGGATGCAGGTTCAGTCCTTGGCCTCACTCAGTGGATTAAGGATCCAGTGTCGCTGTGAGCTGTGGTGTAGGTTGCAGATGCGGCTCAGATCTGGCGTTGCTGTGGCTGTGGTGTAGGCCTGATGCTACAGTTCCAATTCGACCCCTAGCCCGGGAACCTCCATAAGCCACAGGTGTAGCCCAAAGTAAATAAACAAATAAAGGCTCTTTATCATTGAGTTAATTCATTTTTTCCCCTAGAATTGTTCCTGGAAACATAGCTGAGAACATAAGTGCTCAGTACACACACGATAGAGGATAGAATGCCAGACCGTAGTTCATAATTAGAGAGGCCACAGTATGTTACGGAAAAGGCAATGAAAAAGAGGAAGGAGGCCAGCAACCAGACACACTTCTGTCATACAGATATCTGTGTGCCCTTGCACAAGCTGCCTTGCTTCTTGGGTCCATGTTTTCTCCTGGGTAAAACAGGAGTTTGCATAGGATGATGTATAAGGTGCCTTCCATCTCTGAAATCTATGAAATTGAAAACATCCCACAGTTGATCTGGTTTCCCTTGTATTTCTGGTAGCAAATCATCCCACCGATTGCTGTCAGGAAGCTGAAGTGAACTGTTATTTTCTTTTTTAATCTGCTTCCTGGGTTCCAGTCCAAACAAAAATTCTTGGTGCTGCTCACATCAGAGAATAACGGTTGGTGGCTTGGCCAGAGGATACTGATATTTACAATGGGCAATTAATTCACTCTCTTATCTGGGTCCTCTAGGGTCGTTCTGGATTGGTGAGCCCCTTGATTAGGTTGAAGGAATTCCATCACACCTTGTACTTGCCTTCAATGAGTGGGAAAGGAATGAGATGTGTCAAGGTTGTCTTGGAGACTTCTGTTCCGAGTCAGCCTTGGAGAGTTCAGGGGTTTTATTCCTGTTGCCTGGGAAGGGTCATTGTTTTCCTCTGACATGTTGATTTATGGGAAGAGCTGCTGCCAAGGATCTTGCAAGCTTAGAAAGTCATGTTGGTCAACTGATGTGAAAGTCCTGTTCTTAACCATCACTTCCTTAGCCATCATTTCTAAGTAACGATATTTGCCCAACAACAAGGATTTACTGTATAGCACAGGGAACTATATTTAGTATCTTGTGATAATCTATAATGGAAGAGAATCCAAAAAGAGAATATGAACATACATGTATATATATATGAATATACATATGGATATATATACACATATAAATTTTATATGTATAATCATTTTGCTGTATACCCAAAACTAACATGATATCATAAATCAACTCTTCTTCATACAAAAATAAATAAAAACAAAATAACTGATATTTGATCAACAACAAGGATTTACTGTATAGCACAGGGAACTATATTCAGTATCTTGTAATAACCATAATGGAAGAGAATCCAGAAATATATACATAACCAAATCACTTTGCTGTACGCCTGAAACTAACACGATACGGTATATCAACCATACTTCAATACAAAAATAAATAAAAAGAAAGTAACTGATCTTTTACCTTTATCCTATATTCAAAAGACTGCATAGCCATAATGATGTCTAAAAATTCAACAGAGTAATCATTGCTTTGTGAGTGTGGGTCCCCTGGCCAGTAGATCAGCAAAAGCTTTTCTCTCAAAAAATCTGGATTAGCTGAAAACTCATTTTAAGTCTCACCTTTTGTTTGACATTTAAAAAAATGAACAGCATATAATAATTTTTGGCTTTCCCACAGGGACATAGAAAATCTCTAGGAAAGGACAAATGGCAGTAGTTACTAGCAACCTGCTTGCATAACTACCAGTAAAGTGAGACCTGAGCTATTTCCTGGCCCCGTGCAAATTCAGTAGGAGAACGGAGGTGGGAAGGTGGGAGGGGTGATAGGGACTGTGAAGACACCTGCTAAGGAGTCAGCTGGACCTATGCTGAAAACCCAGCTGTGCCACCTGACAGCTGTGCGATTTTAGGCAAATGATTTCCTCTTTCTGTGCCTCACTTTCTTCAGGGATAAATAAGAACATTTCCCTCATCAACTCAACATAAGAATCAGATATAATAATAATACACTTGAAGGGCAGGGCAGAGTCCCTGAACAAAATAGTAGAACAATTATGTGTGATTGTGAATAAATCATTTCACCTATTGGACCTCAGTTTCTTGAGGTGTTAAATAAGGAGGTTGGACTCGATGAATTCCGTTTTTTCTTCGAGTGCTATACACGACTTATGACTATATTCCATGGAATCAAGAGAAATAGTATTATTAAGGATTTATAGGGCTGCATGTCACTGATAGATGTTAAGGTATGTGGCAAGACCTTATGAGGGAGTAAAAGGTGGCTGTAGTTATTACTCCTTATTGATAATAAGGATAATGTTTTAAAGCTGTCTTTTATTGAACACCTGTTAAAATATATATTATCACATTAATTCCCCATGAATGCCCTACAAAGTTGTTAATTTTAGCTCATTTTACATGTGTAGGGAGAGCAAAGCTCTAAAATATTCATGTCTAAAACTACCCAGATCATCCATGATGGATCAAACTATGGTCCATTGGACACTGTCTCTCATGCCCTTTGCAGTATCCTGTGCTGGGCTATTCATTAAAATAGCTAATATAACCTTTGTTTTCCTTATTCCATATTGACTTCTCTTTCTATGTTCACACTTACCTAATAACAATATAATGTATATTTTAAATGTACCCTCTGCTGCACTGTGTGCTTTTGTAAGTGTGTAATCTATTATTATCTACTTAAATCTATGTCTTTATTGCATAATTCAGCACTTTAATATTCTCTTTGGAAAGTGTTTTGAGTCACTTCCCTACAAAGGTGCTGTATTAAATTGCATTCATTATTCTTACTAAAGGTAGACAAGTCATGGTTCAGGTGAACAAGGCAGTAACTCCCATTATCTTCAGCACGTTCCATCACATACGTTATTCTCTGTGACATTTATCAACACAGTATTCAGATGTTTTAAAGAAAGGGGAAAAATTCACTTTAAATTCCGAAGCATTTAACCAACATGGAGCCAAATCCTACAGGTGAAAAAGTCATCTCCTTGCTACAGGTTAGACACGTTGCCTTAACTCTTGGAGTACGAGAGGATGGAAAACAACATGCTAAGAACCAGGATGTGAGAATTATTAAATCCATCTGCTGTGAATTATGTTGCATCATGACTACAAGTATGTTCATCTTATTCTTAATAACATATGACTCCCTGTGTACCAAGGATATAGAGCTTGCTGTTGACATTCTACTGGGTCCTTTTTGTCACCTCTATGGCTTATTTTTTCATCCCTGGGCAAAAGCTCTCTTCTAAAGGACATACTATCTGTCCATACTGCCTTTAAACTATGAGCTTGGCTGGAATTTATCACTTCCTTTTTTCATGGAAAAATCACTGCCTTACTATCTACTCTGACTTTAGTCATTTTAGGTCCTGGGGAGAGAGTCAACATCGTTTTAGGCTGGGGTCCTGAGAAGCATATCCTGAGGTGAGGATTCAGATAGAGTGATTTATGTAAGCAGTCCTTCCAGGAGAAACTGGTTAAAAAAAAAAAATGGGGGAAGCAGGCCACAAGGGAGATCTCAGATGAAGTCATGGGACATAGAGTTTTATTCTTGTCCTGCAGGGGAGCTTTGGAGTGGAGATACACCTCAGAGCCCAGAAAGCTAGCTGTTCCTACATTCTCACCATTCAGCCATTGGTCAAGGACCACTGGATATAGGGAGAGAGCTTCTAAACTCCCAGTCTGCATGTGGGGGCAAAGCTGCTCCTGTAGCCTGAGGGCTATCCTCCAAAAGGAAGACAAAGTCTGATGAAGTGGGGAGAAAGTGGGGCATAACTTGATGAAACAGTGAACAATATCTAAGGGAATAAGAGTGAAGTACCGGACAGAGCTCCTGCTGTGGCTCAGCAGGCTAAGAACTCAACATAGTGTCCCTGAGGATGCGGGTTTTATCCCTGGGCTCACTCAGTGGTTAAGTATCCAGCATTGCTGCAAGCTGCAGCATAGGTTGCAGATGCAGCTCAGATTCAGGGTTACCGTGTCTGTTGCAGAGGCCCCAGCAGCAGCTCCTATTCTACCCCTAGCCCAGGAACTTCCATATGGCACAGGTGCCCCTGTAAAAGGAAAAAAAAAAAAGTGAAGTAGCAATGGTATCCACTAGAGGCAGTCACATGGACCAATGATCCAAAGCCTAACATCATAATTTCTTGACATTTTCTAGGGCTACCATAACAAAGTACCGCAAACTGAGGCTTAACAGCATAAAATGTATTGTCTCACAGTTCCTGTTTCTCCTCACACTGTCTTTCCTCTATACTTATCTCTGTGCCGAAATTTCTCTTTTTGATAAGGACACCAGTCATGTTGGATTAGGGACCCACCTTATTCCAGTTTGAGCTCATCTTCACCCATCATATCTGCAATGACTCAATTTCCAAACAAGATCACATTCTGAGGTCCTAGGGGTTAAGATTTTAACATATGACTTTTGACAGGACACCATTCAACCAATAACAAGATTCTTCCCTTTCAAAAACTTTATTAAACTCTAATTCAGAAACCCTCTTCCGTACCCGCATTCAACTTCTTCTTACCCCTTGGTGCTGCCTTTTGGGTCTTTAACTCTCTACTTCATATGTTCATCATATCCGCTCGTTGTCTTTCTCACCACACTTAGTCCTTGATGAATGCAGCAATGGACAGCCTCAAAATGTAAAGGCTATGAGAAAATGCTTTGTAAATTACAAAGTCTTATGTGAGTTTTAATTGCCACTTCTTAGTGTTCCCTAATGAATAGGCACTGAGCTCCTCTCTTGTATTTAGCACATACTCCCTGGCATTTCTGATTTTAGAAAACTCTGTAAGTGTAAGAAAGATGAAAAGATGGAGACAGTAATTGTAAGGTCACTGTGGTGCTGCAAATTAAAAAGGATGGGGTTCTGGATTAGGGAACCACAGAGTGGATCCCAGGAAAGAAATGTGAGCTCTAGCCCCACGGGACAGGTTGTAGACTTGGTGTCTCATTGAATATTGACAAGGAGGTCATGGGAGAAAAGGCAGATCTTGATACCTTTTTTTTCTCTATTCAATACTAAGGTGTATCCACTTTCAACTTTTATTTTGCTGTATTCCTTCACTGCTGTTGGTTCCCTATTAACTGCCAAAGAAAAAGCACATTTTTTCAGCAAATTCCTTTCCTGGTTTTGCCCCTCCTTGCCCCCTGCCTTATATTCCCCATTTTCCCCCTCCTGCCCTTGTTCACACCTCGCCAGACTCTTTGGAGCTGGTACTCACCTTGGCTGAGCGGACCGATGAAAGCCCAAACCAACACTGAAGGAGGGAGCTGGTACTCACCTTGGCTGAGCGGACCCGATGAAAGCCCAAACCAACACTGAAGGAGGGATCAATGACTGGACTCTCACGATGAGACTCAGCCTCTCTGGCTTTTGTGTTACCTTTGCACCTTGTAAATCCTTCTATTATCGTTCTTCTCACAGGGTATAGCAATTGTGTCTTATCACTCCCGCTCATTAAATCATGAACTTCTGAACAATAATATGTTATATCCATCTTTGTATCCACAGTTCTTAGCACAATGGCTTGTCCTTGAATGGAGTAGAGAAATAGCTGTGAAATGAATAAACAAGTGTAGACACAGACTGAATCTGATGCTGGGTAATGCGCTGAATCCTGTCCAAAGGATTTTACAGATACTGGGACGTAGATGTTGGAATACTTTGGAGGTTACCTTGCTGATTTTTTTTTTTTTAACAATCTGAGAAATGATTTACTTTTCTCTAGTATCCTCAATCCTATCATGCTGATATGTTTGACCCTTCATTTAATTACCAGATACCTCCACGCATTAGCTCAGCTTCCACAACACCTTGTGGCAAGCATGTTTTTTGGCGGCCACTGTGGATACCCAGGGCACCTCCAAGGTGTGTCCATACCATCTGTGATAGTAGCGGCTCCTGATGTGGGACAGACTGATTATTAGTAAGACAAGCTCCCTCCTAGCTAATGAGCCGCTTCTCACTTGGCTAGAGCTTCTGAATTTCCACAATTGCCCTGTGAATTAGCTATTTTTTCCCATCCAGTTAAGATATTCCTATTTAAATGATGATAAGAATACTTTGATTCACCCTCAAGTTTCCATTTTTCTGAAGGGCTCAAACAACAACATCTGGACCTCTGTAATCAAGAAAGTAACAAAAATCACCTTAATTTTAGCAACAGAAATCTGTGACTTCAAAACCAAGCCATGCTACTTAATAGATTTTTGACCTTGAGCAAGTTACTGAAAATCTTAGTTGCCTCATGTGTGTGAATTAGGGGTGATAACAACTGACCTTACACTACTGGGTAATGATTAAAAATTATGCAACCCACATTATGGGTCCTAGCTCTGTGTTTCCCAACAAGAGTGCTCTTGACATTTGGGGTGGGGAAAATCCCCTTTTGCACAAGTGTGTTACCTACATTGTAAAATGGTAAACATTTCTGGAAGCTGAGATCTAATTATCAGTAATACCCCTGGTCACCAAGGCAATTGAACCCCCACCCCCACCCCAACAATGGGAGCTTCCTGCCCCCACCTCACCCCCGCACCCTGCACACATTGCAAAAAGCCCCACCATAATGAGAGATAAAACTTATCCAGGCTACCACATACTAGGGCGTGTTCACGGAATTTTATTTGATTGACCTACTTTAATTCTCATAAAAACTTTATAATGCACTGGAAGATTAAATACACTGCCAGGTTATAGAACTGCAGAGTTGAGGATCTGGGTTTGTAGGTTTGTGAGTTTGAGCCTCTGCACTGTCTTGACTGGGAGCTTGGTAATTACTTACCTTCCTCCCAACTGGGTTTCATTTACAGTGTCTTTGGCTAACTTCTCAATAAGCTGCAACTCGATTTTGTCCACACATCTGTGTCCGGGACCCCAGGTACACAGACTTCATTGGCCCAAGCCCAG
>PVHT020000230.1:23341579-23441810 GCA_004024745.2 Catagonus wagneri | reverse complement strand
TAGGGGTCTAATCGGAGCTGTGGCCACTGGCCTGCGCCGCAGCCACAGCAACGCAGGATCCGAGCCGCGTCTGCAACCTACACCACAGTTCACGGCAACGCCGGATCGTTAACCCACTGAGCAAGGGCAGGGATCGAACCCGCAACCTCATGGTTCCTAGTCGGATTCGTTAACCACTGCGCCACGACGGGAACTCCCCCCAAGCCCAGTTTTGACAAGACCGAAGACACCTTTTTTATTGTGGTGACAGATATCTCAGGGCCAGATTTGTCTTGCTGTACCAGGGGCCTAGCCCAGTGAGGGTTTTCACTGGGGATAAGTGAATAAAATATCACCCCACACATTTTTCCTCCCACTAATTCTTCTTCCTTTTTCCCCAGGACTGTCCTGGGCTTTGGGGAGCCTCTCTCACTTGACCGATTTTTGTTATTATGGCAGTTGGCTGGGGAGGTAAGAGGTAAGCCACAAGTTTCAGTGAGGAGGGGTCCCCAATATCCAAACAATTCTCCAATCCTAAACAGGTGTCCTACAATTCAACTCACATCTGATACTGTGCCTAGAGACAGTGGCAAATTCCACAGGTCAAGTGTTCTACACGGCTGCCCCCCAACCCCGACTACAGATTTCAATCTCAAGCCCAGGTTGTCATCTGTGCTTTTGAACAACAGCCTGTAAATCACAGGCTCCCACCATGCCCTCCTTGGGATCCACTAAATTGTAGAGTGGCTTATGGAGCTCAGAGAAAGAAACATTCTATTTACTGTATCACCAGTTTATTACGTAGGGATAACTGAAGAATAGCCAGATAGAAGAGATGCACAGAGCGAGATACTAGAAAGGACAAAGCTTCCATGCCCTCTCTGGGTGTACCCTTCTCCCCAGTAGCCTAGAAAGTCTCTGACCCATATCCTACTGCATTTCCATGGAGGCTTCATTACATAGGCACAGTTGTTTAATCATTGGCCACATGTGATTGGATCAGCCTCCAGCCCCTCGTTTTTGGTTGGTTCTCCTAGCATCCAGCCCCCATCCTTAGGCTACCTAGGGGCATCATTAACCTAGCAATAGACACATTGGTCACTCTGGTCACGTAGGAAACTCCAAGGGTTTTAGGAGCTCTGGGACAGGAAGGCGCTCAAAGATCAAATATTTATTTCATATTATAAATCACAATAGCACAGTAAGCTTTCAAAATAAAGTTATTCAGGCATATTTGTAAATAGAGGTCAGGAGTCTTTGACTCAAATACTCCAATGGACTCTATAGTATGGGGCCAGCAAGCTTTTTACCACTCAGTGCAATTATAGGGAGTAGAAGCTGCAGCAGGGTTCAAGGCAGTGGGAGGGAGGGAGGGATGGTCTCACTGAGGTAGGATGCTGAGGTAGGAAGATTCCTGCAATTAAGGAAAACTTCCTCCACCATCAGCTCACCTTGCCAATTCAGGCTCCTTCCTAAAACAAAAAAAAAAGCGTTAAAATAAATGTCCCTTTAGCTATTCTAATTTGAGATTCTGATAAATTCCAGCCAAATGGGCTAAAATAAAATAAAAAATACACAAATAAATAAAATTTAAAAAATCAATAAAAAGGCTGCAAGGTTAAGAGCAGGAAACAGAAATAGACAAAGTACAGCATAGCCTGCTCTGAGCCCTGCCCTGTGACCCGCTGGTGCCAGGCATATGAAGGGGCATGACGTCATCCAGCCTAGAGGGGCTCGTAGCAAATTTGCTGGTTATTGGTTTAAATTTATAAGCAGGGGAGTTCCCATTGTAGCTCAGCAGGTTATGAAACCAACTAGTATCCATAAAGGTTTTAAACCCTGGTCTTGCTCAGTGGGTTAAAGATCTGTTGCTGCCATGAGCTGTGGGCCGCAGATGCAAGTTGGATCTGGTGTTGCTGCAGCCGTGATGTAGGCCAGCAGCTGCCACTCCGATTAGACCCCCTAGCCCGGGAACTTCCATATGCCGGGTTGTGGCCCTAAGAAGTCAAAAAAAAGAAAAAGGAAAAAGAAAGAAAGGAAGAAAAAAGAACGTACAGATTAATTTCACTTGTTCAGGTAGGTTCTCAAAAGCCTTCAGAGAAGTGAGTTACTGGCTTATCCTGGAACCATATTGCTATTAATTGCTCTTATTGCATTTTCAGGGTTGGGGGAACTAAATTTTATCCCTACAGGATTAAAATCAGGAAAAAGGGGATTTTCCTTATTTAAGAAGTCTTTCACAGAGGTTCCAGGTAAGCCCCCCAGAAATGTGAATGGCCATTGTGATTGCATTTATCTGTGAGGAAGCAACTGATTTTCTGAAAGGGGAAGATGAATCCTCGAGAATTCTGCAGGACCAAAAAGCAGCAAAGAATGGTAGGGTCAACCTCGATTTCTGGGAATAAAGAGACAAGATCTTTCTAACAGCTCCCTAAATGATGTAGCTCTGGTAAGGTAGGGGGCACTTGTAACTGTCACCCAGCATTTACTGGACCAGAGGTAAATGAGTTCTTACCAGTTAGAAATGAATGGGTCCTAAGACTCTCTCTTTCTGGAGTAGACACCCAGACACGACCGGCCCTTTCTGGCAATAAGGATAGGATGACTCGCTCTCAGTAGACTCGCTCTCAGTAATCATTTGCCAAGAATGAAAATGGATTTATTCATTTATTCCATCATCTCGTGCATTATTAGGCCTAATGCAGGTTTTAGCACCAGGCACAGTCTCCCCCTCTGAACTGGCCAACCTCATGACCGTTTTCACCTTTGTGCTTAGTTACAAAGTGATGATCAATGGCTACAGAACTGAGCAAAGTCGTGGAGCCTCAGGCAAGATAGTTCTCCAATGTGGATTCATTTTCCTTGTCTGCAGCATCAGGACTACATGACCTCAGACCTCTTCCCGCTCTGACATTTAAGGATTTGAAAAATGGTCTCCAGGGGAGAATGAAAGCCATGTCCATAGTCCATTAGGTACTGTGGTCTGGGTCAAGGACACATCCATGGCTTCTCCCCATTAATCTATTACTCAGTTCCTCGCTCTCACACTTCCATAGCAAATGTGTATTGAGCATCTCATCTGTGTGTATGTCAGGCAGGCATCAGGGAACGCCCAGGCTACTCAGCGAGGCAGATTGCCTGTGACACTGGCAAACTCATGTGCTGCCCCGTGCTCCAACAATGAGCATGGCTGGGGGCCAAAAAGGATAGAGATCTCCTTCCATCTGGATAAGATACAAATAAGCTGTTCGATAAAGAAATAAGCCAAGAAGAGGCTGGACCTCATATAGAATTAGGAATAAGGCAGCCCTCAGCTCTGTCATTTGCTGAGTGAAAATGAGCATGTTTTTGATCTCACTAAACCTGTTTTTCCATCTACTCTATGAGGGTGATGATAACACTACTTAAAAATAATAATGATACTTCCAAAAGTGTTTGAGGGGACGCAACTAGATAACCAATGAGAAAACTCTTGTTAGACTGTAAAAAATTTTTAAACATTTTTTGTTTACATCCATTCCCACACTTCTTCCTTCCTTCCTTCCTTTTTTCTCTTTCTTTCTTTCTTTCTTTCTTTCTTTCTTTCTTTCTTTCTTTCTTTTCTTCCTTCTTTCTTTCTCTCTTTCTCTCTTTCTTTTCCTTCCTTCCTTCCTTCCTTCCTCCCTCCCTCCCTCCCTCCCTTCCTTCCTCCCTTTCTCTCTCTCCCCTTTTCATTCTATCCTTAGCACAGAATGCAGGACTGAGGATACTTAAAACCCTGCTTGACATTTTTCATAACTCTAATGCTCATCTCCAGCCCCGGACAGTGAAATCTCTGGATCCATTCTCTCTCCTTAGAGACTTCAAAATCTCCCCGCCACTTTAGGCCTTCCTTTTATGACCTCCCAGAGTCTAAGAGAGGCTTAGTTTACATTTATGGCCACTAATACACCCTGCCCATTTGGAGGGCGGAAGCTGATAAAGCAAATCCCCAGCAATTGATTTCTCTCTCCCAACTTGAAGCTCACGGTGCTCTATCTTCCCTCCCCATCCACGTTATCTTAAAGAAATAATATTGTTTCATTATGGCCATTTAATACCTGCAACAGAGGGAGGTAATACAGGTGAAATCTGCGTAATGGGTTCTAAAGGGTTTCAAACAAGAAGTTGGAATGGGGGAAACAGGTTTAAGATTCAGCTCCAGTCACTCATGAACTATGAGGACTATGCTAAGCCATTTAATGTCTCTGAAGCTCAGTTTCTTTTCCCTTTCTTTCCTTCTTTCCTTCTCTCTCTCTTTCTTTCTTTCTTTCTTTCTTTCTTTCTTTCTTTCTTTCTTTCTTTCTTTCTTTCTTTCTTTCTTTCTTTCTTTCTTTCTCAGCCACACCTGCATTATGGAAGTTCCAGGGCTGGGCTAGAATCAGAGCTGCAGCTGCTGGCCTATGCCACAGATACAGCAACACTGGATCTGAGCTGCATCTGTGATCTATGCTACAGCTTTTGGCAATACCGGATCCTTAACACACTGAGTGGGGCCAGGGATTGGACCTACATTCTCACAGAGATTATGTGGGGGTCTTACCCCACTGAGCCACAGTGGGAACTCCTGAAGCTCAATTTCTTCATGCAGTGTCATAAGATTGTGGTAGGATCAGAAAAAAAAAAAAGAGATGATAGATATAAAAATATTATTACACTGCTAAAGCCCTGTATAAATTTTAGCTGTCTGGATAATTAATATTAACATTGATAGTAAGTGGATACTTACTGAGCTAAATCTAGCAAGGTATCAGATTTTCTTCATTCATTCCTCATGACAAATTATGGAATAATATGGGTGAGAGTGACTGTGTTTGTAATGGCCCTATGATGCCATAGAAACAGGATCCAGGAAAATCTGAATGGCATGGCTACCTTTCCTAGTCTGGTGCATAAAAGGCAGCAAGGCCTCAGTTCCTTTGCTTTTCCAGCCTGGTAAGGTACCTCCTCTTTGCAGAAGGTATTGGTCCCTGAGCATTTCAGCAGCTCCATGGGAGCCAAGGAGGCGTTGACCCTATTTATTTACTGGTTTAAGAATCAGCTTCACCAGAAAGCAACTTAAATGAAGCCTGAGTCATCATCTTTCTTCACAGTTTCTGAATGTGGGTCAGCCCCACGAGTATATCTCAGAGATATTGTGGGTTCAGTTCCAGAACACTGAAACAAAGTGGCTATTGCCATAGTCACAAAAATTTTTTTGGTTTCCCAGTGCCTATAAAAGTTACATTTACACTAGACTATTGTTTAATAAGTGTGCAACAACATTATGTTAAAAAAAAGTACATAACAATTAAAACTACTCTATTGCTAAAAGTCGCTAACCATATGAGCCCTTAGTGACAGCAATATTTTGTAATAGTAACATGGAAGATGATTAGTGAGCACAGATTACCATAACAAATAAAATAATAATGAAAAGTTTGAAAGTCTTAGATAAGCAAAATACGACATAGAGGCAGGAAGTGAGCAAACGCTGTGGGAAAATGGTGTCACTACATATGCTGAATGCAGGGTTGCCGCAAACCATCCATTTGTAAAAAATTCAGTGTGTGTGAAGCTCAGTCAATAAGGTTTGCGTGTATACTGACATCAGACTGATACCCACACACGTATCTGTGCCTCTTCTGTGTATCTGACGTAAACTTCTTCTCATCACACAAGCAAGATGTCACTGTATTTGTCAGTCACTTGTCAGGTCCAGGCTGTTAGATTCTAAGCTCCTCAAGGACAGAGACCATAATATAAAATTAAGGTGATTAATGTGAGTGCATAAATGCATAGTCAGTGAGGGCGTGGGTGATTGGACAGATGGAAGAATGTGATCCCCGCTGCTTAGAACACAGGGCAAATGAAGTGCCTGCCATCCTTCAAAGTAACTCTGACTTTAGTGTCAGAGTAGATGGTTGAAATGGCTTGACTTCTGTCCCCCCTAAATCCGGCAACCACCACCACCACCACCATGGACAGCCTCTTGCTTATTTTATCTTCTCTTCAGTGTCTCTCTAAGTGTTCGGGTTCCAGCCTGCTTCTGTCCCTGAGCGCTGAGGTCCATCAGTTGGCCCCGCTATCTTTGGTCTCCCAGGGGCAATTGCTCTTGAGTCTGGCCGTTGTGGTCAACAGTGGTGACCCCCTTCACCTCATCACACAAACACCAGGCAAGCTGGAGCTCTCTGGAGGCACAAACGCCAATCAGATGTTTCCCCAGACAGTCTCCTTGTTTTCATCCTGTCTGCCATAGACTGAGGAGAAATCCCAGCTCAGCTCCTTAAAGCTGAAGGCTGCCTGGTAGTACACAGGTCAGCAAATTGTAGTGCACAGACCCAGTCTAGCTGCTGCTTGTATTTGTAAATAAGATTTTGCTAGAACATAGCCTTGCTCATGAGTTTACAGGTGGTTCATCATCACTTTTACATTACAAATGGAGAGATGCGGCAGAGACCCAGTGAACCCTAATCTAATATATTTACCCTCTAGCCCTTACAGAAAAAGTTAACCACTCTCTTTTACAGATTAACTCATGTGGGCAAGTGGAGCAACTCTGATGGAGTCGGCTTGGCACTAGGTTTGGTGATGAATAGGCCATCATGCTCTTAGTCGCAACTACTCCAGATTCTGACACCACCAGGAGAAAATGATTTTGTTGACATGTGCTGATTGTCTGGTGGAACTCTGATAATTCTAGGTTCTAAGAAGGAAGGGAGGGAGAGAGGGAGAAGGAGGTAGGAAGGAGGGAGGGAAGGGAGGAAAGGAGGAAAGAAGGAAGGACGGAAGGAAAGAAGGAAGGGAGGGAGGAAGGAAGGAAGGAAGGAAGGAAGGAAGGAAGGAAGGAAGGGGAATGTAGCAATAGACGTTCCTGACACTAAAAGATCAAGCCAAGACTTATAAGAATACCCCTTTGGAGTGAAAACAATTCATACAAACAAACCTGTGTTTCCTGCCTAGTTAATACTTGCTACTCGAGTAACTGTGCACAAGTCACTTCCCTCAGTGTCAGTCTCCTCATCTGTAAAATGGTTACAACATTTACCTACACACAATATTTGAGATAAATATAGGTGAAGCAAAGAGGAGAGAATGTGGTTGCCTTGGAACCTGGGCAGACCTCTTCCTGAGGTTCTGGGCACCCTAACTCCCCCACGCCCACACTCACGAGAAATTTTCCCCATGGGTACTTTCTATTTTATGTCATGTTGATGTCAAAATGACACCAGTCACTGCAAATTAGGTGCCAGGATGTGTTGTCACCATCCCTGAAAATGTGTGGATTAAAAGTGGCAGAGAGTAAATCACTGACAGGGCAGGCACAGATCACAGCTGGAGCACATCACAGGCTGGAAACCTAATTGAACCGAATGCCATTCACACAAAGGGGAACCTGGGAATCCTGCCAACATCTTCCCAGAATAGTAATTTTTCATTTAAATTCACCCAATTTTTTCCCCCTCAAGGCAGACCTCCATCTCCATCATCATCTTAACTGCCTAACTCTTCCTGGTTGGCATCCCTGTTGTAGAAGCAACTGGATTCTTCCTGGGCCTACTCGAAGGTATTGTTTGTAGATGCCTGCAAAGCAGTGAGCGCTGTGCATATGCTCCCAGGCTTGAAGACTCATGGGGCAGGAAGCTAGCTCTTGAGTCTAGCTTTACCTAAGCCACCAGGGGATTACCAAGCCCCTAAGCTGCAGGAAGAATGGAAAAGGTTTTTATCCAATAGAGCTCCAGTGGTTCTGAGACAGGCTAACTACTCCAGACCAAGTGATGGAGCAAACCCTGCAGGAGAGGAAAGATGCTTAATCCTGATGCCAGTGGTCAGTGAGTACAACGGCATTTCATGACTTTCATCTTTTTACACATGGAACATCACCTACAGGGATTTGAAGGGGTCTACACTGGAAATTCACCTTGCATTAAAAAGGCAAAAATACTGTTTAACTTAGAGAATAAATATAATTGGAACTTTCAGCAAGTAAGAATTTAAGTCATGCTTGAAAAACAACATATACTATGAGTTAAAATCTTAGAAGTTTGCCAAAAACCTTAGAGATGTACTTCAATTCAATTAATGAAATAATTCAATTCACCCAGCAGACATATTTCCAGTACCAATCATGAGTCATGAGTATAAAAAAATAACATTTGTATAAAGCATTAAACTTTATAGAGTACTGTATCTCATTGACTTACAAAAATTCTCCGGTGGAGGAATTACTGCCATCCTTATTTTACAGGTTAAGGAATCAATTCCTGGTAGGTTAAGGATCTAGCGTTGTCACTCCAGGGCTTGTGTTGCTGCCGTGACACTGGTTTGACCCCTGGTACAACTAGGAACATGCCACAGCTGTGGCTGAAAAAAAAAAAAGGTAACCTATTATTCAAGAACAAGTCCATCTGTTCAAAGCTACAAGGATAAAGGTGATGAAGCTGTGAAAGGAATTTATTTTTTGACCCCAAATACCTAAGTTTATGCCTATCTGCTCCCCCACTGCCTTAGCTGACTTCACTGAAATGCATCTTAGTTCTAGATCCTCCAGACTATTTTTCCCCACATTCTAAGGTTTATTGTTTTCTTGAGTCTAATTTACTTGCACAATAGTATTTATCGTTTCAGGCCTTCGGGAGTCTGGCTCCTCGAGTTGCCTTTAAAGATCAAGGGGTCATCCAGTATTTTCTGTAAAAGGCCAGATAGTAAATACTTTAGGCTTTGAGGGCCATATGGTCTCTGTCACAAATACTCAACTCTACCATTGTATTGGGAAAGCCACTGTAGACAATATATAAACAAGTGCATGGCTGGGGTCCAATAAAGCTTCGCTTCCAGAGACTGGCAATGGACCAAATTTGGCCCAAGGACTGTGGTTTACTGAGCCTTGCTTTAAATCTGTATGGCTTCCCAGTAACCTCTCAACTAGTTAAAATTCTCAAAGTTAGGATTTTTATTATCTGCTAGGTGTCTTGATCATGTATGGAAAAGGCGGAAATTTTCTGACCATCATGTCAAAGAAAGTACATGTTAGTCAGAGGGGAAAAGAAGTTATACAGTAAGGATGCAAAAGATGACCAGTGGCTGCCAACACGCAAGCAGAACAATCACTCAGCTCGCCCAGGGTGCAGTGTACAGAAAGGACCTTTCAAGTGCTCTTCCATGAAGAGGAAATCTAAAAGGTAGCAAAGCAAGGAAAGGAATGATCTTTTTTTTTTAATTAAAGTATAGTTGATTTACAATGTTGTGCCCATTTCTGCTGTCCAGCAAAGTGACATGGTTATACATATATTAAAAAAAAAAAGGAATGCCCATTTTTAAGTACTGATCAGGATCTAGCTGCTGGGTCCTTGTCTATATGGTTACTTTCATGCTACAATTACTAAGTTGAGTAGTTGTGACAGACAGCAAATGACCACAGTCTAATATATTTACTATTTGGTCCTTTACGGAAAAAGGAAACCACAGTTTTGTATTTGGTTATATTCCACCTATATTTTATATATGTCATAATTCTCAAAATCATGATCTTATACCTTTTAGAGATGAAGAAACAGAGTCTTAAGTTACAGAGTATCTTGCCCAAGCTCAAACCAGCAACTAGTGGTGAAATTAGAATTTAAAGTCACACTTGCCTAGTTCCAAAGTGCACATTCTTTTGAGTTGCCAGGGGCCCCCCCCAGGAAAGAGCTAACCTATCTTGTACTTCCGCAGCTCTGAGCACAAACTAGATACTAGATACTAGCACATTTATTAGAGATGTCATTGAATCGACCAGCATTTTGTTCAATTTCTGCTGGCCATGAAAGATCGATCTGAATATTTAAACACCCCAGAATTGTTTATTCTGAGCCCTTGTCTCTCCTGTTGTTGACAAGCCTAAATAAAAAGGCTTTATGGTCATTCATGAGGGAAAAATACATCACGAACCCATGTGATTAATGAGTCAGCAAAACAGACGTCACAAACAGTGAGTCAGCTGTGAGCTAAATCAGAAGGCAAAGCAGCTTCCAGGACAACTGAGAGATTTCCAAGAGCTAGTGAACAACAATGATGCATGATTCAGTATCTTCGGGTGAGGATGTGGTGAAGATGTTAGCGCTTAGCCGTATACGTTTCTAAAACACAGCATCTCTGTTTTTTCTATAACATGGAAAGCACGGAGTTCAGAGGGCAGCCGATGGTAGACGTTTTCCTGAATCAGTTGTTATTTCCTGATGATTTTCCATAATTGTATTTCTTTTTTACAGTGGTGTGGGAATCTTGATCTGAATAGCAATACTTTGTATAAAGATGACATGTTAATGCTACATCAAATAAAAGACAGTAACACCAAACTCTCTGGGGTTTTAATCCAAGTTGAGGACGGAAAGAAAATTTACCTTTATTCTTCTTTAGTTTGAAATATTTAGTTTAGAATATTTAGAATATTTGCATCCTTTATCTTTTATTATGTGACAAACTACTCCCATGCTCTTCAACTTGAGACCACAAACACTTACTGTCTCATGGTTTCTGGGGGTCAGGAACCGGGTCTTTTCTTAGCAGGATGCCTCAGGCTCAGCCTTTCACGGTGGCTGTGGGACTGCCGGTCTGAGAGAAGTTCTGTGATTTGCCAAAGGTGACACAGCTAATGAGGGAAAGAGATGAAAGAGAAACCTGGTCCATACTGACCCCAAATCTCATTCCCTAAACACATCCTAGTTTGCCTGGGGAAGTCTTGGCATCCACCCATTGTCCTGGCCCAATTATTAACATTATTTTTTTGTTCTCTCAAAAGTGTCCCATTTTAGGAGTTCCCATCATGGCCCAGTGGTAAAGAACCTGACCAGTATCCATGAGGATGCAGGTTTGATCCCTGGCCTTGCTTGGCGGGTTAAGGATCCGGCGTTGTTCTGAGCTGTGGTACAGGTTGCAGATGCAGCATGGACCCTGCATTGCTGTGGGTGCAGTGTAGGCTGGCAGCTACAGCTCCCATTTGACCCCTAGCTTGGAAACTTCTATATGCTTCAGGTGCAGCCCTAAAAAGACCAAAAAAAAAAAAAGTCCAATTTTAGAAAATGTATATTTTAATCATCTGCCAATAACTTTCTGCCTCCCTGGAGAAAGCTCTGGCTCCTGCTGTGGATACAAATTCCATCCGAGATCTCACAGCTAGGATTTTTACCTCCGAGCCAGGAGCAATCCCAACGAGGAGACCACCAGTTGCTCACAACAGCCTGTGGAGCTCTCTCTGTGCCACTGTCTCTCATACTGTACATGCTGTCTGGGGGGTACATGTGGGCATGTAGCATGAATGCCACCAAGAAGGCACATGCACAGGTGCATGTAGACAGAGATAGACACACATGTGCATTTATTTTAAGCCAACTTCCAAAGTATTTTCCTTTCACTTGCCTCATGGAAAGAATTTTGAATGCAGTCACTTCAACACTTGGATTCTTGTACAGTTAAAGTATCTGCCTTTCTCCCTGGAGTCCTTGCTACTCTTTCCATGTTGGGTTAATTCTGTCTGCTTGGAAGTTTACCTAACAATTCCTAATTTGGAATCCTCCTTTTCTTGGTATTGAATGTGTACTTAACATTCAGTCCCTCAATCTCAAGTGCATGTTAGTAACTCTTTCAGATATTGATCCCTTTCTGTCTAATGCAGACAGTTAGTTTGTGATCTAACTGATCCTCTAATCAGGATACCCGCTGTTCTTATGGTACATCACAGTTTTTTAAGAGCGTCACACAGATTATTGCATCTGATTCTTACATTAACACTTTGATGTTGCTCAATTGAGCCATATTTTAGAGATGAGAAAACTGAGAGTCAGAAAGTTTAAACAACTTACCCAAAGTCGCACAGCAAGTAAATCTGACAAAGTTGAGACAACTTGCAGAAAGGAATCAGATATGATTTGTCTCTAGACCCTTCAGGATGACTTGCTTTTAGTAGGCACATAAGATATTTATATTTAATGATTGGCGGAAGGAGTGAATAAGTGTATGGGATCTAATCATCCTAATCACCTATGGCCTCTGTCCTAACTAGGACAGAATTTGAAATACCATCTTATGAGAAGTGATAGAAGACTACGTTTGTATTGGGGATTAACGTCTTAGGGTAAAGAAAGCAGCTGGAAGGAATTGAGAGCTGCCATGGAGAAGAATGATAGGATTTGGGCCCTGTGTTAATGGAGGTGCAACTGAAATTGTTGTATGAAGGCCATAAAGGCTTCAGTTTCTTATAGGAACACATGTTCCAATTCATAGAATTGTCTAAACTTTAGGAGAATGCCATGAGGATGTGAGGTTTCCACCCCAGGGGATATTTCATCAGGAGCTTAACACACCAGGGCTAGAATACTGTAAAACGATTCAAGCGTTGGGTTGGGCACCAAAGTGGCTCTGAACATTATTTCAGTCTCCTTTATTTAGGTGCATTGTGATATCTGTATTTCCTTCACTTGTCTGCCTACGGGCTGTTTCAGTTGGCATACTGCTGAGCCTTCTGTACTACTGACACAAGTGCCCATGAATTCTACATCTTTGTTCTGTCTCCCAGCAACCATTCTTGTTTTGATGTCAAAGCATTCAAGTCTTAGCCACGCATATAGTAACAACAGGTGTGAGCCATTTAAAGATGGCTGCATCACAGAACCAAAAAATATGAGGTTGACATCAATGGGACAGACTGCTCAGAGATGACTCATTGTAAGAGGGCTTCGTCCCTTCCTCAGGTCCTGAATCAAGGGATAGGAAACTCAGGAAACAGTTCCAAGACCCATTTAAATCACAGGCCCATGGGAGAAGAAATTTTATCTAACCCCCAGGATATTTTTTTTCCAAGTTAACCTGAACACACAAACCATCTTATTGACTACTGAAGATCACTGGTAAATGAACAGCAGGTGAAGATAGATTTATCGGTTTTTAGATCTCACCAGATAGGAGGTAAGAATCAGGTGACTCAGGAAACAAAGGTGAGTAAACCTGCAGGGAATTTAGAGATTACAAGAAATGAATCCTAAATTTTATAGATGAGGAAACTGAGGCAAAGACAGGGTTATTGACTGGTCCAAAGAAACACAGGGTAAACAGCGGAACTTTGGCTCCTGATTCCTACACTCTCCAGCCTCCTGATCCTCTGAGTAAAAGTGGGAAGTACAAGTGTGTTCCTAACTCTGAGCCCAAGAACTGCATCACTGATGATAATGGAGAACACCCCAAGACATAGAACTGGGAGGATCCTGAAATGTCGCAATGCCAGATACACTGGGGTCACCCTGCTTTCCTAGAACTAATTTCCTTCTTCTATAAAGGCAGGGCTTGCCAGTGCATCATTCAATCCACATTCATGACAAGCATGGAAAAGTGGTAAATCTCAGTGGTGAAGAGTGGTGACTCTGAAATCCCACGGCTATGTCTACACCACAAGTTTCCTAGAGGGTGCCTCTAAACCCTGCCAAGCCTGTTTGCTTTTCAGGTGCTCATCACACACTGAACTATGTTCTAAACCCTCTGAGTAGATTATCTCAATAAAACCTTATACCCAAGCTCCAAAATCGTATGGCAATTATCCCCATTTTACAGACTTGGAAATAGCTACCCAAAAGTTAGATAGTGTGCTGAAAATTATACTAGCTACATCATAGTGTGGATTTTAAATCAGATAATTCAAATAAATCTAAACACAGAGCAAGCTTTCAGTAAATACTACCATCTTCTACTAAAATTTCTTCTTCCTCTATGACCAGCAAAATCAAGCCCATGGTGCTATTACAATATTTCTCTCTGTATGATGCTAGGCCTGTGAAAGGAAATGTCTTTCTTTTTATCCTTAGGGGGTCACAGCTGGCAGGGCCGTAAGCTAATTGCATGCAGTGAAAAGTACAGCATGACATGTGGCCTCAAAATGTTGTTCTCTGCATATTTCCTTAGAGTGGTCAAGACCTGCAGTTTACTTACCCAGCCTTCTCCTATTGGCCGCCCCAAAACATCAACAGTGACAACCACAACATCCTGCAAAGTTCTACTACCTGTTGTTTCTCAAAGTCATCAACTCCTCAGGAATGCCCTTAAGTCAGAAGTTTTGAGGTTATCAGTATTATTGTTAGTATGTATTGGAAACTTATGATACTTAAGTAATACACTAGGTTCTCTTTAGCATAACCTAACATAATCCCTGTGATACTTTGTGGCAGTTAGTCTTGTCCTGATTTTACAGATGAGAACACTGAGGCTTAAGAAGTCCAAGTTTACAATACAGGAAGACTGTCCAGAATTTGAGCCAAGATTTGTTTCCCAATCCAGCACATTTGTCTCAAAAATCAGTATTAAATAGTACTGCTAATTTATATAAAAATGATACGCAGTAAAGAAGTGATTGTTGGAAGGTATACTATAAGCCTACTAAAAAGAATGAAGCATATTTATGCTAATATAATACATAATTCAGAAAAATTTAGCACAAAAAATTGGAGGAAAACTATAGTAAGTGATTTGAAAATGGTATTATACCCATATTTATACATATACATACATTGCAGTTTTCTTGAAAGTTCTTTGTGAAATTGTCACCTGTGGTTACTTTTAAGAAGAAGTACGTAGGTACTCAGGGTAGAGAAAGAGGGACTTAATTTGTCACCACATACGTGCCTGTGCAGTTGGAATATTCTTAAAGGTCAAGATGTGTTATTGTACAGGAACAATAAGTTTAAAAGCTTCGTTTTAAGTAAATAAATTTCACTTAGCTAAACGGCATCAAGATTTGACTTAGTCACACGGAGGACTACCAAGATAGGAAAATCTGCCACAGATCACTTAGCAGGCTGAAGGTATAAGGGAAAGGACGTAAGGCTGACTGAGCCCTCACCAAAGCCTGGTACTGCTTCCTTCACCCGAAGAGGTGGACATAATGATATGCATTTTAAAGGTGAGGTCACCAAAGTCCTGCAAATTTAAGAAATATGCCCAAGGACACTGAGCTGGAACTTCAACTCCAAGCTTTAACCCTGGGTCTGTCACACCCTCCAATGCACGCCCTTCCCACCATGCCACAGTGATAATTCCGGACGTGCTTTGAACACCTTTTTTTTTCTTTCACTGTTGAAGATGCACTGAGAATAAACTGTGTATGAGGCTCTTTAGTAGCAGAGAAAAAAGAAACATATAATCACCTAAAAGCTATCTTTATTAATAACAATTAAAATTTTAAATTGTTTTGGGGGCAGTAAGGTACTTGAAAGTCATCAAAATTATTCATTTTAGGGAAAGTTTCATTCTCCTGTATTTTGAGACAGGGAGCCCATGTGAATAAGATCATAAATTCCATGGCTAGTCTGAAGTCATCATAAAAAATAATAGATCTGATGATAAAAGAACCAAGTAGTCATCAATTCCATCCCCTTTGCCAGCAAAAAAAAAAAAAAAAAGGCATTATTTATATAACTGTTCTATAATCATTTGTATTTAATTTAGACTCAATTTTTTGGAACCAGATCACCAAATACTCTGTTTACTAAGATGACCTGCATCCCTATCGGTTTGAATGAATTTTAAGGAATTGGAATTCTCCATTACTATTCTCCTGTGATTTGAAAAAAGAATCTTCAGAGCTCTCTTATGGTGCAGCAGGTTAAGGATCTGCCTTTGTCACTGCAGCAACTTGGGTCACTGCTGTGGAGCGGGTTCGATCCCTGGCCCATGAATTTCTCTTTGCCACAGGCACAGCCAATAAATAAATAAATAAATACAATTAAGGATTTTCTACAAGTTCCTTTCCATGGTGATGAAAATTTTCTGAAACTGATGGTGTTAATAGATGCACAACTCTGTGAATATCTTAAAAATCTTTGGATTGTACACTTAAAAAGGATGAATTGTTTGGTATGGGGGTTATACCTCAACAAAGTTATAACAAACAAACAAAACAAAACGAAAAAAGAATCTTCCACCAAGTAAAGTCTACCCTTTTGCACATTGCCGAGGGAGCTGAATGGTGGAACATTTAGAGTGCAGGTTGGACAGTGAGAAAGAAATGAGTTAGAATTCTGATTCTGCCACTTACAGCCTGTGGGTCCTTATACCTAAGCAAAACCATAGAGGACTGGGTTGGTTCCCAAGCTTCCTGTGAATGTTGACTGGGGCGAAGTTTAAGGTCACTTCCATCACTAAACAAGGAAACAAGATTTGTGGATGGCACACAAGACAAGGATACAGATGAATAGACACAATTCCTTGAGGTTCTTTCCTCCTTCCAGGTGGAACTGACATTGAATGGTCCCATGAGAGGTGGCAGTGAGAAAGCCGTGATGTCAGAGGAGTAAGAAGGTGGGGGAGGGGCTTGCTGTTGTTCTATGTCACTAAGTTGGAGGAGGGACAGACCAACAGTCAAGGTGGGTCTTGTGAGGCCATCATTCACACAGTTCTAACTTCTAATCCTCTGTCTGTTTCCTGGGACTCTAGCAGGCTGCCCATGACCTACGGTGTCTAGGCCAAGTTACTTTAGCTCTCAGAGCCTTAATTTCTTCCCTTGTAGTAGAAGAATAATAACACCCCTCTCACTGGCTATGTAGGAAGCTTAAGATAAATGAGATCGCCCACGAGGACAATCTGGCAGCAATGAAGTGGTTAAAAAAAAAAAATAGCCCTCTGCCTTTATTCCCGTCATGGACGGCTGGAGTCATGCTTACTCTCACAGGAACAACGGCACCTTCCACTTTGTCACAGAGAAGGAAAGGAAATTCATTCACCCCTGAATGTTTCTCACAGGGCTCCCGCCCAGACATGTAAGAGCCCCCACCTGGATTTTGTGCAACACCTCAAGACTCTCATATTTATACGCTGCTTCCTCACCCGCAAGCAACATTCTCAAATGGAATTCTCTTTTGATGTTGGAACGGAAGCAAAACAACTGTTATTACACGCATTTTACAAAAGTCTGAAATTGAGACATTAGAGGCAGGAACAGACTTGCCTCTGTCTAAGGGGCTCCTGGACAGTTCATCTTGGCTCCTCGGAGAGTTTACCCGCCCCCTCAAGCCCCGGACTGGAAATCCAGGCAACCATCTGGGAAAAATTGTATCACGCTGGGCTACCTTCTTATTCGAATGCCAAGAAATGGTTTTGTCACTTACACTTCACAATAAAATCATATATCAATTCTTGCTGAATAACAGGACACTGAAAATCGACAGAAAATGGGCAGACCTGATAGGAAGACTCAAAATCGTGTTCCATATTTGAACCATGAGGAGTCTTGGTCTCAGATGAAGTGTCCCAGCTAGTAACTGGTCAGGACTAGACTGCACCAGCCAGGATTCTTTCCAGGGAATACACTTCCCTGGGGAGTTTACTGAGCATTTACAGCTGCAGGTACTCACTGTCTCACAGGGTTTCCCTGGCGCTGGGAATTCTCCCTCACTGCAAGTTAAACTGCCCCTGTGCCCTTGCGTGCTTTGGACCAGCAATTAACTTTGAACGTCTATGTCAATCTCTAGTAACAAAACCATTCTGCCCGAGAGTACTCTGTTATCAGCCTGAAGCAATAGAAAGCAAGCTTATGGAAATTGCTTAGGGATGTTGCCTGCTGAACTTGCATCTGCTCGACTAATCCTATTAGGATATTAGGCTTACTACCTGATTGGACCTGGGACTGGAACCCAGGACTCACAACTTCTAATTCAGGGCATGTTAATATCAGCAAAAAACTCTCTAAGCATTTACCTTGTACCAGGTACTACATTAGAATTAGAAGATGGGACTTTAAAAAAGACAGACCCGACTAAAGTGACTGTATAATTTGTTGTTCAAAATGATAGATTCTAGAGACGAAAAGGGACAAGAATAAGAGTCAGAACAACAGGTGAACATCGGGACTGTTCAGATAAATTAAGGCATGTGGTTAGTGAGACAGAGCTCCTGTCTTTGCGGTGTGATCTTTGAGGAAGGCAGGGAATAAGTAAGTAACAAGTTGAGGTATGCAGCATGTCCAAAGATAAACCGGGGTGATGCATGGGAAGTGGCTGAAGGCGGGAAGGCTACTTTGCAATAACCCCTTAGTGGGACGTATTCTCTTACTGAAGAAGTGATATTTGAACAAACATCTTAAAGATTAAGAAGCAGGGATAGGAATTCCCATTGTGGTGCAGCGGAAACAAATCCGACTAGGAACCATGAGGTTGCGGGTTCAGTCCCTGGCCTTGCTCAGTGGGTTAAGGATTCTGGCGTTGCAGTGAGCTGTGGTGTATGTAGGTCGCAGACACGGCTCAGATCTGGTGTTGCTGTGGCTCTGGCATAGGCTGGCTGCAACAGCTCCGTGTGCCGCGGGTGTGGCCCCAAAAAGATAAAAGACAAAAAAAAAAAAAAAAAAGAAGCAGGGATAGATGTCAAGGGATGTAGAAAAATCAGCAGCTAATACAAAGGCCTTCCAAAGGGAAAGGGTTCATTCAGCTGAAGATACAAAGTGAGTGCTCTGCAGAAGTTGAGGATGGGGCAGCAAAGAGCCAGCATGTGCCGAAAATACAGACCACAGGAAAGAATTCTCTGGTCCTTTTAAAAGTTCTACAATACTCTACTCAAAAATCCGTACTATACATACTAATTTTTCTTTCTTAATATAACAACAGGAGTTACCGTCATGGCTCAGAGGAAGCAAACCCCGTTAGTATCCATGAAGAGGTGGGTTAGATCCCTAGCCCCGCTCAGTGGGTTAAAGATCTGGCATTGCCATGAGTTGCAGTGTAGGTTACAGATGCAGCTCGGATCTGGTGTTGCTGTGGTTGTGGCATAGGCTGGCAGCCGCAGCTCCAATTCAACTCCTAGTCTGGGAATTTCCATATGCTGCAGGTGTGGCCCTAAAAAGAAAATATGTGTGTATATTGTTTTATATACACATTTATTTATGTAATAGTTTTATACACACAAAACAATGAGCACACTCAAATATATCAGTTAAATGTTAAAATCTCAGAGACCCTCTAATGTGGCTAAGTCAACTTGGTTTTCGTGCAGAACTTAGAGCTTCTTTCCCCATTTCTGTGTGTATGGTTAAACTTCATGGGGTTATATCATGATTTAGAAAGACTTTTACTTGGAATTCCTTCTTCTTGGAATTCAGCCCCATACACATCTGCTTGCATGAAACGACACAAGTGAGCACACAAACACAGAGTTCAGTTAAAGGCTAGGCAGGGCTCTATAGGCTCAGAGCATACTTTCAACACAGTGTGGTGTAGGGGTCCAATAAAAGTGACACAAATGCCAGAGGGTCAGCTTTTTTTATTTTAGCGCTTGTAGGTTTTGGATCCTCTAACGTTTGCATTTGTAAGGAATACGGGCAGTAGCTAGATATTACTTAGTGATTCACCTTAGAGTAGAAAGGACCCAGTGGTCTTTGAAGCTTCTTCGTCAATTTAGCCAGAGAATGCACAGAACTTGGCAAGGCAAGTCCTTCCTTTATTGTAAGTTTTACCTTGATATTCCCATGTGAACAGAGGCTTGCTTGAGAGGTTGCAAAACCCAAACAAGAAACAAAAATCAAAAGTGAATGGAATGCTAACGCTAGTATGAAATAATTATCATCTTAGATCTGCAAATTCACATATTTATTTCATCAAAGCCGCCTCCAGATTTTTTCATTTGTTGATGGTAAAATAAACGTAGTATGCTAGAACTTCTGAAATAACGGTGTGCCCATTTCTTTCATGGCCCAAACAATTGGGTTTCCCCCTAATATCTTCTTTGAGAAAAGGATTCATTGCTTGATGTATTTAAAAACAAAAGGGTCTCACTTCCTTTTCCCCCATCACTCATTTGAATCTTTGGAGGAAACTTGATCTTGGTTAATTTAACCTCACTTGGCTTATCAACCAGACAGGGCTAATAATATCTTACTGCCTCAAAGATAAGGAATTGAACCAAATGCGTGTTGATGCTCCTGTTTAAAAACCAACCATTCTAAGTTTATGCCGTGTTGAGAGGGGGACCTCCTAGGACCTAGCACGTGGTAGTTAACATCCAATGATCAGAGCTATGTCATCGTGTGAGGCCCACATGAATACACTGCACACAAGCCAGAGGGTCCTTTCAGAAAAATGCAACTGTCAACATCAAGAGACAAGAAAGTGCTGTGATTCTGAGCTTCATTGAAAGAGTCACATTCAATCCACTGCTTCCTTGAAAATCGACTTTATTACCATGGCTCCAAGTTCCACAGGAGAAAAAAACCACAAAGTATGCACAGACCAGATGAACGGTCTGTGCTGATGACAGAAAAAAAATAGAAGGGCATTGAGGTGCGTGGCAAGCCTGACAAAATGTCTTCTGTGCACCTCCTGGAAACATGGGGAAGAAATAGGTGCTAGAATCCGGATCTTTGATGGGCAGCTTCCAGAGAGGTGGAAGAGTGGCCAGTTTCCTACAGGCCAAGAGATGGAGCAGGGGCTGATTGAGGTTCAGGAGGAACAGGGCGATTCTGTGATACAGCTTCTGGGCCAGGGGAGAAATGCACAGGGAAGGGGAAGAGATTTATTGCCTTCTTTTTACACTGGCCTTGGCTGCAGACCAGAAAGGAGACCAGAAATGTTTTCCATTTGCCTGGAAAAGATTAGGAATTCATAGAATTGGTTTTTTTTTTTTTTCCAGATTTCAACACTGGTCATGAGATTTCAAGCACGTCATCGAAACTCTCTGTGCCTCAATTTCTCCCCTTTTTAAGAAAGAGAATTAAAAGGTCAACAGTGTGACATATGTGTGTGTGTGTGTGTGTGTGTAAAAGTGAATCCTTGGCACACAAGTTTAATACTTTCATAATTTTTTTGAGAATTTCTGAAATTTTAAATACCATGTTTACATAATTCCTTACATGAAATGCAGTGAAGTATAAATAAAAATTGAAATCCACAACTTGTAGATCCTTGGCAAGTGTTACAACATATCTGAAATTGAGAGAAAAACAAAGCTTGGGAGGAGTCTGAATTATGATATATCGAAGTGAGTCATTTGCAAACTTTCAGCTTTCATGGATGAGCAAAATGTTTTGCTTGCTTGCTTCTTTAAGAGACCAGTCTAAGTTTTTCAGGATTTTATTTCAAAAAGATAAAATCATTTAAAACACTCACAACCACTCTTTTATCTAACATCATTTTATAAAGCAAGAATCACTGTAATTAAAAAATAAAGGAATGCCAAAAGCTCAGAATAAAAGACAGTCTTTCCCAAGGCAGTACAATTCGTTAACTAACACAAATATCTGAAAAGACAGAAAAATCCCAATATGCCTGAATATATGATAGGATTAAAGAGTTTGCAACTTTTTGATGCTTGTTTAAAATTTGGATGTGACATATTCAACATGCTCACAAAAAGTAGAAACAAAATATGCAACTTGATCTGGAACACCATTTTTAGAAATCTATTTTCATGTCCTAAGAACGAGAGTAACTCCCTGAGTGCTATTTGTTCAATTAAGTTAGAATTCTAGCCGAGACTTTAGCTGTGCTTCAGACCCATGACAGGGGTCTTGGTCAGGAGCAACCCTTCTTTATAGACCATGATGTTTTCAGGTTACACCCCCATGATTCAAGGCTGAGATGTTATATAATTAGAAATTAAGCCCTCACGAGGTATTATTACTAATCCAATGTTTCACAATGTGGCAATGAAGCCACAAAGAATTAAGGAAGTCATTCAAAGTAGCACCGTTCCCAAGTGGCTTCGGATTCAAAACCAGTGATTTCTGGGTTCCTAATTCCTAATTAATAGAATCAGTAATAGCTAATAATAGCTAACAGTCTGAATATTTATCATGTACAAGTCATCACATGAAATATTTGATGTTCCTTATGGGATCAGATCCGCATGGTGACCCTCTGAGATGAGTCCATCATTACTCCCACTTACAGGAGAAGACATGGAAGCCCAGGGCTGAAAACACATGCTCAGGACCCAGCAAAGGCTGCACGGTTGAATTCGAATTGAGCAATCTGACTCCAACTCTGCCCGCTTTACCTCTGACATGTGCCCCTGCATCCCAGATGTGTCATTTTGGTGATAATGGTGACTTCCATATCTAGTGAGGTATTCGTAGGTGATCGCTTCTACTAAAAGAGCTAGAAAAAAATGGAATGATAAATTGTCCTTCCCCCGCCTCCCCAAATCATAATTTTAACTCCATTGGCAAGCTGTGGGAGCAAGCAGGTCGGGTGAGCTAGAACCATAGAGAGGAGTCTTTCTTAGAAGGTGAGCTGAGATGGACCAGCATCCTCTCCCCTTGAAGGTGTTTGCCCGTTCTGGACACAGGTTAAGGAGTGGACTCAGCCTAAGCCAACAGCCTCCAGTGGAGGACAGAGAAACCAGGGAGGCTGGACGGCCACAGGGCAGGTAAAGTGTATTGGACTCTAGAGGAGCACTGGGCACCTGGGCTGAGTGTTTGGGAGGCGTGGAGGCTGAAACTGGCTTGAGAAGGCAGAGTGAAATCTCCTGTGGTCTTGCCATACTTTGTCCACAAAGTACCAATAAAAAAAAGGAGTCTGACACAACCAAAAGAACCCTACAGGTTTTCCTCTCAAGACATCTGCCATATTTTAATGCTCCTCTGGAGTAGGAGGCTAAAGGGATAAACTTCTGGGGAATAGAGGTAATTCCTCCAAAAGGAAGCAGAGAGAAAATGGATTTTTTTTTGTCTTTTTGCCTTGTCTAGGGCCGCACCTGCGGCATGTGGAGGTTCCCAGGCTACGGGTCTAACAGGAGCTGTAGCCGCCGGCCTTCGCCACAGCCAGAGCAACGCGGGATCTGAGCAGCGTCTGCAACCTACACCACAACTCATGGAAACGCCGGATCCTTAACCCACTGAGCAAGGCCAGGGATCAAACCCGCAACCTCATGGTTCTTAGTCGGATTCATTAACCACTGAGCCACGACAGGAACTCCTGGAATAATTATTTTAAAAACTTGATCAATCCCAAAGATGGTGAGAAAAGAGGAGTGAAAGGCAAACACTTGGAACATATAGTAAGTCACAGGACAAATAGTAAGATCAGTAATAATAACCAATATAAATAATATGATTCAAAATTATTTAAAATTAAATAATAGTAAGATAAAATCATAGGGCAAATAATAAGATGGAAACGTAAGCCCAACTTTATTAGTAATTAATATTCAATGTAAACTGATCATTGATTCCAATTCAATGACAAAAACTGTCAGCCTAGATTTAAGAAAAGAAATTCCAGTGATATGTTGTTTATGAAACACTTAAAATTAAAAGGAAGTTAGAAATTGGAAGTAAAAAGACAGGAAAAGCTATACCACAGAAACACCAAAAGAAACCCGCTGTGGCCACCTTCATTTCAGACAGAAACAGTAAGGCAAAAAGTATCATCAGAGATTTTGTTTTGAAAGAGAGTTTATATAATGATAGATTCAGTTCACCAAGAAGACATAACAATCCTAAATTTGTATACACCTAACAAAATAGCTGCAAAATACACACAGATCATGGCAGTGGATAGGAACCAGAGTGGAAAAGAGGCAATAACACTATAATAATATTTGCAGAAATAGACCTGTCTGGCCCCACAGCCCATGCTCCCCTTACAATGCCGATACTGTACCAACTTCTCGCCCTCAGCCTCTCAGAAGAGCTATGTTATTATTGGCAGTGGCGGTGGCAGCTGTGTTCACGTGGGCCATTGCATCGCTCACTTTACGATGCTGTGAAATGTGAAACTGCAGAGACGGAAGTTGCTGCAAGCAAAAAGCACAAACACACCGAGTCCTTCAGGTTTTATCTCCTCTACTTGGATCAATAGTACCTGCCCTCGAACTCTTTGCAGTTCAGGTGATAACCAATAACAGACCGTGTTTACTTTGCAGAAGGATAAGCCTCATGTGAGCCTAACGTTTGGCACAGTTTGATTAGCATGTGCACAGATATCACATCTTCTATCCTCGGGCAAGGAGCTGATTAACAATCATGAATAAAAAAGGGCCGAAGGATCATAACTGTTTATGGTTTTGTGCAGATCGTTTTTGTTCCCTCTGAACTTTGCCCCTTTAAAAGGTTCTTAATCGCACCTAGAGATTTGCTATCTCCCCTCAGTTCGAGGGTAATTCAAGACATCAGCAGCATCAAGGCCAGACCTCAGCAAAATTATGTGAAGGCGCTTTGCATGGGCCACGGAGTGGAAGGAAGCAGTTTACTCCCTTGGAAATATGCCCTTCACCCACACTCCTACCTGGATGATTTCAGGTCTCTTAGTACCTGCTCCTTTATCCATCAAAACCAGCCTTCAGTGCCTGTTATTCGATTTCTCTTCTGTTGTTTGTGACTAAAGGGAGTTTAGAATGTAAAGCTATTTGATTCCTACTAAACGGAAAACCCAAACTAAAAAACGGAGCTTGAATAAAGCAGATTTCAACAAAACATGTCCTTGAAGCAGACACCAAGAACACCCACGTGGAGGGCAATGCAATGGATTCAAATCACAAAGCTAGGTCTTTGTATACCTGTAGGGGGGTCCAAGGCCGATCTCGTTTCTTGTTTCCAGAGTCCTGTTACTTTTCCAGTCTCTGCTCTCATCCCTGGATTTTACATCCTGCTGTTCATTCATTTGCTTAATTGTTATTTGTCCGGCACCTAGGCTGTGCCAGGCGCTATGCTGACTGAGATCATCTCATCTTTCAATCCCACCATCTACTGGGCAGACAGACGTAATTAAACAGCCCATCACAATATGCCGTATTCACAAGGGGTGATAAAGTCATTGAGGAAGGAGCCTCTTCCATCGTGGAGTGTTTAGGAGAAGGCTTCAAGGTGGAGACGACACCTGAAAGAGAAATAATGGTGCATGATTTAGCTAGAGGAGAAGGAGTTCGGAGAAGGGTATATATAACAGGCGAGAAGGAGGATGCAGATAAAAAGAACAGAAGCAAGATACTAGCATATTGTTTGGAGAAAAGTGTAAGCTGTTTGGAGTTGCTTGAGAATGAACGGCAGAAATGAAGCTGGGACAGTAAGCAGGCAAAAGTGCTGGAACATCATCATCTTTTTCATCATCATACTCATCAAAATCATCATTGTCAAAGAAAATAACAAAATTGAAAGCTTACTATGTACCACTCGCTGTCCAAGTTATAGGTCATTTGAAACAGATTGTGTCTTATATGTATTCAATTAGTGTCTCATTTGAGACGCTAATGCCTACTGGGCTTTCAGAAGAAACTTTACAAATTGAATGCTGACCTGCTTCAGGGGAAAGAGGTTTTCACTGTTGCAGAGGGACGTGCCCTTAAAAATGGGAAGTGTGCTGCATTGATCTGGGTGCACTAGAGCCCAGGAAGCATTAAGTGAGATAATTGTAAATGTTTGATATAAAGGATAGGCAGGGGCTTTTAAACTCTACATAGCCACACTGATATTGACAGTAATTGCAAATGTGGGATTATGCCTGGGATGGGGTGGAGCTAGGTGACCTTCTTTACACTACAAATATTTGTTGAGTAGGATGTAGCTGTTACACTGGGGATCTATCAGTGAATCCAACAAACACAGCCTCAGCTTTCTGGAGCATCCTATAATTTAAGAGATTTTTTTTTAAGTCATTTTTTCCATTGCTCTCTGATCTGGACTTTTCTATGACATCTGTATTGAAAGTGGGGGGGAGGGGAGGATTGACATAATGAAGAGGTAGATGGCCCTTCATTTTGCCCCACAGGTGAACACTTACACTTTTTATCTCTCCCAGCATCATCATCCCTGGTGGATTTATTATCCTTTATGCAGAAGCAACATGGAACGTTCCTTCCAGCTTGTGGCAGCAGAAGGAGGGCAACAAAGAAGGGTGATCAGGAAAGGTCGAAGGTGCTAGATAAAGGAGAGGGGGAACAAAGTGGAGCTGCTGAGAAGGAACAGCAGTGGTGACTGGGGAAAGAAAAGCCTCGCGTGGTGACTGGAAGAGCCCCCAAGAAGCGTCTTATCAAATCATTCCCTTTACAAGATTTGCAAACTAGGATTCAGAAACAAAAATAACCCATCCAGAGTTGCACCTCACACATATCAAATGGTGCACCTCTTTTTAGCTGTTGATTAAATAGTTATACATCTTTTTTACATACTCTTTTTTTTTTTTTTTTTTTTTTAACAGCAGCACCAGTGGCATATGGAAGTTCCCCAGGCTACTGGTCCAATTGGATCAGCCACGGCAACACGGGATCCGAGCTGCATCTGCAACCTATGCCATAGGTTGCAGCAAGGCTAGATCCTTAACCTATTGAGCAAGGCCAGGGATCAAACCTGTATCCCCCCAGAGACAACATCGGGTTTTTAAGCCGCTGAGCCACACAGGAACTCCCTATACACTTTGTCTTAAATCGGTCTCCAACCGTCCTGTGTGGCCTGAGGGTTAAGATCAAGGGTGTGAGCTCCAGACTGAGTCCAAGCCCAGGTCTGCCACTTGCTATCTGTGTAACCCTGGGGAAACTACTTAACCTATTTGCATCCCGGTTTCTTCATCTCTAGATAGAGATAATCTTGGCATCTGTGACTTTAAGAGGGTTAAATTAGTTAAAACATAAAATCCTTAGGAGAGTGCTTTAGAATATAGTTAAGCGCTATCAAGATTTTATAGTATAAGTATGTATATGTGCATCATTTCAGTCAGATCATCCCTCGAATATTAAATTAAGCAAACCAGCTTAGTAAACAGAATTTATTTCTTCCTCATTTATTACTTGACTGGTCTCTTTTACCTGTTTTATGTTCAGTGTATCAAAGTGGTGAGGTTATTAAATATTCCTTAGGAAGGGGGCGAGGCTTAAGTACACAAATCTCTTCAACAAATAGAGGCTTATCCAGGATGGAGAAGCAACGTTCTCTAGGACATTTGCTTCACTGCCTCTCAGGACATCACCAGCAACTCAAAAAAGTGTCTTCCCAAAGCGGTGCTGCCTCAGGCCAAGCAAGGCACAAGAAGTTAGGGTGAAAGATGGGGTTCTGAACTCTTTGGGAAGCAAGACAGGCGCTCACCTCCTCACGTTGTCACCTTTTCTGGTACAAGCTGATTTCCACCCAGAAGCGAAAACCTCATTGCAAAACAGAAAGAATCACCAGGAATCCCTAGGCCAAGAAAAATATCTCTTTTCATCACCAGCCTTTCAAGCCTAGGACAATGACTCCTCTTTCCTTTCCCGGCTGGAGGCACAGAATGACCCCCTCTGCTGATTAGAGGGAAGGAGACCCCCTCTGCTGTTTAGAGGGAAAGAGGAAGGAAAGACAGACTATCTGAGACTCTGTGGACAGCATCCTGTCCTGGTTCCCACCCACCCAAGTCCACGCCACCACCTTCTCTTGTACCTTCAGGACACTCCTGGCTGTGAAATTCAGTAACCGTGAGAGGAAGAGCACGTTCCTGATTGAGAAAAGGTCAAGTGGTAATAATAAGAGCTGGCATTTATTAAACACTGACTTTGTGCCAGGCACTGTTCTCAGCCAAGCACACGCATAAATTGTATGGCAGTTTTTACAACCACCCTTTATGAAGGCGACCAGAATTATCCCATTGTGCAGAGGAGGAAATTGAGAACAGGAAAGGTTCATTGGAAAAGGGTAGAGCTAGAATTCAAATCCAGGTCCGTGGATCCTAAAGTAAAAAAACAGGGTCTGGAAATAGGGTGTGGGAGCTGGTCTCAGTCTGTGGCCTGCTAGCTGTGTGTGATGAGTTGAATATAACGACTGAGTGTAGGCACTAGGAAATTTTAGCCGTTTGCCGTTCATTGAGCATCCAAGAGCATGATCAGCAGATTCATCAGAGAGAACAAGGGTATAAAGCAGTTCTGGTGTTGCTGAGCTCACATGGTAAAGTGTGTATGATGGAGGCTGCATGCTCGTTGTTACACACAGTAGGACCACACATAGATCCACGAGCTGGAAATTTATTATTATTTTATTTTTTTTAGGGCCTCGCAGCCTATGGAAGTTCCCAGTCCAGGGGTCAAATTGTTGCCACAGCCACAGCAATGCCAGATCCAAGCCATGTCCGCCACCTACACCATAGTTCACGATGATGCCAGGTCTTTTAACGCACTGAGCGAGGCTAGGGATCGAACCTGCGTCCTCATGGACACTAGTTGAGTTCGTAACCCACTGAGCCACAACAGGAACTCCCATGTCTGGAAATTTAAAAACAAGTCCTTCACTGCTCTAAAACATTCCACTCTATGGCCTCCAAAACTTCCACGCTTGCTGTGAAAGCAATAAACCTGTGAGGTATAAATGTATACAGTGAAAGGAGCACTGAATCAGGAACCAGAGAAGATATTAATCGAGGGGCGTGATCAATAAATAGGTGATATAGCTTGTTAAAAGTTAATGTGTCATGGGAAAACTTAGTTGAGCAGGGTGAAAGAATCAGGAGTCGGGGGAGGGGCCTGCAGTAGGAAACAGAGGTTAGGACAGTATGTGACTATTCCCCCCCCTCCCCCGCCCGCGAGGAAGATAAGCCCCTTTGTAAATGTTTAACTTCGCCTTGGCTTCTCCCTGCCCCTCCCTCTCATATGTCCTGGCTCTTCTATTTTCTTTCTGAGTCTGTTAACACAGGATCATTAGAGTAATCAAAACATAACAAGGCAGTCCCTTCTGTGGCAACCAGGAAAGCCCAGGCCATCATAATATGTACTCCAAAGCTAAATTATGGGTTTGGAATAGATAATTTCTAAGACCTCTTCCAGTTTTGAAACTCTATGGCTCCGACTGAAAGAACTGTTGTATACGGCTGTTGGGAATGAAGCCTTTATATCAAAAAGGTTCATTTATATGATTCATTAATTTGTCCATTTATTTATTTAATATCCACCTCTTGATCAGCTGCTATGAGTCAGGTATGGTCCTAGGCATTGATGTTCCAAAGATGCATGTAGAGACACTGCCCAGAGAGTTTCACAGTTCATCATGAAAGCTGGACATAGAAACCAAAAAAAAAAAATGACAACACAGGTCTTAAGCACTACAGCACATGTCTGAACAGAGTGCTATGAGAAAAGAGACGAGGGAGTACGTGATTCCTCTGGGGAGCCAGAAAGGGGGTATCACAGCAAGGATGAGAGGTGGTGATGTGCACTCTAGGTTCTGAAGAATGATGAGGAGTCGATCTACTTGATGATGGAGGTGGGAAGCCAAGTCAGGCAGGAAAAATTGAGGTGGAGACATTCAATTAGGTGATGCATGTAGGGAACAGAAAAATAGCTTGGTCTAGTTACCAGGTAGAGAGGCAATATGTGGATCATGATTGGTGAGAGAGAATGGGAAGCTAAATACAAGAAATGGTGATAAAACTATTTGGTTTATTGTGGTTGTTGTGTGACTATCTGGGTTTTAGTTTCGTTTGGTTTGGTTTGGCTTTGGAATTTTACGGCTGCACCCATATCATGTGGAAGTTCCCAGGCCAGGGACTGAATCCAAGCTGCTGTCGTGACTTTTGCAGCAGCTGCAGCAATGCTGGATCTTTAACCTACTGCTCTGGGCTGGGGAATGAATCCGTGCCTACACAGCAACCCAGGCAGTTGCAGTCAGATTCTCAAGCCATCGCACCACAGTGGAAATCCCTGATTATCTGTTTTTCTTTAGTGTGCAGTTACACACACACACACACACACACACACGGTTATGATTTCCCTTCGATGATCTTCCACACCTTCATTTATAAGATGTGGAGTCTCTGGGTCATTGAACTATAAACTCCATGAGCAATTCACCATTTAAGTCCCAGTGCCTAGTATGGTGCCCAGCATATATAGGAACTCAAATCTGGTTAGCAGGAAGAATTAATCAATAGAAGAATTAGTTAATTATCACCAATATTCTTTTCAGCTGCATTTGCCTTTTCTAGAAGCTTTAGGTGTTTCCTTGGCGTTGGATGAATGATTTTATCTACGTCACTCATCAGGGATATTTGTGGGTTGAGCATACTCATAAGTACACCTACACATATTTAAATAAGCAGATCTACAGGATGTCAAAACATTTAAGTGTCACAGGTGGTGGTCATCATAAGAGAGAAAGTGAATAGATCAGAAAAAAAGTTAGTTTTTCAAAGCAAGCTGTTTCTCATCACTTTTTGCCATTTCCCATTCTATGAAATAGAATTCACTCTATTTTTCTAATACATCACTTCTGCTGTGATCACATGTTTGGATTTTATCTCTCAGTCACACTTAGGAAAGGAATGGGCTCCAGAGTGAAGCACAGCAATCCTCTTCTTGGCATGAGTTGCTTATGATATTTCCAAAAGTACTTATTGTTCATAAAGCCTTTCAGAAGCTCCTCCACACCCCCAGGATGACTTCATTCTTTTTACATGGAAATGTCTGAAGTTCTTTTATTACCGAAATCTTCTAACATAAAAAAAGAATACTGGTATGAACCCCTTCCGACCAAGGTGCTCGGTTTCAACAATAATCGTGATTTTCCCACTATCACGTAGGAGTGCCTCCTCTAATTTTGCTTATTTCTTTGCTTGCTGGATTGGTTTAAAGAAAATCCCAAATGCCAGGTCATTTCATGTGTAAATGCTTTGGTATGAATTTCTGAGTGATAAGATCATGTTTTGTTTGTCTGGTTTCCCTAACACCATGACAGTAATGCATGTAATGAAACTAACAGCAATCACTTAACTTCATCTTACACACAGTCCATATTCAACTTTCTCTAATTATTTAGAAGATGTCTTTTTACAATTGGCTTATGCGCCTCAGGACTAAACAATATCCACGCATTGCATTTTTTTTGTTGTTGTTTTAATATGGCAATCTTGGGCTATTTCCTTGAAACATCTACTTGTTTTTCTTATCTCAAGGCTAAAAGGCTGAAATCCTTGGGAAAGAGTGAATAAAGCTGCCATAGAACAGCCTGCTGCAACAGCACCATTTTCTTCATAAAGATTTTCACTCAGTGCATGCTAGTGGCAATCCATAATATGTAAATGGGGAATGGAGTCAATATGTCTTAAACACATAGGCCTTCATAGTCTTCCTTCTAGGAATACAAATCAAGGGAGATCCACTTAGGTGAATACACAAAAGGGAGTCACTGTAATCCTCCTACCCTGGATTCATTTTCCTTTTCCCTGATAGTTATTGTAATAATAATGCCACATTTTATTTTTCAAGAGTGCTTTGGACTTTCCATAGTGCTTTCATATCTATTCAACTTAATGCCCCCGGGAGTCCACTCTTGACAAAAAAATGCTTCACCCTGTGCGATTCTCCAAGTCCTGTGGAAGAAGACAGGGCAGACAGAATCCTTTTTCACAGATGTGGAAACCAATTCAGGAATATTAAACCACTGACGCCCCCACATCGGTCAGTGGACTTGTAATTTTGATCCCGATCCAAGTAATAACAAGGCCAAAGAACTTTTGACCAAGTATATTGTGCCTTAACTTAATATAGAAAAGCCCTAGACCAGCCTCCTGCAAAACACCCTCTGGCCAGCCACAGTTTGGTGAAATGTTATTTCTCCCCTTTGAGCATCCTCTAACTTGGTATCAACTGCGTACCCAATGGCTAGGAAGCCACATCCTCACAGGCCCTGTTTCAGGTTTAAAGTACCAGATGCCTCCCCCCAAACTCACTTAAATTATCATGTAGACAAAGCCATGGCTTCCATGTTCAGCAATCTAGCCTACGATCCCTAAGGGCAAATTTGTATAAATTAGATGAAGACACTCATTGTGGAAATATTTAATGCACAGTCCTACCCAGTTTTCTTCTCTTCTCATGACCATGGGAAGTTTCCACTTTCCCTCCAACCCCCTATTATAATGAGCAGGACTATGTGATGACTCTGGCCCATGGTTTCAAAGAGAAGTGCTACGTGTCTCCTTCAGACCACCCTAGGTAAAGTAAAGTACAAGACTTTCTAGTGTATTCATCGTGGACTCAGCAATTGTGGAGGTACCTTCATACTGAAATGGCAGCAGCAAAAATCACAGCACCCCAGGATCATGAGAATGGAGACTGCTACTCAGCACGGTCACCCTGGACCTGCAGTATGTTACGTGTGTGCAGGATACAAACTTTCGGCTAAGTCACTGAAATTTAGGCATTGCTTGTTACTGCAGCCTAACTTAGCTTATCCTTACAGACAGAGGACTCCTTCCTCAAGGCACTTTACTTCTTCTCTACTGAAAGAAATTGTCATAAAAAAACCTACGATTCAACAATGGCTACAAGATATGGGTTGCTCCCAGAATTGAGTAACGCCCACCTGGCAGACCTTAAGCAACAGCCCGATAGCAAATATACTAAATAACATCCAGGGTGTCTCCACTATAGTAGGGAGAGCGAAGACAAGAAGACACGACAGTTATAAATGAGGTTTGAGTTTTGACAGGAAAACACGAGACACATCATGCAGAGATATACAGACCACTTAAAGACCCAGGGCTTTATCACCAGGGCAATAAGAAGCAATTAAAATATTTTAGGTGAAATGAATGATATGATCAGATTTTGGTCTTTCAAAGGATCAATCTGGCCACAGGAGATCATAAAATGGGAGGGCTAGACCTAGAAGTTTGGAGAACAATTAGAAAGCTAGTAAGATAGACCAGGTGAGAACAAAATGATGATTAAATTAGGAATAGGGAGAAGCAAAACTACTTGGAAATGTTTAATAAATAGACACAGAATGATCAAATTTCCCAGTTTTCTCAGAACAGACTTTGAGTGTAGAAACTGGGACAGTTCTGTGCAAATCTGGATGAATCGGTCACCCTAGACAGACACGTATGAGTTTGTGACTAAGTGTGAGAATTAAGGAAGATTGAGTCACCTTGGATAATTGAATGGGTGCTGATATCCTTTATTGAGATAGAAAATAATGAATAAAAGCAGATATGAGAGGGGAGAGAAGGTAATAAGTTGAGTTTAAGATATAAGACCAAATGAAAATGTCAAATAAGTAATTGAATAAATGGATAGATCTGGTGTATTTTGATTAATTACAGCTAACAATCAAGCACTCAATGGGCAAGGAACTCTTACAGTTACAGTTAGCCTATGTTAACTCTTCTCAGCAGCCAATGATGTATTTCAATTTCATGCTAACAAAGGCAAAGAAGTTACTCTAGGCAATGCTATTTGAAATGATGGAACTGGAAGTGAAACTCAAATTAACCTGGATTTTGGCCTTTCCTGCTTCTTAGTTGTATAACCTTGAACACACTCAGAGAGTTTTATCAACTCAGTCTTTAAAAAAAAAAAAAAACGGATGTCATGCTGAGAGCAGGCTGTCGTAGGTGGGAGAAAGGAAAATATCTATTAGATGACAGACCCAGAAGAGGCTAATCTTATAATCAAAGTTATTTTTAGAAGCTAGAATGAAAGTAAGGGGGGCTCAGTTCAGAAAAGCGAACTATCGGTCAAGGCATAGGAGGAATGCAGAATCATGTATTCATTCAGCGGAAACATTACAACATAAAAGTCAGGGGGTACAGTTTCTGGAATTGAATTGTTGGGATTCAAACTTGGACTCTGCCATTTACTAGTTGTTTGATGAGTTAACATAGGTTCTTGAGGAATGTTCTCAAATGAGAATGGTAATAATTATGATAGTTCCCACCTACTCATTTCATCCACTGATCAAGTAAAAGGTTGAATGAACAAGGCAATTTATGTAAAGTACTTAACATTTGAGTATGGCAGAGTCTAGCCAGGAAACAGGAGTCACTTTAGATAATTCAATAAATGGAATTTAACACTTGGTATTAGCTACATGGGTGATGAGAAATCTGGAAAGTGAACTATGGGACAAGGAGTGAAAATGCACAGCAGTAGGAAGACAGTACCACTGCTAAGAGTGAAGGAACACTGTGAAACTTACCAAGGCACAGAAGCCAGGGCTATAGATGACAACTAGAATGATGGAGATTGTACACTGAGAAATGGGAGCTTAAAGAAAGGGGCTATTGCCAATCACTAAAGTGTGGGAAAATACACTAACTTTCCCCACCAGTGCCTCCTATTGACCAAACTTACTTCTCACTAGTACAGAGAAGGCTGGATCTTGGTGAAGAATAGCTCTGAGAGCAGATCTATTGTCTGGTTGACACTCACAGCGTGGTATCTGACACATAGTGAGAACTTAAAAAAGAAAATTAGCTCCTATTAAATGCCTAGATACCTGTCGTGTGGATAACAGACATAATGAAATATTAATTTCTGGGACATCTGGAGACTCCAAGCTTGTCACCTCTAGCATAAATAGTCTCTTCATTCATTTCAACATGAGCAAAATATTATTTTTTAATGTGTCACATTGTGAAACAGATTAGGAGGTACTTTTTCTATACATTGATGACTAAAATTTAAGTCTCTCCTCTGATATTTGCTATGAGCTCTGGAGAAATAGATCCAGTTGCCAATGGGACTTCTCCACATGTATGCTAATGGGAAGCTCAAACTTAACCTGTCCAAACCAGAACCCTTGACTTCTACCTCCTGTTGGAAGTGACCTCTCTCCCAACATCTTCTTCCATCTCAGGAACAGCATTACTCTATCCATTTATTTAGTCCAAACTCTTGGAATCATCCTTGATCTCTTTCTTTCTCTCACATCCAACATCTATGCCATCAGGGACCCCTGTCGGCTTTACTAGAAAATATATCCTTAATCCAACCCTTTCTTACTGATTCAACTGCTGGAGACCTAGTCAAGTGACTGTCATCCATTTTCAAGACCATAGCGTCAACTTTATAGCTTGTCTTTCTGCTTTTAGTTTCTGCCTCTGTACACTTCATTCTTCCTACAGCTAAGTGATCCATTTAACATGGAATTCAGATCTGGCCATTTTTTATTACCATTATAGTTGATTTACAATGTTGTTCCAATTTCTGCTGCACAGAAAAGTAACCCAGGCATATTTTTATATTATCTTCCGCCATGGTCTATCCCAAGAGACTGGATATAGTTCCCTGAGCTATGTAGTATGTAAGATCTCATTGCTTATCTGTTCTAAATGTAATAGTTTGCATCTACGAACTCCAAACTCATAGTCCATTCCACTCCTTCCATTCTCTCCCTTGGCAACCAAGAGTCTGTTCTCTACATCTGTGAGTCTGTTTCTGTTATGCAGGGTGGTTCTTTGTGCCATATTTTAGACTTCACATATATCATGCAGTACTTGTCTTTCTCTTTTTGAGTTACTTCACTTAGTATGAGACTCTCTAGTTGCATACATATTGCTGCAAATGGCATTATCTAATTCTCTTTTTATGGTAGAGTTATATTCCATTGTATATATGTACCACATCTTCTTAATCCATTCATCTGATGATGGACATTTAGATGTTCCCATGCCTTGGCTACTGTGAATAGTGCTGCAGTGCACATAGAGGTGTGGGTACCTTTTTGAATTATAGTTTTGTCCAGATATATGTCCAGGAGTAGGATTCCTAGATCGTATTGTAATTCTATTTTTAGATTTTTGAGGAACCTCCACACTGTTTTCCACAGCAGTTGTACCAGTTTACACTCCCATCAACAGTGTACGAGTGTTCCCTTTTCTCCACACCCACTCCCACATTTGTTAATTGTAGACTTATTCTACAGCCACTCTTTTTTCTGCTCAAAACCTTCAAGAGGTTTTGACCACTGATGGCATAAATAAATATCTCTACCACAGCCTCCAAGGTTCTACATCAGTTATCCTCAGGTCTGACTATGCTTTTTTAAAAACACAAAACTCCACCCAAGACAGACTGACTGACTGGCACAAATCAGAACCCTGGGCTAGACTGCCGGCCTCATTCCCTTCCACTCTGCCCCCTTTTATGCTAAAGTGACCTTATAACTTTTCTCAAACACACCAGTTCACCTTGTTTTCACTGCCTTCCACCTTGAATTGCTTCTCCCACTTGTTTGAACTCTTTCTCCCTTAGCTTGCCCAACTGTAGCTTCCTCAAAGTGTTCCCTCTTAGCCATCTTACCTTGTTTATTTAATTTGTGTTTTCTGTTGTCTCCTTCCTCTAGGCTATAAGCCCTACCAGAGCAGAAAACGTCTCATCTTGTTTACTACTGTGTTTTCTAGCACCTTAGCACATAGTAGGTATTCAATACATTTTTGTTAAGTGGAAGAAATATCCACATGGAGCTAGACCTGGGGCCCCAAGGATCCAGTCTTCAAAGGCACAGGGATATAGACACAGGAGAAAAGAAGAGACGTAGTACCAAAATATATACATATACACACACATATATATAATATATATATAATATATATTTTTTACATATATATATATATATATATATACATATATATATATATATATATATATATAAATTAGAACATGATCTCAAGCAAGGCAGAGGTCCTGTCACTGGGCCTGAAGACGTAAGGTAGGACAGGCCTAAGAGGAAGAGGAACTCAGTGCTGTATCCCTCAAGGAACCCTGTGGAGCTATTTTAAGCCCCTTGGGTAAAGATAACTTTGTTCCTTGAGGCTGAAACTGAGAAGAGCCTTCTGATGGAAGACAAGAGGTTCCGCCAGAGATAAGTCTGGAAGGAGCAGCACACTTTCAGACCATTGCTAGACAGAGCGTGATGCCACATTCATCATTGACTTTTCTTCCAATGCAGAGCTCTGTGACTCTGGTAGTATTTTCTTTGTTTTGTAACTAAACATTTTGCTGGAAGGTCTCAACAGAATGGTGTATAAAAGTAACCGGAAGCATTCAGCTCTCTTAACTGTGCATCTTGATGTGGCATAAAGACATTTGTCACTTCAGTGTACTTCTCTGTGCAGCCCACCAGAGATATTTCAGGAAGTCCAGTTAATCTCATGGGAAATTAAGCAGCAGCAAGATTCTGTAGTCGTCCTAGTCTAGACTCTGATATTGATCATGGGACAGACAAATTGGAGGAACGAGGTAAAGTGGCCTTCTTATGTCTTGGGCATAAGTGCAAATACTCAGTGGAGAATGACCTTTAACAAATGCAAATCTACTTTAAAAAGCATCACATCTGTAACTCTTCAAAGTGTGTGCTAATGGTCATCTAGATGTCCCCTCTCGGCTTCCTCTGATTCATTTAGGAAAACTCCTGAGAGCTCACTAAAGGGCTTTATATGTTTCTCATTGATGTTTCCTTTTCAAATGTTTGTCAAGTTCAGGCATTTGTATTGGTCCTATTAAAGCTTAAAGGATTCAAGCAGAGAAAATGACCCACAGTAAGTGACCAAAATAAAGATTCTTAAAGATTGTATGGTAGACCCCACACGTTATAGCCTTACGAAGCCTGAATCCCAGAAAAACGGAGTTGTCAAAATGGCAGATTGGTTTGGTACCTGGAATTTACATTTTATCCTTGCCATGTACTTGTTGTACATCATAGACCCTTGTATTTAAACCCCATGGAAGTGAAAATAACGTCACCTCTACCTCATAGGTGCTCTACATATACATATACAGACCATATATAAGCGTATATAGACACTCATCAAACGATAACTTTTATTAGAAATACTTACCGAGTATCTGGTTCTAAATAAGTCTGATATGTTCTATATCAAGACTGCAGAACAATAATTACTAAAATGTAAGAATCATGATTTACTTATCATTGTATTGCCAATGCTAACCATTAAATAGAAGCTCTTCTTACTTGTTTAAGGTTTTAAGATACAAAGTATTCAAGTTGTAAGGACCTAAGGATCTTAGAGATTCTCAGCCTAACCACCCACAGAACGTTAACACTATTTCTTTAGCAGACTTGGCCGATGGCAATCCCGTAATTACATGCAAAGCAGTGAGAGCCAACAGACACTCAGACAAGTTATTACATGATGAGGAGCTGAGTGTAGACTTTTATTCCCTCTAACAGATGTAAAGTACCTTCTTACTACTTCCATGTACAAGCTGGAGGCTCTCCATCAAGAGCTACTCAGAACATAGATTCTGCACAAGTATTTGAGAGCATATTTACCTCTTTCTGTAGTTTCTGTACTCTTGGAAAAATCCCCTCATTTCCTAAAGTCAAACTTTGTGATTTATAGATCAATTCCATTCCCCCACAACACCCATCATATTAGATGTTCATGTTTGCACTTGCTCAAATTCATTGACCTCTTTTAGGCAGAATTGCCAATAGTGTCCTCAGAAGTGGTAGGGTGATATGGAAGATGGCAATTTATTTAACGTATTTCCATTAATGGAATTGGTATCATCATCCCAAATGTTGTACTCTAATTTTCTAATTCACCTCTTTGTTTTCTTCCATATTTATAATTTAATAAGAACACTTTGAATTGTGTAATCTTTACATTCCATATGCATCCCACATGCATCCCTTCCATGGCATCTCCTAAAGGACAGACAAAACTATAAAATAATTCTTAGTCCTCACTCTCTACTCAAGACACTTCTCCTCTTTGACATGGAGCCGTTAATATTCTTCAACTATGGCCACTCCACTCATTCCACAATTCATCTGCCAAGAATGTCATTCTAGGCAACACTTGTCAAAATGTCATCCACGAGGACATTAAAAAAGAACTTATCAGGATAACATGAGAAAAAGAATATATATATATCTCACTGGGTCACTTGGCAGTACATCAGAAATTGACAGAACATTATAAATCAACTATGATTAAAAAAGTTAGAAAAAGAGAGAATTTATCAGAATTTTTTCCAAAGTATTATTCAAGTGAAAAGGCATTTGGACTGTATTTTTGGTTGAATTATCATGCGACAACAGTCCTATGTTCTCGGAATTTAATATGCATAAATCTTGGAGTCTTAGAAAATTATTTTTATAGAATACTCAAGCAAATACTATCCCATGTGTTAAAGTAGACTAGATCAAAAGTTCTTACTTTGTGGTAATCCATGTGTGGATTTCCAAAATTGTAATTCTCCTAGAATCATAGGCAACGTATTATACTATGTGCATATGTGCATTTTTCTTGGAATAAAATCTCTAGGTCAGAAGAGTCCTATACTCAAAAACTGCCATCAAATGAGATTAAGCCTAATTTAAAAAATGCCCCAAATTTAAGCCTGCCCTATTTCCATTATCATGTTTTCTATTCCTGCTATGCAGCAAGGCCCTTGCTACCCCACTTTTATTCTCCATTATTTTCTGATGGCTCATGATAGTCAAATGCACTGTGCTTACACCTACAAGGATTACTGTGCTTTGAAACAGTGGCCCATCTTCACATGGACACCTCCAAAGATTGCATTTAACATAAATAAAACATTCTTGAGGCATTTATATCTTTTTCCTGTGAACTAGTCTTCTGATATCTAGTGTTTATGTCAAGAGGGCTTTTTCTATTGAGCATGAGTCATGAGGACAGGAATGAAAGAAGCTATGTAGAGGATTTGTTTTTAGAAAACAGGGAAACCTGTAAGTAACCTTGATCCTGTATCTGGGGTACAATAAGACTGATCCATCCTTGAGTTAGGCCTGGGGGTGTTACAGAAATCTTTTGGGTACTCAGGAAGGAAAAGTCATTTTCTGGGAGATGGGTAGAGTGGCCATGGAGGGCTAACTATGAATAGAGTACACAACCTGGGTCAATGTCAGGGGCTGGAAGAGAGTTTGAATTACCCTTATTCAGGTAGGTCTTCCAGGGTAGTTTTGATGATATACGTGATTTCATTTTAAATATTGACTTTAGACTCTAACCTGTAGGAAAGATATGGACTCACTACTGCTATGGGAGAAAAGAGTACGACTTGGAAGTGCATGGGAAGAAGGAAGACCACTGGACAGAAAATAGTTTGTCTCAAGAATTAGAGACAATGATGGAGATGCAACTCGGTGGTCTCTGAATGGAAGGAAAAGTGGCTTCAAAGGCCAGTTAATGGAAGGATTTCACATCCCTGTCATGTTTTTTTTCCATATGCTAATTTGTGTACTGAGAGCCACAGGATAAAAATCATGTTTATTCATATTTGGTGGAGGAAGGAATGATTAGTTTCCAAAGAGCATATACCACTTCTGTTTACATGTCATTGTTCAAAAAGTAGTCACGTGGTTATATACCCATGAGTGGAATGGCTGGGTCATATGTAAGTGCTATTTTTAGCTTTTTGAGGCACCTCCATACTATTTTCCATTATAACTACACCAGTACATATTCCCACCAACAATGTGGAGGATTCCTTTTTCTTCACATCCTTGTCAACGTGTTATTTGCATTTTGGGTGGGATCAGCCACTCTGACAGGTGTGACCCTTACTGAGAAGGCTCAGAGCCTTAAGCCCACCTACTATAGACTTGTATTTAAAACTAGAAAAATCAAAACAAAACAAATTGTAGTTTTAAACTACTGAGACTTCAGCATGTTTGTTCCCACAGCAAACCTTAGCCCATCCTGACTACATATATATCCAAAAGAAAAGCAACTTTAGGTTAAACAGTAATCTGTGACATGTATGGTTTAGGGATTATCACATGTGTGAGATCTTTTTGATTAGCAAATGCTCAAAGCCCGTTCAGTTTGGCTCATGTAAGAGAAAACCATAATTCGAAAAAATACATGCACCTCAATGTTCATTGCAGCACAGTTTAATAGCCCAGACGTGGAAGCAACCTAAATGTCCATCACAGAGGAATGGGTAAAGAAGATGTGGTACGTATATACAAAAGAATATTACTCAGTTATAAAGAAGAATGAAATAATGCCATTTGCAGCAACAAGCATACTAAGTGAAGTTAGACAATGAAAGATGAACATTACATGATATCACCTATATATGGAATCTAAAAAAATTTTTAAAAAAGCAAAAATGGATACAAATGAACTTATTTCCCAAACAAAAACAGATTCACAGACTTTGAAAAATTTGTGGTAGTAGTTTCCTTTGTGGCTCAGTAGAAACGAATCTGACTAGTATCCATGAGGAGGCAGTTTGTATCCCTGGCCCCACTCAGTGGGCTAAATCTGGCACTGCCATGCGTTGTGGTGTAGGTTGCAGATGAGGCTCAGATCTGGCGTTGCTGTGGCTGTGGTGTAGAAAGGCAGCTGTAGCTCTGAATTGACCCCTAGTCTGGGAAGTTCCTTATGCTGCAGGTGCAGCCATAAAAAAAGGGGTGGGGGGAAGGAAAACAAAACAAAAGAAAAGAAAACGAAATTAAAAACATATGGTAACCAAAGGGGACAAGTGAGTGTGTGGGAAAGATGGTCTGGGGGCTTGGGACTGGCATGTGCACACAGAAGTATATGGACGACTGGCCAATGAAAACCTGCTACAGAAGATTCTATCCAGTATCTGTGATGATCCATGTGGGAAAAGTATCTGAGAAAGAATAGATAAGTGTATATGTATGACTGGGTCACTTTGCTCTACAGCAGAAATTATCACAGATTATAAAGTAACTGTACTTCAATAAACCTTTTTTTAAAAGTGGGGGGAAGAGAACAGGGTTTGCACACAACTGCACAGGAGCTAAAGTGGGATCACGGAGAATCATATTCTATTTTTTTTCTTTGTAGTTTTCTTTACCCCATAGTGGCTTTATTCTCAGGCAGGCCCTTCTAATACAGAGGTGAGATGACTTCAAGCTTGTGTTTTACCAGCCTGTATTTTAGCAACTTCAGTGAAAAAAAGAAAATCTTGTTCCTGATAATTTCAGGAAAAGTTTCAGGTATTTCTCTCGTGGCTCTGTTGGGATTACATGTTTATCTCTAAAGCAGGGGTAGCCTGGGGGATAGAGTTCTCTCCTTAGTCAAGTGTGGATCAGGTTCCCACTCCAAGACTCAGGATTGGGTTCATTGTCACCCAAACTGCATCAACAGATTATAGGGAAATATGACTTCCAAAGGACAATTGGAATGCAAGACCAGGAGGATGAATGAACACGGGAGAAAATGCAAAAATGTTCACCAAAATGCATAATGCTTAAATACGGGCACTGAACTTGATTTCTATAAGGTCTCTCACAATATTAATTATCTATGTCTCTGCTTTCCATTTCTTCAAAATGGGTTCTAATTCTGCATTAATTTTTACAAACATGATGATTAGCCACTCTATGATTAATTGTTCTTAATAATAGTTGGTTTAATGTTTCAGTATAAAATGGAAAAGCACTCCTTTCTCTTTTTTAGCACCATATTTCTCTTTTTTACAGACGTGACTGTTATCAGTCTCTTCTATACAGGCATCTCTCTACCAGATCTAGTGGTATTTATACCCTATCTGCAAGAAAAGTAGCTAGGGGGATGTAAACCCTATTTTGAGCCCTGGCTTCGCAAATTCAAAGCTGTAAAGTGACCACAAACCACATAGGGGCAATAAAGTTTGGTCCCTTCTTTCTATTCAGGGATATTGTGGGAATAGACATATGTAAACTCTTTAAACCCTTCAGAGAAAAGGTGCAATATAAATCCAAGTGATTATTCACACCATTATCCAACACAAATTGAACCTCCATCCCTGGGAGACTGTTTCATTGCTAATTTCACTGACAGCAGTTGATAAAGTTGACATTTGGTTTTAATGGCGCCAGCTAATAAGCTGTCAGAAGGTTTCACAATCTTATCAAGTAATATATTACATTACAAATATTAAAAAATTACTCTTGAAATTAACATAATCTGCTTTGGACACTCCATTGAATTAATCTGATAGGCTATGCCAAGTTTTTTTCTTTTATTTTTTTACCCTAGGGAGACTTACATACTCGTTGGATGTGAGGATGAATGTTTATAGAGTCTGGTGCATTTGTGCATGTGTGTGTTTTCTGCATATGTACTTCTGATGATGAATATTCAGTCTGAGTCAGAGTAACTGGCATTTTGACTTGATACTTTGAACTTTGAAAATACGTACAAACCTGCAGCACATGGTTCTGCTCAGAGCCCTGTATGCCTTTCAATTTTTGAGGATACTCCAATCGTTACTATGGAAAGAGTGTAGCATTTAGAAAAAAAAAGGAAAACTGAAGATGAAATAACAATAATTGCTGCTATTTACTGAGAGTCTCCTCCTGATCAGTGCTTTTCACAATTATCAATTTTATCCTTTCTACAATCCTTCAAGATAATTTTATTAATTTAAACTCTTATCCTTTCAAGTGGCAGAAATCCTAGCTCAGACTGGCTCAGTGAAGAAAGATTTATTAACATATCTCCAAGTTCAGGGTAGAATCCAGGGACCTCAGACATGGCTCAATCAGAGTCCCAAATGATATCCCTGGAATCTTTTTCTTCATCTGCATCTCCTAGATAGACTATTCTCAGAGTCTTAGTGATGACTGCTAGCTCTTAGCTGGAACTCACAAATATAGCAGTCAATCCAGCAGCCAAGAGAACCTATTTCTTCCATCAGCTCAGAAAAGATATACTGGAATTAAAGTTTCTTGGTTTTGATTGGCCAGGCTTAGATCACGTGATCAGCTCTAAGCCAATCATCAAAGCCTGAGGGATGGATGCTCTACATTGTCCTAATTGGTTTAGCTTTAATCTATGCCATCTGTTTCCACACTGGAGGAGAAGGATAGAGATAACTTTTTCCAAAGCTCAAGAACCAAGGTTGAGGCACCCATCCCTCTTTATCATGTCACTTATTTTAATTCTCTTTGTAGTACTTATAACTACTCATTTTTTCTGGTTTATATGGCTGTTTGATGCTTTGCCTGCTTCCACTAAGACGTAAATTTTATATGATCATAGACTTGAGATTATTACAGCTGTCTTGCTCAGGCCTAAAACCATGACAGAAACTATTGAATAAATAAAGAAATGGAAAAAATAGTTGAAAGGTTAATGTTAGCTTTTGTTTTAAAGCTTGAGCCACCTGTGCAGTGATCCTGCCACAGAGGGTTATAATGTATGTGAGATTACTAACTCTGCCAGGGTGAGGACAAGCTCTGAACTTCCGGAAACCTGGCATATAATAAAGAGAATTGAATCAGTCTTTACATCTGCCTTGTCATGGAAAGACCACTGAGAATTTCCCACAGGGATGAGCTGTTCTTCTCTTTGGGGTAAAGGGTTGCATGGGTTTAAGGAAAGAGACTGGATTTAAAGTCAACCAGGCCTGGGTGGGACTTCCTACTCCACTACTTACTGGTCACGTGCTCTCGTCTTTTCACTCAACATCTCTGACTTGCTATTTCCTCAGCTGTAAAGTGGCAACAATAGTCATCTCACCAAGTTCTTGTGAAATTCAATAAAATGAAACAGGATCCCTGACACATGGAAGGTATTCAGTAAATGTTACTTCTCCTTCTCTTACAACTTCATTGGTCATTGATCATAATAATTCTGTTTTTTATTAGAATATTATGCATGCCAAACACAGTAGGTATCGTGGAGAAGGATCACAGAGATGAAAGATTCTTGGTCTCCGTGTGGCTATTCTTCATTTTTTCTTCCAAATTAATGCCCTCTCCTTCCTCACATGCTCTGTTGGCCTGTGAGGTAAACCCACATGGAATGAGGTCTCCTTGCCTTCTGGACCTTGGCTGGGTTTGACTAATGGGCAACATCAGTGGTCAGTGGGAGAGGGAGTGAGAGAGAATGTGGTGGGGGAATTTGTTTCTTTGGCTCTATCTCCTTCAACCAAGAGTCACAGAGATCTCCTGACCTGTTTCCAGGAACTGCTCCTTCCCTTTTCCCCTTTAGGTCCAGGAATGTGGAAGTCTCCTTGGGGGCTTTCTGCAGTCCTTACTAACACATATGTAAATATTCATTTAAACTTTCTTTTCAGTGCCCAGTTTGAGTGCACCATCTGCCCCTTACTCAGATTCTGCCTGAAATAGTTTCTGTCGCTGAAGTGTTTCCATCCTAAGAACTCATCACCCCACAAGTTATTCTTACTAAGTGGATCAAAGCAAGAGTTCTTCACTGCCTTTATGCCCACCTCATGATGCATCAGCTCAGCAGAGCAGACTGACTTTATTCATTACCAACCTTCCACAAGATGCCATCACAAATACCTGTGTGGGAGTTCCCGTCGTGCCTCAGTGGTTAACGAATCTGACTAGGAACCATGAGGTTGCGGGTTCGATTTCTGGCCTTGCTCAGTGGGTTAAGGACCCGGCGTTGCCGTGAGTTGTGGTGTAGGTTGCCGATGTGGCTCGGATCCCGCTTTGCTGTGGCTGTGGTGAAGGCCGGCAGCTACAGCTCCTGTTAGACCCCTAGCCTGGAAACCTCCATATGCCGTGAATGCGGCCCTCAATAAGGCAAAAAAAAAAAAAACAAAAAACCTATGTGTTTATGAAACAACATACAGAATTAATAAGTGCTATTATGTTACTTGATATTTATCTTTGCTCACTGCTTCTCAACAGATCAAGACTCCTTGAGAACTTTCAAAATTACACATGCTTGGAAGATAGTATGAGAAAAGAATGTGTGTGTGTGACTGGGTCACTTTGCTGTACAGCAGAAATTTAAGGAATATTGCAAATCAACTGTACTTTTAAAAAAATTTTAAAAAATGCACATGCTTAGGCCAACCCTAAACCAATTGAACTGGAGTCTCAGGAGGTAGAGCCCAGGCATTCGTATATTTGCCAAAGCAACCTACATATTTCTAACATGAAGCCAGGCTGAGAACCATGGCTTTAAATGTTCCTGGAGAGTCCAAAGCAGAGGCTTCCAGGACGAGATAAAATATCTCCAGGATCATCTGCATTCTCACATTGAAAATGCTCCCAATTTGGACTTCCTGTCGTGACTCAGCAGTAACGAATCCAACTAGTTTCCATGAGGACATGGGTTCAATCCCTGGCCTCACTTAGTGGGTTAAGGATATGGCGTTGCCATGGGCTATGGTGTAGGTCCAGTGTTGTTGTGGCTGTGATGTACGAAGGCCAGCAGCTGTAGCTCTGATTCTACCCCTAGCCTGGGAAGTTCCATCTGCCATAGGTGTGGCCCTAAAGAGACAAAGGAAGAAAGACAGAAAGAAAGAAGGAAAGAGAGAAAGAAAGAAAGGGAGAGAAAGAAAGAGGGAGAGAGAGAGAGAGAAAGAAAGAGAAAGAAGGAAAGAAAGAAAGAGAGAAAGAAAGGAAATAAAGGGAAAAAGAAATCGCTCCCAGACTCTCAATCTTCCTCCAAATTCCTCTTGCCTTGCGCTCTATCTAGCTCATGGGATTCTGATTTGGCCACCAAAACACAAAGTGTTAATCTTATAACTTGTCTGACGTTTCCCTTGAAGGCACTTAATAGTGCCCCTTGGTTTCAGGATAGGAGTCAGAAGTAAGCTGCCGTAGCACCTGCTTAGAATGCCAGTCCATGTCCTGCCACGCCCACAGTGGCTGGTCACCTCTGCCTTCCACGGATGAGTGGGCAGGTGAAGTATAGACTATACTGCTATGGAAAAAAAGGATTTTCAGGAATGGATTTCATCAGGAATGCAATTTTCACATCCCTTAGCATATTAAGAATGTTCAGTAAGTCCTCATAATCACAATCATCAAATTATATTGTAGTTACTCATCCTTAAACAGACCAAGGGACCTTGGTAATGAACTCATCCAAATCTCTTAATGCACATGAATTTGTACTAGAACTGTCCTTACCCCTTGGAGCTAATGTATGTGATAGCTCTTGGTGAAATCTAGAGATTTCTTCACATGAATGTGATTATCATGACTGTTTCTAAGATTACAACTTTAGATGTCATGATGTTACAAACAAATATGTTTAAAATAAAGTAAGCAAAAACAAATTAAGTGCATTCTAGTCATTTAATAATACCAATGCTGGAAATGGAGTTGTGCCCAATAATTACACCAATGCTAATAGAACTTTACAGGATATTGTGAATTTATGTAGATTTAGGACTGAACATTCAAAAGTATGCTATAACCAAATATCTGAAGCACTTTTTCTGATGAGAAAAATCGGGGGGTTCCCATCATGGGTCAGTGGAAATGAATCTGAGTCATGAGGACTCAGGTTTGATCCCTGGCCTCGTTCAGTGAGTTAAGGATCCGGCGTTGCCTTGAGCAGTGGTGTAGGTCACAGACTCTGCTTGTATCTCTTGTTGCTGTGGCACAGGCCAGCGACTACAGCTCCGATTTGACCCCTAGCCTGAGAACTTTCATATGCAATGAGTGCGGCCCTAAAAAAGCCAAAAAAAAAGAGAAAAAGAAAAATTGGTCAGTGGGGTGGTTAATGGAGAGGGCTTGGTTAGAGGAAGCAGTAGCCACGGTGTTACTAATTTGTATAATACCGAGATGCCATAGCTGTTGCTGGTTCTCTCAGTAGCAAATCCATTCAGACTAACTTCCTGTCAGCCAAACCAGCCAAAACCTCTCTTTCATGGTAATTCTGCCAGATGAGAGCAGATTTGCAAACTCTGTCTCCAGCTAAAACAGAAAAGACTGACTATTCTCTCCTGTATGTCAGTTCACTGTGAATAACACCTGTGAAATCTATGGAAATAATTCAGTGTGATTAGAACACATAATCAGAAACTGATATACCAGGGACTTTCCTGTAATTATTCATACATTTGTTCAGAGTAACCATTGCTTAAACAGCTAGGAAGCACCGCCACCACGCTGTGCGGTAGCGAGGGATGGAGAGCCTCGAGGCGTGGACGTGGCTGCTCTTGCATGCGTGGGCTTATGTTAAAGAAACAGACATGGGTTTTGGGTTAACAAGAGCTGGTAAGTGCTACGACAGACATGAGAACAGAGGAAGATGGGGACGTGGAGAAGGGAACAATTTGGCTGTACAGGAAATAATCAGATTTGGCCTGCCTTAACTTTGCTTCAGGATGTGTCACTGCTTCCAGCCTAAATCAACTCCTCGGACTAAACCTCTTACTCCAATCGTTAGTACACCCCACTGCCTCCAACCCAATTATGCTGAGCTCTCTAAATTGCTAGCACACTACTGTCTACTGGCTCTTCTTACTTCCTCAGATACCGTAAGGTGAAGTGATGCATTAAGCCAGAGAGTCTTGAGTTAGACTTGTGTTTGTATCACTACCTAGATACTCTTGAGCCAAAAGAGTAAACCTCCTTTTTGAAGTTCCACCAAATGAGCCTCCAGGAATGAGATGCTGAGACAGAATGATAAGTGCAAGAGGTTTATAGGGTGGGTGGTGGGGGATGGGCCTGTGAATGATAAAAAGAGGAGGGTGTAGGATTGGGTAGGGAAAGCCTCAGACTGCAATACAGATCTGATAAAGTCTCAGTCAACCCCACAGCGAGCTCTAGAGCAAAGACTATAGGTTAGAGCCCCAGCCTCCCTCCACCAGCCAGCCCTGGGCAAAAATAGCCTGATCCTAATGCCCCAGAGAGTGCAGCCAATCCAAGGGCTCCATGGCTGGGGTGTGCCATCTGGCTTCACTCCCCACAAATGAATGTCAAGTGCTTGGCTGAAGTGTTATCTCAATGCTGCACCCCAATGGTGGCCGCCAATTCTCAAAGACTTGCTACAGTGCCATCTTCTCTCTAGTGACCACTGAGTTAGCATATGAATGGTTTTGTGTCACAGTTATTAGAAATTTAGCTCCCAATCTATCAGTAATACATAAGACAAGTTAAGCAACTTCAACCACTCCAAATTTAAATACCTGAAGTCAGTTAAGAGGCCAAAATAAAAGGACAAGGAAAATAAAGGCCTTTAGTTTGCATGCACAAACAAAAAAGCCATCCTAGTTTTCACAAGAAACTATTATTTTGTCCTGTGGTAGCAATTATGATAATATTTATTATGTGAAAAAATTATAGCTTATCACATCCCAGCGCTGAGAGAGATGGGGCAACAGCAGGCAACAATGGAAAAGGTATGCACTTGCAGTCAAAGTTAGGTTTGAGTCCCAGAACTGACACCGAGAGGATTTATGTCTCCAGGAAAATTACACAGTTATTTGAGCCCCAGTTTCCTCACCTGTAAATAGAGACGTAATAGTTATCTCACAGCTTGTGTGAACAGTGGAAGTATCTATATGACATATTAAACAAATGTGTTGATTCCTAATGACCCCTGGTTATTCCTGACTGCCCTGCAGTCGTTCTCTCCGTTAATGATGCTCAGAGGGAAGACATCACTGACGAGCTCTGAGTTCCAAAATAGAAGGCTGTTTGCTAAAGTCTGCAGGGAGATAATAAACTTGAAACCTAGACTGAGTCAAGAAAGAGAAAAGGATATCTCCTTTTTCTTTCCTTCTTACTCCCTTCCTTCCTCCCTTCCTTCCTTCCTTCCTTTCTTTCTTTCTTTCTATTTCTTACTTTCTCCTTCCTACCTTCTTTCTCTCTTATTTTTTTAATACATAGGGAACTGGCACTTGGAGGAGGGACTGCAAGAAAATCAGAGAGAGAAAGAATAAAGGATAAAATGTGAAGGAAGCCACACTCTGAAAGAAAAGGAGATGCTCTGATTACAGAAAGTAGCTTGGAAAGATTTAGAATGGAAGAGACCAGGCACTCCCTGACTCTCTAAAAAGGAGTTAGCACAGCCCACCCATGCTGGGACTGGGTGCAGTGACCAAACCTCAGGATTTTGAGAAGGAATCCAAAGACACAAGGCCAAGAGAGGCTGATGTCTCTAGATTTACTTCCTCCAAAGTCCAGCATGATCTCTTGTGGATGTTTTGCTTCACCTACAGCTTTACAAGTAGTCCTTTATTAGTCTCTACCTCGATTGTCCTAATTTCCGTATACCATCTGTTTTCTGCTGGGAACACTGCTTGTACAGATGTTCACATCATAATGTCAGAAGATCACACCTACCTAGGCAGTTTATAGAAACAAGATGTTTTTCTTAGAGCATGAGACAAGAAAGAGATTAGAATTGTTTTGGAAAATAGACATGCATGCCAGGACATCCTAGTTTCTTGAGGACTAAGTTCTGACAAATATGCCAGAAATTTTTAACTAAAAAAAAATAAAAGTTATATTCATTTCAAATATAAAGTTTAAAAGTAATTGTAATTCTTTTTTTCCTCTTCTTTTTTTATTATTTTTCTTTTGCTTTTTAGGGCTCCCCCTGCGGCATATGAAAGTTTCCAGCCTGGGGGTTGAATTGGAGCTGCAAGTGCCATACACACAGGATCTGAGCCACGTCTGCTACCTACACCATAGCTCACGGCAACACCAAATCCTCAACCAACAGAATGAGGCCAGAGACTGAACCCGCATCCTCATGGATACTAGTTGGGTTAGTAACCTGCTGAGGCACAACAGGAACTCCCTAGTAATTGCTAAACAAAAATGAATTTCTCTTCCTGTTTCCTTCCCAATGCAAAAGTGATACAGCAAGGCTGAGTAAGGCAGGTGTTTATGGCTGCAAGAGGCAGATAAGTGTAGCTCAGCATAGGATTCAGAATATGAGCAGAGTAATGACTGTGTCTGCCTGGAAGGGCTGCCCAGCACAGAGGGCTAGAGTCCAGTGAGGTGTTGGAGGGCGCCCCAGGAGGCGGGCAGCCTGTCTCTGGATGTTAGAGCCTGCCTGGGCTCTGGAAGGCATGTGCGTGGGAGTGTTATCCTGCAGGGTTCCTGGAGCCTGAGCAGGGCGAGCGGAACCTACATGTAGGAGGATGGCAGTGCTGGCAATCAGGTATGGAATGTCAGAGCCCAAACAGGATGAGGAAGCCTTCATGTGGAGGGCATCCCAGCACATCCAGGCACAGTGTCAGAGCCCGAGAAGGCTAGTGTGGGGGTTTCTACATCAGGGAAGAGGGTGGCCCAATGCAGGGCACGAGCCTGGGCCAGATGAAAAAGGTGTCCATGCAGGGGAATGGCGTCAGCAGCCCAGACGGGGAGATCGGAACATAAGGGAGGAGAGGAAGACATCTAGGCGGTGGAGAGAGGAGCAGTCATGGTGGCAGAGAGGTGTGCCCCAGCCTGGGCAGGTAGGGAGGGCGCCTATGGGGCATCGGGATTTAGCAGTGGCTGTGGGCTAGTAGAGGGCATGAGAGCCTAAACAGGGTGAACAGATGATCTTTGCCAAAGTGAGAGGTGCAAGATCTTTGCATTTTGTGGCAAGAGGTGGTCTACATGCAGAGACAATGATCAAATGAGTAGATGCATTAAGGATGATAGAGTCAGGACTCTCACTGTTTCTTCTTCTTCTTCTGTTTTTTTTTTTTTTTTTTTTTGGCTTCTTGCTGCTGTGGTATATGAAAGTACCTGGGCCAGGGATCAAACCCACGCCACAGGAGTGACCCAAGACACTGCAATGACAATGTCAGATCCTTAACAAGCTGGGCCACCAGGGAACTCCAGGACTTTCATTATTTAAAAGAAGAGAGTGCAAAATACAAAAATAGAGGAAACCAGAATGAACCCTATAGGGCTGAACTGGAATTGCTGATATAATTTCATGGTTTTTAATGTACAGATAGATGAATACAGCAATGAGGAGGATGTAAATGTGTAATGTGTCTGTCTGGAGCATATATTCCCTAGCTCTATCCAAAGAAAGGGCCTAAGAGCTGAGTCATTCCAATAACAATGATCATGCCTAGCAGTCACATCATGGTTTTAAACAGCAATGTTTTCTGTTAAGAGGGGCCAGAGTTACTTGGAGACATGGCTGGTTCTAGGGCTGGGACAGTACGAAGTGAAACTGGAGTCCCCTTTTCAGCCAGACTGTAAAAAAGTGCTCAGAGATGGAGGGGAACATATCAAGAGGACACGTGCCAACCTTGAAGGGCTCCCATTTGTCAAATCACAGACAATCATGGCATGAAAATATAATAAGGCTAATGGACTATGCCCTATTGAATAAAAGAAGAATCCAAGTGTCTACATTGTTATAAATATATCAATGAATAAATTGAAAGGTTGATGAGTAATGAGATATTTATATAGTTTCATATATAATACCTTCCTTTAAAACATGTAGTAACCACAAAGGAAAAAGGACTAATTTTACAGTGGAGAAGCTTGGTAGAGTCCACTTAATCAAGTGTTCAATGTTAATATCTCTAACAATGGGATAAGTGGAAATGATGTGTGATCTGACAGGAAACAACAAGAAGGGCACAGCACAACTTCAGTGATATTCCTACCACAGGTCACGTTAGGAATCTAATAAGAAACAAACAGGAGACAAACAAAAAAGAGGGCTGTTATGCAAAACAACTGACCTCTAATCTTTCAAAAATATCAAGGTCATTAAAGTCCAAGGAAGAGTGAGAAATTATTCCAAACAGACATAAACTAGAGGGATGCTATCTAAAAACAACTGTTATTGGAACACTTGGAGAAACTTAATCGGGGCTTGCGGATTAGATAGTCATAATGAATCAATGTTACCTTCTGATTGTGATAGTCATCGTGTGATTATAGAGAAGAATGTCCTTATTTACAGAAAATGAAGAATTATTTGAGGATGATGAGAAAATACTCTCAAATGGTTCAGGGAAGAAATGAAATTATGCTATACTTGTGATTTTTATTTAAAATTGATATTGTTTAGAAATCACTCTGAAAAAGTTATTGAAAAGTTGCATCACAATCTAACACTAAGCTTCCTCCCCCTCAGTTATTTTAAATATGCAAACTTTGTGCTTAATGAGTATTTTCACCTTTTATATCTCCTTCAGCAAAAACAACTCAGACCTATTCTTAGGAAGATAATCTGGGTCACATAACTTATAGGGTAACAGTTGGCAACATGAAAATCCCAGTGAGATTCCTCTCTTTCTTTTCAGCTAACTGCTTCTACTTAGAAATAAAACTTTAAATATTCTACTCTGACCTTTTTGCCTGGGAGGAGAGTTTAATTACCTGCCCAGTTTACATAAATTATGTCGCCTGTTTGTCTAAAATTGAATCCTGGGCAGAGATCAATATGGCCTCAGAAAAGCCAGAGCAAATGACTTCTCTCAAATGCCATCAAAGGTCACCAGAACCTTTGCTGCTTGGATGGGGACACATTCTGTTCGACAGCCTGGAGCACATCACAGGCCTGCTGCCTGCTGCCTTGGGTACCAACCACAAGAGCATGGCTGATCATCAGTTAGAGGACATTGGTACAAACTCCCTCAGGAGTCAGCTGTATGGAATTAATTGAATACCATGATGAGTCTGATTCATCATTCTCCGAAAAGAAAGGGGGAAATGGTACAGAACACACACCGGAGCTTGATGCATGACATTTTGTAGAAGTGAACTACAATTTAGTCTCAGAGTCCTGATGGTCACAGGCAGTGTATGTGCTATTAGGTTGCAGTTGCACAGAATTATCCAGGAAAAAGATATACTTTTCAATCTCTCTCTCATTCTCCTTCCTTTTAGGAAGAGGTTACTTGGTGAGAGCCAAATATATGTCTGACTCTATTCAAATAATATTATAAAATACTTCATAGTAAAGGTATGTAAAAAGAATTTAGGTAGTAATATCCAAGAGATTCAAAGAAAGCTTACAGTGAGTGTAAAATTTGGCTATAAGTAGAAGAAGGGATACACCTGTAGTAAATATTTGGAAAATGATGGCAAAAGGAAATAACAAGAGCAGTGTCACGGAAATTGGGTACATTTGAAGCCCAGCAATTACTTCAAGTATGACCAGAGCCACAGGGAAATAGTATTGGAGAGAGAGAACAGCTCATAGATGCTGAAGTCAGGACCTAAGGAAAAATATGCATGAAACTTAAAGCCGGAGGGAGAAGAATCAACCAAGAAACAGAAGCACATAGAAAAGTTGGAGAGCACCATTAGCTTAAAGACAAAAGAAAGAGAAAAAGGTGAACAAGGTCAAAATGTAGAGAGGTCAAGGAAGTAAAACTGAGAAACCACTGATAATGTGATCATAAGAACAATTCCAGTCTCTAAAAGCATGGAGCACATCAGATCTCAAGGGAGAGGAAGAGACTCTGTTTTGAAAGTCAACACAGTAGGTTTGGATTGAACTTTCTCATAGTTTGGTGGTGAATGGAGATAGGATGGAAGCAAAGTTAGCAGTGAAAAGAGAAAGAAGGAAAAGGAAAGGCAAGGGGATTGGTTTGGTAATGAAAAACAAACCATTGTGGTAAGCAGAAGAGTTGATTGCAACTTTGAATGAGGAATTGGTGCTCTAAGGAAAATAGCTGATAACTCTTATAGGGGTGGTGAGAAGAGAGGAAACTGAGAGTAGATGTAATAAGATTATCTCTTCCACAGAAGATGGAAGAAAAGACAGGTGTGATGGTGAGTGTTTGAGGAAGAGAGATGAAAATTTCAAGTTAAATAATTTTACTATTTTATACACATTAATAACAGAGATAAATGTTCAAGAAAAAAAGATCAAGAAGTTCCCATTGTGGCTCAGCAGTAGTGAGCCCGACTAGTATCCTTGAGGATGCAAGTTTGATCCCTGTTCTTGTTCAGTGGGTTAAATATCCAGCGTTGCCGTGAGCTGTGATGTAGGTCACAGACAGGGCTCAGATCCTGTGTTGTTGTGGCTGTGGCCAAGTCATTGCTGCTCGTCTTCCATTACCTGGAATCCAGTTCTATGGCCCATCCTGATGGGGGGGAATGGCTAGTAGTCTCTGTGGAGATATCTATGACTCTATTCTAAGGGATCAGGACTAATGTTAATATTTCAGATCTCTTAATTCTTAGAAAGTTCTCCCCCAAAGACACACAATATGAAATTATTCGTGGTATAACTTCGAAGTCTTGTAGAACATCAAGGGCCACAGGCTTGCTGGAGCTCTCCCTGGTGCTGAAACCTGGAGTGCTGCCTGGATCTCTCCAACATAAATAAAATCCCCACAGAAAAAGGGTAAGGAGCACCACAGTATACAGACATTGAGGTACTATATAAAAATTAATATTGTTACTCATGCAGGAAATTCCGTTGAACACTTTAAGGTTTGATTATTGATAGGGAAGACTGTAGTGGGAGTGAAAGGAGTCTTAGACTGAGAATTAAATAAACCAGATACGGCCCTGATTTTGTCACTAATTCTGTGAAGATCTGACCAAGCCACTTCTTTCCCCTTCTTCTCAATTTTCCCTCTTTTAAATGCTGATAATGGGCTCAGTGAATCTTATAAAATTCCCCAGTTCTTACTAAATATGTAGTAAGGCCTTTTAGGGTTGACAATGTTTTCTTGCCTCTGTAGTCTCATGAAGCAAGAGCCCTGAGCCAGGAAGCAAGAGTTCTACAGTAAGACTTTCTCAAACACTGAAGTCTTGAATACAGATTATAACTCTTTTATGGAAGGTAGTTTGGTAAAGTTTTCAAGAGCCTTAAGCAAGTGCGTGCTGAAAGAAAATATGAGAAACCTGTGATGGGAGAGAACTATATATAATTATATATAATAAAGAAAATTAAAAGCAATCGAAATGTCCAAATTCAACAGGAATACTAAATACAAGGAATATATGCTGTCACTAAAAGCAGGGTTTTTAAAGTTTAGTTAACATAATGAATATTGAGGAGTCATTAAAGTGTTGGGTTAATTATTTAAGATAATAGAAATATGCCACGGCTTTTATCTCTGAAAATGTCAGCCCCTCCCAACACTCTCTGGTGTTTTCTCTTAGCTCTAATTACCACCTGGAATCTATACGTGGTTATTTTTGTCTCTCCAAGTTAGGATGTATGCTTCATGAGGGCCATAATATTTTTGTTTCTGTTGTCCCCTGCATTAGCTCCTATTTCCTAGACAATAATTTGGCACATAGTTAGCATTCCCTAACCATTTTCTGAATGAATAAATTTATGCCAAGTGAAAAAGGAGATAAACTTAGATATGGAGCACGACTCAAATTTTATAACGTTAATATATGTGTGTATGTGTGTATGTGTCTTGGATAGTTACCATACATTTATCACATCTTGAAATACCAAAGTATAAAAGAAATGTAAAAAACACTAATTTTTAAAAACTCAGTTATTTTACTTGACTTTAAATTCAATGTGATTATCTTTGATATTTAGTAATGTGTGTGCATGTATGTGTATAATAATGTTATGTTGATAATTTTTGGCCCCTTCTTTCTATTGTGTGGCAGTTCCAAGTCTTTGTAATGTTTATCTCCACTTTTTCCTCTGTTATCTAAGCTTCCACCATCACCTCTCACTTGAATATGCACAATGCCGTTTAACACATCTTTGTGTCATCACTCTTGATCCTAGGGTTCACTCTCCACAGTCTCACAATTTAAAACTGTAAAACTGACCCTGATGTTCTCCTATTAAAACCCTCAACAGCTTACCTTCACACTCAGAATGAAATTCAACTCCTTATTAACCGTGGTCTAAAGACCAAATTTCCCAACTCCTTATCAACCATGGTCTAAAGGCCAAATTTCCCAACTCCATCTTTTGTTAAGCCTTCCCACACTCACCTCACTTTGTTACATGTTTTCCCTTTTTCCTTAAAACACAAACTCAGGCTTTTCTCAGACCTTTTCACTGTGCTTACCTCTGCCTGAAATGCTTTTCGTGCAGATTATTTCAAGTTGCTTTCTTCTCATTCTCTAGGCCTCTGATCTGTATCACTTCTTAGAGAGACTTTCAGGACCATCCATCCACTTCAATCCCACATGAGTCACTGCCCTGCTATATTGAAGTTAAACATTTATCTTTGTCTGAAGTTGTGTACTTATTATGTGCCTTTCTCTTCCCTGAAAATTAAGCTTCCTGGGAGGAGGAAAATTATCTGCCATTTCCTCTATAGTATCCAAACCTAGCACAGTCCTACATACATGGAATTACTCAAGAACTACTTGTCCAGTGAATTCATTAATGATTCTGACCTTGACTCACATCTGCTCCAAAGTGTGGTATTCCTCCTACTCCATCCTTAGTATCTTCTGGATCCTGCTCATTAACCCACTTTGGCCCCTTGACTTCGCTTTCTCAAGATTATTTTCAGCCTTTCAGGTATAAGTGACAAAAATGTTATATATTTAAAGTACACATCATGATAATTTTATATACATATATATGAGAAAGTGTTTCCCTCATTTAATAAATTATCATATTGATCACTTCATGTATTTATCTTCTTTTCATATTTTTGATGAGCACAGTTAAGTTCTACTCTGTCAGCAATTTCAAATGCAAAATACATTATCAACTATAGTCACCATGTTATACATTAGATTCTTAGACCTTATCCATCTTGTAACTGAAAGTTTGTACCTTTTTATCAAACTCTCCCTATTTCCCTGACTGTCTAGCCCTTGAGAATCTCTGTTTTCTGTGTGTGTGTGTTCCACTTTCTTTTTGTTTTGGATTAAGAGTGCATATACCTCTTCAATATCCTGTTTTCATTCTTTTTGGATGCATACCTAGAAGTGGAACTGTCAGATCACGTGGTCGTTCTAATTTTAAGTTTTTGAGCAACCTCATACTGCATTCCATGGCAGCTACACCAATTTACATTCCCACCCAGAGTGCACAAGTGTTGCCTGTGCTCTGCCTCCTTGTCAGCACTTGCTGCTGTTTGTCTTTTTGGTGACAGCCATTCTGACACATGTGAGGCGATATCTTATTGTGGTTTTGATTTGAATTTCCCTCATGGTTAGTGATGATGAGAACATTTTGGTGTATCTATTTGACCATTCATATGTCTTCTTTGGAAAAATATCTGTTCAGTTCCTCTGACCATTTTTCAGGCAGATGGATTGAAATTATTTTGCTATTGAGTTGTCTGTGTTCTTTGTGTACTTTGGATAGTAATCCCTTATCAAGCATATAATTTACAAATATTTCCATATATGGCAGTTTCTCTTCAGATCATATAAATCTTCCACCTTTTTCTTTCATAAGATTTTTCAAGCAAAGTTTGGACTTCAAATGTTAAAGGTATATGTAAAGATATGCGCCGAGGACATTCCAGTATGAGAACATACGTAAGAAAAGTGACAGAGAGGTAAGGGACTTGATGATGTTCATTAAAAGCTATTGTATAGTCTATAGTCATCATATTAATCAGAACTTTTTGTTAAGAAATGCACAGACAGCCAGACCAAAGTATTATAAGCCAAAAAATAAAATTTAGTATCTTATCTGATAAGAGAATTCAAGGATATACTGGCTTCAGGCATTAGCACATCCAGGTTGATCAAAGAATGTTATCATAAATGTTTTTCCTTAGTCTTTCAAATCTTTCATCTCTGTTTATTTAGTGTTGGTATGTTTTTCAAGTAATCCTTCTTCAGATAGAAGTGACCACCAATAATTTTATCTTAAATACTAATAGCTTAGCAATATAGGTAAATTGATATCAATTCTTTCCTGATAGCTATAGAAAATTTTCAAAAGTTTTCTGCTTCTCAAATGTACTAGTTACCTATTCCTTCATAATTAATCACACTAAAACTCATCATTTAGGACAATGATAACTCATTATTGCTCATGAGTTTGGATGCGGCATTAATGGATCTGTTAGCCTTAGGTGGACTCTTCCATGCATCTGAATTCAGCTGTGGAATAGTTGGCACTGCTCATTTTGCCTGGGCTCTTTACAGGTTTGAGCAGTGATAGACTAGTTGTTCTAGAGTAACTTTAGCTAGAACAACCAGGCTCTCCTTTTTGTGTCTCTCATCCTCCAAAAACAGCCCAGACATTTCTCATGGCATTTGCATGATTCTAAGAGAGAAGGCGGAAATTCACAGCTCAACTTGAGGTCTAGACTTGAAATTAGTACATCACTTCTGCTGCAATCTATTGGTCATACTTACTCATGAAGCCAATCCATATTGAAAGGACTGGGGGGAAATTCATGTAAAGAGATTTGAAGGCATATTGCAAAGAGCACAGATAGGGGGAAGGTGAAAAATAATCGCTTTTGCTTTTAGTCTCATACTGGACTTGGGTCAAAGTTCCATCATTAAATTAGTTGCTATGAACCAAGTGTGAACAGAAAGCTTCAGAGTGATGGTTTCTAGGGGAAAACAGAAGTGCTGTTCCCATAAGAAGTGACGATTAAAAGCAAACTCATGCGTTTTCCACTACATGGATGTACAAGCAGGAAGTTGGTTTTTCATAGCGTTTTAGAGCATAAGGTTTTGATTCAGACTGTTGATGTTGGAATCGTAACACTGCCACTTCCTCTGTGTGTTTAAAATATTACTTAACCTTCCATATTCCAGTTTTCTCATCTGTAGGGTGGAAATAATCATAGCTCTTCTCTCATGGAGATCTTCTGAGGATTAAAATCAGACAGTACAAGTGAAGTGCTTAGAAGGGAACCTGGCACTTAGGAAATCTAGTTTACTAGATCTTAGCTGTTTTGTATGATTATTTGGCAAGAGTAAAGTTTTGAAAAATTATGAGGGACTTGGGAACATCATTTGAAGGAAAGAAGCTTAGCTTTCTTACAATGATGGTGTGAGATTTCTCCCTTTCGTCTCCACCAGGCTTGTGTTATTGAATTCAGTTTATGGTACCGTATTAGAGCCCCGGGGGGAAAAATATCCTTCGATCAAGGAATTTAGGTAAATTTTAGGCTTAAGAAAACAAAAGCTATAAATATAAGCCTGTGGCAAGGTCACAAAACTGTGTCCGCATGGTTCCAGGATAGTACTGGAGTCCATCATCAATTATTAAACAAGGTCAATATTTGTGGCACAGAGAAGCATTTTAGCATATATTATTTATGCAGATGGTTGTAAGAGGTTCTCCATCCTTGAATAGGGAGCTTCAAGAGTGGAGTGCTATTAATAAGAGAACTACTTGGCACAGGAAATGGAGTATTTTCTTTTCCAAGAAATAGTTTCTCTCACTCTCTCTTCACCATTGTATTTCTACACAAGGTAAGAACCTCTAATAAATCTATAAATACTGTGCTTCTCCATGCCTTATATTATGGAGAAGGTGCTGTAGGGAAGGTGGAAGAAGTTTCCAGGAAAAAAGAACTATTTCTTCCAGTCCTCAGGAAGCCTACAATTGGGCTGAGTAAATATAATTTCAAGTATGAAGCAAAGAAGAAAGTGGTCTATATTAACAAATTCTGAAACATGGAATATAGACAGATATTTAATGGTTAAGTTCAGACAAAAATAAAAATCATGATGTACATAAAAGAGTATGACATTTTCCCCCAAATTTGAAACATGGCTGGATGGGGAGGTTGGTGTGATCAAAGGCTGCATTTTCTAGTTGGCAAGTCCAGGAAGAGAATAGCATAGAGGTGAGGGTGAGAGAGTTGCATTTGGAGACAAGAAACTAGTTGACCGTGAGTCACTTGGATTAGGGGAGGAAAAAAAGATTGAGTATTCAAGCTATGACTCTCCTATTCTTTAATCCATGAGAAAACATGACTGCCAAGCTGGGGTCACTAAACCCGACTTTAAAGCAATATAGAGCTGCTGTTAAGTCCAAGTCACTTTTTCGTTAACTCAACAAATAGAAATATCAACATTGTGTGGAATGCCTATTGTGTGCCAGTCCTATGCTGCATGACAGCTCCTTAGCAAAGTGCTCGGTTCATCATAGGCCCCCACTACAGATCGGTTTAATTACACTATAAATGTATATCTTTACATTTTAAGGAATAGACACTTCAGTATTTTACTTGTATAAATATATCACCTGATACATTATGCTCTTCTTCCAAGTATTTGTCCATTTCTCAGTGAGCTAAGCATTCTTTAGGGTAAATCCTTGCAGTTACCTACATTCAACAGTGAGGAAAGTACATGTAACAAGATCTGGAGATCTGTAGGCGAATTACTCTAGAAAAGTTTGATTCAATAGGAAAATACCTATTTCTGAGAGCTCGATGCATCAATATGTTGATGGATGCTGTGAGGGAAACATAAAAGCAGGAGCATCTTCCAACCCATCACAGCAAAGGAGCCACCCAGTGTCCATGTACAGCACTGGGTGCACTCATCTGTCAGCATCTGCAGGTACTGGCTTCTAATGCTAAACATGCATAGCCTCCTTTTCCACAAAGATTGCCCTTGGCTTTCAGGAGAGATGTCCAGGATGTGACCATCCATCCAGGGCAAATGATGGGCTGGTGAAGGGGAATAAAAACTCAGGCTCCTTGTGTCATGTAGGACAACAACCTCTGAGATGTAATTTGAAAGCACATCTTTGCATAGGCTCTTGCCCCTTCTGTACTGCTTCCCTTACTACCTGGCTCCTCTGCGTACATCCTAATTAATCCCCATCTCAGGCTCTGCTTCTAATGACATGACTTCAGAGGGCTTCTTCCTTTGATGCCATTCCTCATCTCCCCAGAAAGGCTTTACATCTTCATCATCAACGCCCCTAGCATGTACTTCCAATATGGCATTTGGCATGCTGTTCTGATAATATTGCACTGAAAGTCTATCTCCTTCAATGGATCATCAATTCATCTAAGTCAAGGACCATTCCTTTTGAAACTCTGTGCCCACACAAACATTTGGGAGGCATTGCCTTCTCTCTAGTTCACTTGAAACCCTCTGATTTGTCTGTCAGACTGAAAGCCCCCTGACCCAAAGAGACTTGGTTGTTACTCTGTCTGAACCACTCTACAGCCCCTCTTCTCTATGACCCTGGCTCATATTATCACATTACATTCAGTAAATCTGTTTAAGGGCCAGCTTTGCCTCTGCTTTCTCATCCACAGATCCTCACCTATGTCTTTGACTCACCTCTGTTTATCTTCCTTTCTCTCTCCCTTACTTCTCAGACTTCACAGAGTCCAGAATTTAGAATTACAAATTATCTCACCAGAGCCACCTCTTTGGCTGGATGCAAGTGGATGACTTTTTAATTTATGAAAATCCCACTTTTCAGAGGGAGGGATAAATGTCCCATTAAATGATAGCCATCTCCTCAATCCCATTTATAAGCTAATAAAAAATTAAAGAGATGTTCATGGAGATAGACTGACTTCTATAATTGCACATTGGCTAAAAAAACTATTAATAAAAGCACAACATGTGTCTGTGTCAGATTCTTCAGTGAGGAAGACTAAGGTCATAATTGACAATTTGACTACTCTCTTTTCACTGCATCACATTTGATGAGAGCATGGTATAGATTGGGGCAAGATTTGAACAGAGAAGTAATGATTGAAAGATGATAGAGAAGTCCTGAAAAGTTCCCCTTGATTTAAATAAACTTAGGAGTTGGGAGGAAAGCTGAGGAGGTGGGTTGCACTTCCAGCGATGAGAAGAAGTCTTCTTTTAGCAGCCTAGTATTCAATTTATAGCACTTGTTGATATCGGAGACGGGAGGTGAGGTATGCAGTCAGGATTAATTAGTATTGATTGCAATTGTCCAAGAATGCTGTGTAACCAAGGCAAAGGATGGATAAAGCAGAGGATGTAGTGCCTATCTAGATAAGTGAACTCAGTCCAATGATCAAAAGTGAGGAAAACTCATCACTATAATTATAGCCATTTATTGGGGAAAGGATCATTCCCAGAAAAAGTAAGGGACACCGTTTGTAAAAGCAAGACATTACAATATAAGGTCTCACGAAGAAAGGAAAAAGCATGAATGCAGTTATTTAGATTTCTTGGCTTATGGAGAAGGAAAAAAATTAAGTCGTAGCTAGACTAACAGGGTATAAGTAAGATGTACACTACAAAAGTCTTAGGTTTGCAGGACAATCCCCTCTCCCTTAGCACCTGAGCTACATTGGCTTCCTTCTTGCCACAGGACCTTTGTACATGCTGCTCTTTCTGCCTAGGACACTCTTTGTCCACCTCTTCACTTGGGTAATTCGCACTTACGCTTTAGAGCTCAGCTCAAGTAATCCACCTTCAGGGACACACACACCCTCCTTGAACCACCCACCCTCACCACATATTGAGTCAAGTTTAGGTCTATCACATGTTTTCACAGCTCTCCTTATTTTAACTTATGGTAAAGGCTGCTCTTTGGATTAATTAATCAATTAATCAAACTATGTAGTTATTTTTCTTAGCACTGCCTCTAGGACAAAGCTGAAATCCCCATGTGAAAAGGAAAGCAGCATTCTAACTCAGCACCAAGTCATCAATGTAATCATGCATATTGTTTAAAATAGAGATTAATACAAATGAACTTATTTACAAAATAGAAGTAGACTCAGAAACATAGAAAACAAACTAATGGTATCTAAAGGGAGAAGGGGAGGGACAAATTAGGAGTTTGGGATTAACAGATAACATACTACTATATATGAAATAGATGAACAAATAGGACTAACTCTATGACACAGGGAACTATATTCAATATCTTCTAATAATCTATAATGGAAAATAATCTGAAAAATTATATATATGTGCATAATATATAATTACATATATATGTATTATATATAGAATTATATTATATATGTATAATGTATTATATATATATACACAACTGAATCCCTCTGCCGTATGCCTGAAACCAATGCAACATTGTAATTCAGCTACAATTCAATAAAGTTTTAAAAAATCCAATCCTAAACAAAGAAAATAGGGAGCAGTAGGTATTTCTGTAAGACAGGAAAAGAGAGAAGGAAAGCGATAACAAAGTTTATTGACTCAATCAAATTATATTGTAACCATTTTTTGTGTTTTTCCAAATGAACTTTAAGATTTGATTCAGGCAGAATTTTCTTCTTTATATTTACAACTCTTGAACCCACAGTAGCTGACATATGGCAATCAATAAATAGCTATTGAAAGGATAAGCGTCAAGCCTAACTTCTTAAACTTCTGCCCCTTTTCTCATTCTTGAGATAGGGAGAATTTTCAGTCTAGAGCATGACCTCAAGTAGAGGTCATGTGACTGTAACTCAGGCATGAGGGCAACAGGTCTCATCAGTCAAATCCATGAGATAAAACCAAAGTGTAAAGGGCACCAAATTGACTTGAGTTGGTTCCTTTAATTTGATGTTTCATATACTCTTGTGATGAAGAACTCATTGCTTGGCTTGTTTATTTATTTATTTATTTATTTATTTATTTATTTATTTATTTATTTATTTTTCTAGTTTTCAAACTATCACAGATGATACACGGCCCCATTTCATGTGACTGGGTATCATGGCAACATCAAATTGCTATGAAAGTCTCTAAATGCTTACTTTCAGTTTCTGTAACTTGTCTCACCAGCATTGGTCCACAGACTACAGAGCCCTGCTGTAATATACTGCTTTCTATAGCTCAAACTGCCTATAATGGTTAATAGGTTTCAGGTTTACATGACCTATCTGGAAAAAACATATTTTCCCAAGACACAAGTTGGAAACCTACCAGCAGCTGAATTGTGATATTTTCAGTCAAACTTCCTAAGCTCCACGGTAAGACTGAGCAGGAGAAAAAGTCATCTAGACTAGCTCAAAAGCCAATCTCTAATTGTATGCCTACAAAATATATCTTTGTATTAAAGTGCTGATATAAATTATTTGTCCTTTCATTACTAGAAGATATAGATGATACATCACAATTTAGAGCAAGATTTATAGAAATGTGAACACTTAGGTACAGGCTAGTAATTTTTCCAGAGACTAAACTTCAATTATCATCAATCATAGCTTAGTCTAGCTTTGATTCTTGCATTATCTCATTCATTCTTCATACGATCTAGGCTTTATGTGGTAAACAGCTTCTACTTCCTTACGCCGAGGACAGACCCATCTATCTATGCTAGCCTAGTCTAGTCCCGTGAGCAAAGTTTTAGACTGTAGAAGTCCTTCTGTTCCAGTAGATTCAATGTAACTCAGTTTGACCATGTGCACCCCATCCAAGACAAGAAATCTTTCTAGCAATACCATCGAGCACCTTTTCTTTGGGTAAGTAAAACATCTTTTCTTGCTTGCTTGTAATTTTTTCTTTTTTTTTTTTTTTTTTGTCTTTTTTAGGGTTGCCCCTGTGGCATATAGAAGATCCCAGGCTAGGGGTTGAATTGGAGTAGTACCTGCCAGCCTACACCACAGCCACAGCAATGCGGGATCTGAGCCACTTCTGTGACCTACACCACAGCTCATGGCAACGCCAGATCCTTAACTCATTGAGTGAGGCCAGGGGTCGAACCCACATCCTCACGGACACTAGTTGGGTTCGTTATTGCTGAGCCTCAACAGGAACTTGTAATTTTTTACTTCTTTTCTGCCCCCATGAAAAGAATGTAATTTCATGTAAAACTATTGGGTTATAGAATGTTCTTTGGAATTTAGCAGGGGGAAAAAAAAAAAAAACTCGAGGGCAGTCTTGTTCCAGTTGAGAAAAAATTGCCTCGGCAATGACTTTTTATGTCACCACAGTCTTCTAATCATTCCCTCCTTTATTGAAGAATATCTCATTATCACTCGGAGTGTTCTTCATGGGAACACGATCCCAGCAGTTTTTATAACCTGTTTTGATCTCTTAGAATCAATTGGTTTTCTCATATAGAGAATGATTCTTTTTTATTTCTCTCAAATGTTGAAAAGTGCATCTCAGCAAAGTGAAGGATATACAGCTTTTATGCCGTGTGGCTTGTTTCTTTCACGCTGGTTGCTCACTGGGTTTGATGGGTGTGTTGAATGCAGGGGACTGCTGTAGACTGGAACCAGAATTCCAAGCAAGATAAAATAACAGGGGACAGAGGATAAGGATGGGGAACGGGATCAGTTGTCAAGCTCATGTTGACCAATCAGATTTAGTTAAGCTATTAGAGGAACAAAAAGAAACTGACTCTATGAAGTTCTTTCTGAAGAAATTCTTTATCGCACTCATCTACCACAGTGACTCCAGTTCAGTCAACCCTTGCTTTCACATACCTGCAGTGGCAAAATTTCTGATGTGTTTGAAACATTCAGAAGCTGCTTTTGGTTGTTTGCAAGATATTCTGAACCATCAAAGTACAAATGGAACACCAGCATCTTCCTTACTTTTAATTTAAGTGATACAAGACTTTGTAAAATTTCTCAGACTCTCAAGTGTCATGACATCTGTTAGGTTCCCATTTAAAGTTGGCGCCTCATGATCAAAACAGTCTCATCTGAGATCATACGTGATTTATCACAGGACAGTGGCATGCATATTGAAGGGGAGATGGAGCTGGATGTGTAAACCATATGACAGGTATTGTACAAGGCCGTTGTAAAATACCATCTCGTCAAATTGTCACCATGATCCTGTGAGCTATTAGTGCAACTTCCATTTGATGGTGAGACTTAGGGTAACTAACTTGCCCAGGTCACGAAGTAAAACTGGTGTACTCTCTGAGCTCATAGCTGGGAACCCCTTCACTCCCTAGGAATTTCATGCAGTCCAAGGATTTGCATTCCACTTACACATGGTTTACTCTCAGAATCCCAGTGATTGTCCTAAGTGGGAACCATATCACATCAGCCTCCAACTTGAAGCATCATCCCACAGGCTTCCTTGTGCCTCCAAAAAACCTTACCATCACACATGAGACTCAGGTGACCTGGCCACTAGCTACTTTTCCAAATGCATCTTCCTCTCTTCTGCACCCTGCTCACTACAGTCCAGCAGCCCTGACCTTCCCTCATTGTTCAAATACACCCTCTCCTCCAACTCGATCCTTTTGCTCCATAAGATTGATCAATACCAGAAAGCATCTTTTTTGTATTTATTTTCAAAACAATTTTCTCAAATACAAGTCCCTGAGGACAGAGTCTTTTTTTTTTTTTTTATCTTTTTAGGGCTTCACCTTTCAAATATGGAATTTCCCAGGCTAGGGATTGAATCAAAGCTGCAGCTGCCAGCCTACACCACCACGGGATCCGAGGTGTGTCTGTGACCTACACCATAGCTCATGGCAACATTGGATGCTTAACCCACTGAGCGAGGCAGGCATTGAACCTGCATCCTCATGGATTCTAGTCGTGGGTGTTAAAGCTGAGCCAGGACAGGAATTCTGAGGGCAGAGTCTTTGTCACTGTTTATATTCAAGAAGAAAGATCACGGAGTAGAAAATCAGTCTCCACTGACATTTTTCCGAGCTCAGATTGTTTGTATCTGCTGTTCCCTCCGCTGGAACCCTTTTCTTCATCTTTGTGTGGTTAGCTCCCACTCATCCCTCTGCTCTCATCTTGAATGCCACTTTTTTGGGAGACTTTCCCTGGCTCCTCCAACCTAGATAACTCCTGTTTCACGCTCCCATAACTCCCTTCCCTGACAGTTCCTACCCATATCTGTAAATACGGATAAATGATGGCTCTATGATTTGCATGTGGCCCTTCCACTAGACAGGAAGCACTGCAAGGAAAGAACAGTGTCTGTTTTATTCCAGAAAGAACCTGCTGGGCCTATTAAAAGCCCTGACATATAGTAGATGTTCAATAAACATGGACACGAATAAAGAATGAGTAAATGAAAGAAAACAGAGGAGGTACATTCCTAAAACAGTATGGAGACCACTGCCCAGCAGCCTTAGAATCAGTCTTAAGGGGCAGCTGCAATCATATGAGTGGAGACTGCATGTCAGGTACTATGGTTTTCAAGATGGATAAAAGTCAGATTTTCCACAAAGTTGCAATGATAAAGAAGGAGGGGTGGCAAAATGGACAAAGGAAGGTGTGGCACGTATAGGGTGACAGTTACCCGTGCCGTGCTTTTGGGGTCTCCACATGTGGAAAAGAGAGAGAAGCAAAAGATCAAAAGGACAAAGAAAGAGAAGATGGAAAGTGGTGTCAGATCAGAGAGGCACAGAAGGAAGGCAGATTCAATGTTGGGAAAGAGAGAGAAAAACAATGAAGTGGCTTAGGGTAACCAGAGGGGAAATGGAGGTGGGGAGGGATAAATTGGGAGGATGGGCTTGGCACATAGCACACATACAGGGTAGAAAACTAGCAGAGACCTACCGTATAGCACAGGGAGGTCTAGTCAATGGTTTGTAATAACCTCTATGGGAAAAAAGCATGGATATTTGTACATGTATAACTGATGGAATTTTTCTATAAACCCGAACCTGGCATAACAGTGTCAATCAACTATACCCCAATAAAATTAAAAAGAAAAAACTGAAATTGCTTATTAGACAAGAGTGGCATATTAAAGATCTTCCTGAGCCCAAACACTATCCACTCACAGTAACTAAATAGTCACTCTGCTTTTTTCTACTGGGATTTTTCAACCACGTGAGAAACCTCTATGCTTCTCTTTAAGTGTGATAGCTGCTGCTGCGGTCTGGCAGGGACGGCTGCTGGCTTCTTACAGTAGGTACCCTCCCTTCTTCTTTGATAACAGTGATACGCTTAGCCAAAAAAATTACACGTCCCAGGCTCCCCTGCAGAGCATGGCCAATGAGATGTAAGGAAAAGCCTTTAGGTGGAAATTCCAGCGGAACTACTTAAACTTGAGCAGAATCAAGCAGGAGGGAAGGGCTGTTGCCCTTTCTTACCCCTCCCCATCCTCTCTGAGCAGCTTGAGGGTTGACGCTCCAGCTGACATGATGGGCCATGAGGCAGTCTTGAGATGCAAATAGGTGCTAAGAAAGGTGAGACAGGAGAGTAGAAGCCCAGGCCTCTGACAGCCTTGAAGTCACTCTGTCTACCTTAGACTTGATTTATGTGCGTTAAAATGCAAGCCTTCAAGGCTGAGTCACTATTTGGGACTTTTTCATGTAGGCAGCCATACCTGATCCCAACGAATGCAGGCAGCAAATAAAATCTGGCTCATGTCCCATTCTCAAGGCAAAAATCACTTTCAGAGCAATGAAAAAGGGCAGACGGTGGTATCAAACAGACTGACTTGTTGTTTGACCTTGGGCAAGGGTCTTAACATCCGCAAGCGTCTGTTTCTTCCTCTTGTCAATTATAGTTAATCATTCCCTGGCAGGGCTTTTGTAAGGATTAGATCAAAGTGTACAGTGTGCCTTGCACCAATTAGTAGCTCAATAGTAATTATAATTATACAAAATTTCATTTTCTGGAAATAAGCCAATGTTCATTTATTTATTTAATCAATATTAAACAGTTTTTTTGATGCCAAGCAGACAGAACTAGTCAGGATTATTAAGACAAATATTTTGGGAGATGCCACTGGCTGCTGATAAATTGAGAAAAAAGAATCAAATAGCCAAAACATAATTTTTGTATTTTAATAAAATTTCATGTTTGCTAATTTAGCCATAAAACTGAAGGCATTACCCCCAACCCCACTTCTTAGCATCTCTACCTGTTGTTGCCTCTATGTCCCCAGTCCGTTAATTATAGCCTCCTTTGATGTGCACTTTAACCTGAGTTTCAAAACCTTGGTGTAATTGACGTTTTGGAGCCAAATGGTTCTTTGTTGCGGGGGCCCCACAAGTGCCTCATGGGATGTTGAGCAGCATCCCGGGCCCTTTCCCCTCTAGATGCCAGTCAGCCACACCTCCTCCACAAATCCTCACCATAAAATATGTCTGCAGACGTTGCCCAATGTCCCCCGGGGGGCACAACTGCCTCCACTGAGAGTCAACACAATGTGATTTAAACTCTTCCCACACAGGCAGGTTTTGCACTGGGGTCACGTGCTTGCACTGAGGTTAAACGTCCTGAGGATTAGCCCTGACTCACAGGTACTATAGCTGCGAGAGTTCAATTCCCTCACAGCCTCTATGGGATAATTTCTGTGGACCCATTGCTTTTGCCGTAAAGGGCATCTTAGACCATTGTCTTTGAACATGCGCTACAACCCTCACACAACCTGATTACCTTCATTTTGATCCCTCTTACCTTTGCTTTCAAAGACCTGTCAGCCACAGTGGCCTGCCTTCAGGTCCTGGATGGTGCCAAGCTCATCTTCTTTCCCCAAACTTCGCATGCCTTGCCCTGCTCCCACTTCCCTCTTTGCTAAGCTAACTCACGCTCCCACACACTCACTCAGACAATGGTAGGACTCCCTGTTGCTAGATTCCCTACATACTCACTATTCTATTCCATAGTACTTCTTACAGTTAGAATTAATGCTTTGAAGTGTATTTGCTAAAGTCCAGTTACCCTGCTCAGTTTTCAGCCTTGCTGTAGGCAGGGCCAAAGTCTGACCTGGCTTGTGCTCTGTCCCCAGCATCCTGCCCATGGCCTGGTATGAAGTATATTCTCAGTGAATGATAAATGGTCGAAAAAAATAACTTGATAAGAAAAAAATTAAGTAAAAAACAAATGTCTTTAGAGGAGACAAAGAACTTACTATACTTATCGCCCTATGTCTTTTTAAAGAGTCCCTATATGTCAAAGAGATATCTGAGCATCTGCAGAGCTGGCAATTGCCAATCTTCCTTCTGTCAGCTCCTCTTATTTTGTTCTGTGAATTGAATTGGTGGGAAAAGATCTGAGACAGAAACACATCTGTCAGTCCTGGGACAATCACAACATGGTGCAAGTTCTGGAAACTTCTGAAAGTGAGCTGATCCTGAAATTCACAATGCATTCATTTTAAATGTCCATCATTTGGGCTCTCTCTAAATTGGAATGAGTAAAAAGAACTCACTTTTTGGGAGCATTACTTAACACTTGATGTTTTCCAAATGTTCTGTGGTGTTCAGTTAATAAGATCACAGAAAATACTTCTCGGAAATTCTTGATTAAATATTTGCTCCAAAGCAGAGATCACAAACTGGGATACTCAGGTTATATCTAGGCAACCAGGTTGTTTTGTTGGTATTTATTTTACCTAGATTGAGACTGCCCAGGGATAGGTAAAATCTGTTGCCAACGTGAAAAAAAAAAAAAAAAGAGAGAGAGAGAGTCTACATGAAGATCTATATTTCCAGTTTTTTGTAGAAAAATCAGTAGATCCAGCAACATTGGGACTTCCTTCTCTCATGCCAACATTTTGCTAAACTGGAGTGGAATTGCTGCCATTTACAGTTTTGCATTTGCCAGTTAACACCTGGCCCTTATGGACAAACTCCATTTCCTGCCTCGTCTTGTTCTTATCACTATGAGGAGTACATATTCATAATATTTATCTCTGATGTTAAGAGCCTTACAAACAGGAATTCACTAAGGTTTTACCTATTTCAAATCAAAGAAATAACATTTTTTAACCTTCAAAAAGTAATTGGTTCAGCTTCCCAAGGTTTGCTCTTCGATGTGCTAGCCACTAGCTACATATGTGGTTATTTAAGTTTAAACTAATTTAAATCCAGTGAAGTTTAGTCATAAAGTATTTCATCTTGGGCATTTCAAGAAGAAATCAGCTACCATCATCATTAAAGAAGTGAGGCCAGAATGTAGGTCTAAGCCAGAGTCTATCACAGGATAAGTCAGATGGACCACTGGGCCCAGTCTTAGGTTCCCAAAGGCCTCAAAAGTACAGGTTTTGATATCATCTCCAGATGAGGTCAAGCAGAGGTCGAACAGCAACACTGACTCCTTAACCCGCTGAGCGAGGCCAGGGATTGAACCCGCATCCTCATGGTACTAGTTGGGTACGTTTCTGTGGAGCCTCAATGGGAACTCCTAAATCAAATGAAGTTTAAAATTAAAAACCTCCACAGTACCCACATTTCAAGTGCTCAATAGCCACATTGGCTGGGGCTACCATATTGAAAAGCTCCCATAGGAAATATTTTCCTCATCACAGAAATTTTGACATTGCTCCTCTAGACTATTTCTGGTAAAAGGGGAAAGTAGAAGAAGAAAGAAGAGCTTATGGAGTCTGAGATAGACTCTACTCATTGTTTGGGTTGAATTATGTATGTCCACTGTAAAATTCGAATGTAGGTTTCCTAATCCCCAGTACCTCAGATTGAGACTTCATTTGGTGATAGAGTCTTTCTAGAGATAATCAGGTTAAAGTGTGGTCATCAGGGTGGGTCCTAGTCCAGTGTGGTTGGTGTTCATTTTAAAAAGGGAAATTGGGGCACAGAAACACGCATAGAGACAAGATGATATGAAGAGACACCAAGAGAAGATGGCCAACTACAGGTCAAGGACAGAGACTGGAACAGATCTTGAGAAGGAACCAGCACGGCCGACTTTGGACTTCAAGCCTTCAGAACGGTGAGACCATAATATTCCACCCCCCTTTTTTTTTTCTTTTTTGGCTGTGCCTATGGCACTTGGAAATTCCCGGACTAGGGCGTGAACTCTCACCACAACACAGCAACCCAACTCAAGCTTCAGCAGCGACAATGCCCGCTGCTCCACAAGAGAACTAAATTTCTTTTGTTGAAGCCACTCCGTTTGTGGTACTTTGTTAAAGAGACTTAACACACCAAGACACTCATGGTCCATTCATTTGTTGGCTAAAACAGTGGTTACCACACACTTTTTCTAAAATAAAAAAAAAAAATAGCAGTAAGCATTTTGAGGAATACCAAGATAATTTGATCCTTCCTCTAAGAGACTTGCTGCCCAGTAGGGGTGATAGAAACATTATTTAAACAACTATAACTAAAGTGAAAAGAGATAAAGGCTTTTGAAAAATTCTCAAGGCTCCTTGGAAGTAAGTAGAGGATTTAAGAGGATTCTGGTTCTCCAGACCCTGCTCATGCCAATGAGGCTCAATTATAAGCTCTTAAATGTAAAAGAGTACACCTTATAGTTTGTTTCAGCAAACAATGCATGCAGTATGAGTGCTCCCCCTCCTCCATGCCCCCCATCTCCCACCTCTTTTCACAGGCCAGGGGACCCTCATTGTCTTGATACTCTCCATCCTGGTGGGTGCAGCAGGTGACAAATGTTAGTGACCCTGCTCAATCCACAGACTACTGCTGGTGGTCCCCACCAACAGTGCTTATCCTTAGAGAGACTTGAGAAATCAGGTGGGGTATTCACATATAATCCAATTAGTAGAATGAGCACTGCAGGGAGCTTGATTTTAACCAAGGCTAAGGTTGGTCTCAGCTTCTTTTCATTGATGGTGTCTCTCTCCTCAGCCCCAGGTCCAACAGAAGCCAGGGAGGGTCCCTGGGTTACTTCTGAACTTAGTGCCTGTGATTGGCAGGCCGTGGGTGGGAGAAAGCTTGGCGTGAATGCACAGCTGTTTCAGAGCCGTATGTCGCTTATGTTCTGCTCTTTGGCAATTTAATTCTGCACTTGGAGTTGGTCTGTATGGTTACTCATGTCATTGAATGCTATCACTCTTGACTGTGACATTTTTATCAAACGTGAATAAATAACCTCAGGATTGGTTAAAAAAATTTTTTTCCTTGAACCCCCAAAACCTCCTGTCACTGGCATGAATACAGATGGATCTCACTCTTTCATCTCTTCCCAGGTTGTTTCATCAAAATCAGGGCCTCGTTTCCCATTCCCTCCCTTACTTCTATGACCACCGTCTTCGAATTGGCACCTAATCATCACTGGCTCAACTGTTTTATTTAGAAAGATGATTCCCTTTCCTATCGGAGTACAAAAGTTTAGAGTTTGACACTCATTGGCTTTTCCCTCTCAAATGCCCAGGCACAGTCGCAAATAATAATGCCATTTGCTTCATTAAAGACTTGCACCCTGTTCAGCCTCGCGCTGTGGCCAGTGATCGTGTCTGCCACAGTCTGTGCATATTCCTATCAGGAAGCCCATACAGTAGGTGACCACTGAATGCTGAACAGTTGAAATAATGAACCTAGCATTTTTAATACGAAAAGTTTCTCATTGTTAATAAATTAGTTTTATGAACTACAAAAGGACTGCACTATTTAAAAGGATAGAAAAAATTACTTCATGCCAAAATGATCGTGAAAAGCTTTGTGGAGGAGGCAGTATGTGTGCAGAATCTTTAAGGAATGAAGCGGCTTTATATATGTAAAACTGGAAGGAACAAATGATACAGAACGACATAAGCAAAACCCTGAAGGCAGGAATGCATGAGTGAGAATTATAACAAATAGCACTGGAACAGTGAATTTTAGGCCAACTTGGGAAAGAACTTTTGATTTCTTTTTCTGTAAATAATAAAGATTTTGAGAAGGGGACTGATAAGTTCAAAATATTTTTTCAGGAAAATTAATTTTGCAGTAATGCTTGAGACTGACTGAAGTGGAGAAAAACTGGAAGTAGAGAAAACAAGTATGCGAGAAGGATGTCCCTAGGCTTCTATGTTTATGTATCACTTGTGCTTATTGTGCTGTATGGACATATTCATCTGCAAGACTGGAGAAAGCTGACTATCATAGCTTCAGAACGTTTTTGTACTTCATGTATTTTATGTTTATATCCCTTCTGTTTAGTAGTTTTTAAAGGCTTTGAAATTTTCCATCCTGCATGAATATACAAGTTTTCGCTCACTCTTCTAGTGAGAGTGGGGATGGTGGATGTGTAAATCAAAGCATAGACCTGAATCCTCTTGGTCTAACTTGGTGGGTCTCAACCTTCACCTCACATTAGAATCTCATCTACAGAGGTTTTTAAAGCCCTCAGTGCCCCAGGCTGCACTCTGATGAATTAAATGAGAATCTCTTAAGAGTAGACCTAGGCATGACCATTTTCTAAAGCTCTCCAGTAATTCCAATAGCAACCAAGGTTGAGAACCTTAAGTCCTTTCTCTTCTGGAAAGTCTCCATAAAAAGATAAACCTTGGAGTCTGCTTTTGCTTTATAAATATCCGTGAGGTCTCCTTATGGCTAAAAATCTGTTTCTTCCATGAGAGAAGAAATGTGTTCCTGAACTACAGTTAACAGTTATTGGGAGTTCCCTTGTGGCTCAGAGGGTTAAGAACCTGACTAGTATCCATGAGAATACGGATTTGATCCCTGGCCTTGCTCAGTAGGTTAAGGATCCAGTGTCACCGCAAACTGCGGCATAGATCGCAGATGTGACTTAGATCCTGTGTTGCTTTGGCTATGGTGTAGGCTGGCAGGTGCAGCTCCAATTCAGCCTCCTAGCCTGGAAACTTCCATATGATGCAGATGCGGCCCTAAAAAGAAAAAAAAAAATAGTGATAGGAATGACAGAAGAGGGCATGACTGAGATCACAGAGGAAGAACTAACCAAAAAGCATTGGATTCAGGGGTGGGGAAAAGAAAAAGGTGAATCAAAGTTAGCACTTGGTCCAGCGGGGAGCTTTAACAAAATAGGAAAAAGGATGATGAACAAGTTTTGTAGGAAAAAGATGAGCTCAGCATAGAAGAAATTGAGTTAGAAGAGTCAGCAGGACAGAGGGTGGAGATGTCATACGAGAATTAGATATATATGGATGAAACTTGGGGAAGAAGCCATAACTGGGGTGTAGAATTGGGAATTATCCACATGGAGGTGAGTAGAAGATATGACACTGAACAAACTACTAACGGGAAGGTTTTAGAAAGAGAAGAGGAAGAAGCCAAGGAAAGTCCTACTTCATCACCCAGATTCAAAAAGATCATCACTTTTGTTTCCGTGGTTCTTAGTGCTTCGTGCTACGTCAGAGCTTCCCTCACGGCACATCGATCTCATAATTGTCTCCCAGTTAGTTCCATACTCACCTTTGTCATGGGCAAGGCCATGAGCCATTCATCTTTACAATCACTAGTGCTGGACCAATGCCCTCCATATAGTTGGTCAATGAATGAATGCAGAGTAAATTAGTAGAGAGCAGGAGCCACAGTGATGTGGCATCCCTTGTCTTCGGCACGGTAGCTTCTGTGCATTTGCCCGGCCTGTCACTGCCGCTCCTGCATTCACTTACCGGTCTTTGCTACAGTCTCTCAGGGTTCATTGCAACAGATAACATTAAGCCAGGGGTTTACCCAACACTTATTCATCACGGGTTCCTGTGCTGGGCAAAATGAATAATCCAAAACGTTTTTAAAGACCTGGTTCCTGACTTCAAGGAGCTTATGATCAAGCAGAGGAACGAAGTCACCTCCTCTGTGCTGGTTCCTCGATACTGCGAGGGAGACCGAGGCACCCTCTGCTTCACTTCCTTAGGATTTGGCATGCATCGGCACAGCGGCTTAACACGTTTCCTTCTGATTGTATCCCTTACAGTAGGTGAAACACTGCCTAAGAGAAATAATTGTCTAATTTATCTTTATTCCCAAAGTTTAATACACTCACATGGACTATGCTTTATTCCTCAAAATGCTGCTGTTTTATTGGGCTTGGGGCATTTGCATGTGGTTTCCCCTCTACCTAAAATGTTAACCATCAATTTCATCTGGTATTAAGCTTTTTCATCTTAAAAATGTTAGCTTATGTGTCATTTCCTCCAGGAAGCCTTCTCCAGGTTAACTTTGGATTAGCTGGACCTCCAAAATGATCACAGTTCTTGTCTATGACAACTGCTGTTGTATTGCCTGAATGTTTGTACAGTCTCCCCTCCCATTTACGCTGTACCAGAAGCTTCTTTAAGATGAAGGTCATGTCTTAGTTTACACTGTGTTCCCAGAGCAAAATTTAACACCTGTAGTACATTAAACTCCTGATAGAAGTTGAATGAATGAATGAATCCTCATAGTAGGCATTCAGTATGTTGCTGAATAAATTGAATGTGCAGCTATGTGAAAAACAAAGGTTGTAACTAGGGAAGAACGTGTGACAGTGTGAAAGTGAGTGATGGCTATACCATGGAATATAGATCAGGAGTAAACAGGAGTCCAGAAATAAGGCTGATCAATGCAAAGTGGTAAAAACCAGTTATATATGGCATTCCAAATGACCTTAATAATGGCTAATAACAATTTAGTCCATCTTCTATACATTTGATATATTTTATTACAATCACAATTAACAATATTATTCCTTTCTCAGGCAATATTTAATGAGTCTGATAATCAAACTCTTGAGAGATCAATAAAAAGTTATTTATAAATAATAAGATTTTGGAAACTTTAAGCAGATTTTTTTAATAGAATGAATCTAAAAGGTGTACACAATACTTATAAATGTTTTCATGAATTCTGTTAAGTTCAAAATACGTGATGTGATTAGTAACACATGTGACAGAAATTCTACATTTAATTTTAAAAGTTTAAATTAATAAACTCTCAAAAATAAATACAATTTTGTCCTGTCACCATCTACTTGCACTTCTCCTTGTCAAGCTTTATGGACCAATAGTTATACTATTTATTGTGTCAGCGAAAGACTTCTTCATTTATTGCTCCAAGATCATCTGGAAAACACAGCAGACTGACCTTAACTAGCCACATGTAACTGTGACACAGACTGATAAATGGATGAAAGATGATAGATAGATAGATAGATAGATAGATAGATGATAGATAGATAGAGATGAAACTCATTAACTGCCTCCTATGGGTGACATACTATATTACATGCTTTATACATATAAGTTAATTTACTCTCCACTGCCATGCCTAAAGAGAATATTATTATTCACTCCTCCTTAGAATATTGGGCTCAGAAAATTAATTAATTTATAAAGATTGCTAAACAAAGAGGTAGCTGAACCAGGTTTGAACCCACAATTATCTGACTCCATAACTTTGGAACATTCTGTGCTGCTTTGCTATGTTGTCTTTCAGGACCAAAAGTTGATTATTGCTGGGATCCACTCACATTCCCTTACCCTGAACTCTGCTATTCTTATCATACCAGCGATACGGCTGCAGACCTGCCCCGGTCCTGAAACTTCCAACTGAGCCTCAACATTAATCTTTAACCAGCCGAACCAAGAAGCCTCAGCAGGCTGATGACCCTGCTATCTCAAAGGACCACGTGAGGGATGTCACACACAAATAAGAATTGTCCTTAGAGAGAGACCACTCCTGGTCCACTCCTGTCACCAGGAGGTCGAAGAAATGTGATAGCAGAATCTCTGATTCAGAGTCCTCCACTCACACTTTCAAAAACTCAAGATTTTAAAAGTGTAACAACAGGGCTCATTGAGAGATCTTACCATCCCCTTTCACCCTCCCTTAATGACATGATGTTTTTACATGCATGTATATATATATATTGTGTGTGTGTGTATATATATATATATTATTCATGTTTACATATATATGTAAAATTATATAAAGTTTAAAAAAAGCAAAACCCAAACACTTATATGTTCTCAACTCTGCACCTGGATTTTGTACAATAAGGACAAGGACTTTTGATGTATTTTCTTGTTTGGTCTCTGAATCTGGCACAAATTTAGCGTGAAAGAAACAGCACTTAAATGAATAAACGAAGTCCAGTTATAGCCCCTTTTATCTCTCAACCCTCCTTACAAGGCATCACTAAGGTCTTCAGCTAGCCATCGCTGAGGTAGTTTCTCTTTTGGTTCGTCTTCCAGATCCCCTTCGGCTCTTTCCTGCTTCTCTTCTGATTGGTTTCTCGCTCCACACCAGTCTCAGTCCACATCCACATAAACAGAACTGCCTCCTTCCATCAGAGCTTATTACAGAGAGTTTTCAGGCTCCCTCTCTGCAATCAGGCTTTTTTTTTTATTATGCTAGTTCCCAGTGCATTAATTACTAATAGCACTGACCTGCACAACTCCTATGAATGCCCAGGACATGATTACCCTCCAACGTCAATGTCTTCTGCTAATATTTCTTGTGTAACCCCTACTGCAACATTTCCGTGAGTGTCTGTGAATGCCACATGAGTACTGCAGAGAATACTGGGCTTAGATTTGGAAGTTTTGGTGTAGATTCCAGGCTTTTCCATTTATTAGCCTTCGGACTTTTATCAAGTTACTTCACCTATCTCATCTACAGTAAACTGTTCTTTATTTTTTCATGATTTTTATTTTTTTATTATAGTTTATTTACAGTGTTCTGTCAATTTCTACTGTACAACAAAATGACCCAGTCATACATATATATAATATTCTTTTTCTCACATTATCCTCCATCGTGTTCCATCACAAGTGACTAGATACTGTGCTATAGAACAGGATCTCGTTGCTTACCCATTCCAAATGCAGTAGTTTGCACCTATTAACCCCAAACTCCCAGTCCATCCCACCCCCTTCTTTAGAAAAGGGTTGTTGAGGGATTAAAGAGGAGAGCACTTACGGAAGTTTCAAACCCAGAAATTTACAAACATTGTATGCTTAGTAAATGGTCTGGTGTTTGGCTCGAACCTACAAAAGGAGATTTGGTAAATATCCATTGCTTTGGACAGAAAAATAGCAACTTCCATCCCTAATGTTCCTTAGAATATTCTCCTCTTCTGAGAAGATCATCTATCTATGGTCCCTAACAGGCGTGCTATGATTGACTCACCTCGGCCACAATTGTTGGCATTTAAAACATCCCACTTGTTCCCTTGCAAAGCTTTCTCCTTGGACTGTATTACTTGCTGACATATTGCTTCAAACTACGCTGCAGACTACCCCAATTTTATTACAGTAAGAAATGCCTCCAGCTTATAACAGCAACAAAAAGATGCTTTTACATAACGTGGAAATAAAAAAAAAAAGACTGTCTTTCTAAATCTAACATGAGTATAAGGACGCTGTTTGGTGGTACTGGTCCAGTAGGCTTCCTCTATGTGGTCACAATGAGAAAATATCCAGCATGAACTGGTGGAAATGAGGGTCCATCATAGGCAAGCAAGGCAGTGAGCAATGACGGGACCAGCGTGCGACATGAATAATGGATCATTCGGACACAGCTGGCTAAGGGTGTTAGCTCCACTCTTGTGGCAAAATTGCTGATTGTATCCTTTTTTTTTTTTTTAAATAAGAACAAAGTTAACAAAGCAAAGAGAAATGCCGGTGGATGTGTGACTTGCCATTAAGTGAATCTCTTTCTGCTGAGGGAGGGGCTTGTCATTTTAGTAAAAGGAATTATTTCCTGAAGGTCATTTTCAATATGTGCCAGTATTCTGTTGACATGAAATCCTGGGCACAGAGGAAGTCCGCTGGGAGGAAGGAGCTCAAGATTTTTAGACAGAAGTGCTGAGTTCCAATCCCGGCTTAAATTTAGAGCTAAAGAAACAGTTTTTACTTGCTGTCTATTAAGGTACAGTTTCTTAGCTTTGCTGAGCCCCACCTTTTATCATCCTTAAAATGGAAATGATAATTGCTTCTTTTGTTTTTTGTCTATTTTAGGGGGTGGGTGCCGCACCCACAGCATACAGAGGTTCCCAGGCTAGGGGTGTAATAGGAGCTGTAGCTGCTGGCCTACACCACAGCTATGGCAACACCAGGTCCACGGTGCACCTGTGACCTACACCACAGCTCACAGCAACGCCGGATGCTTAACCCACTGAGTGAGGCTAGAGATCAAACCTACATCCTCATTGATACTAGTTGTGTTCATTACTGCTGAGCCACAATGGGAACTCCCAGTAATTGTCTTGTAAAGATTAAATGGAAAACACTTTTGCTTGCAATAGAAAATATTTGTTATTTTAGAAAACATTAACAGCTTCTTTCAACCCTACACGTGTTTCAATACAAGGAAAACCAGGAGACAAAGACAGACCAGCCTCATTCCAATAACACATCTCAGTGCCCCAAAGTGTGTATATTAAGCGAGCATTAAACACAGAGCTTCTCTAAGGCTCACTGCCCTCCCTGACTTGTAAACTGAGGTTAACAATATTAGTGGCCACAGTTCCAACTTCATAGAGTTATTTTAAAGATCATGTCAGATAATGATTGTGACCACTCTTTGGAAAGATGTAAACAGCGTCCCACGCTCTTCTTTTTTCCCTCTTTCTTTAGTAGTTGCTGGTAAGTGTGGAAAAGGACCACCCAAGTCCAAACACTATGGCTCATATTCATCTTTCTTGTTTATGTTCCTCAATATCTTGGAGCTTCTCAGCTCTGAGACAACCTAACACAGATTTTCAGCCCTCAGACGACCTCTTTGGAAGGCTATAAATGCATGTGTAATTGGCAGTCCAAATTCCATGGTTGTGTTTGGTTTGAAACAAGACCATTCCAGGTTGGACTGAGGAGCAGATCATGAAGCAATCATCCAGAGAACATCCAAATGACATTACAGAGCCTTTTAACATCCACCTCTGCAATCTACCCATGGAAAAGAAACTGTTTATTATCCCTGTTTGCTGATGAAAGAGGCAAGTTTGAGAAAGTTTTATAGTCATCCCCTGAGTCTTAGAGTAGTTAACTCATAGCTCTAAGAAAGTTTGTTTGCTGAAGACAAATCCTAGGTTTTATCATCAAAGCACACTACTCTTTGTTCCACTAGGAGAATAACAATGATGAGGAACTTCGTGGTGCCACGCAGGTAAAGGCTATGTGCAGGATAGGGAGTTGGGACAGAATTTAAAGTATAGACAGGACCAGAGGAGTAGAGGGAGTGGAATTGGGCTTGGTCTGGTGTAGTGATGCAGGAGTCAGGATGAGAAACCAACTAAAGGCAAAGCTCACCTCTCACCTGGCTATGGTTTGATTGATATGTGTTCTGCCTTTTTCCCTAGAATAATTACACCTTGTTCGTGACAGTTTCATGAGCTATTCCCCAACTTTCTAGGGAACCATGGAGCTACCATCTGCCCAATTACACAGACGAATCATTACCCTTAAAGAAACAATATATGCAAAATGTGAAGCTGGGTTACGGGGAGTGGACAGATCATGAGTTCTCTGAAACGAAGACTTTTCAAATCTCTCCTTTGGGAGGATTTTTGACTTGGCAAATAAAAGTTTCGCACAGTTCAGATATTCACAATTCAGGATTATTTTTTTATTATGTCTTTGTCAACCAGTGTCTCTAGGCTCCATCAAATTTAGACCCAAATCTTGTTAGTTTAGTTGCTTCTGCTTTTCCAAGTTCATGACCTCATTGTTACCATCAAGGTTCTCGCTCCCTGGCATTTTGGCTCCCTGTGAGTCCTGAAGATCAGCTTCCATGCTGCCGTGGGCCCATCTACTGCTTTGGGTGAGGCTGTTCTTAACACTCCTCTCGGGCCATTCACCTTCTGCTCCAGGCTCCTGGGTCACTTTACTTCTCTCAGTGAGAAAACTCTCCTTACTTGCATTCCTCTTTTCAAAGGGAATCCCATAGCAGCATTGCTCAGACTCTGAGAGTAAGTTGCAACCAATTTACTTTCCCCTCAGAAGCAAGCATCCTCCCCTGCATTTGCTGAAACGTTATAGTCATGGCACTAAATCCAGCATCAAGACTTATTCCTGGGAGTTCCCATCATGACTCAGCAGTAACGAACCTGACTAGTATCCAAGAGGATGCTGGTTTGATCCCAGGCCTTCCTCAATGGGTTAAGGATCTGGCATTGCCACGAGCTATGGTGTAGGTCATAGACGTGGCTGGGACCCTGCTTTGCTGTGGCTGTGGCGTAGGCCAGCAGCCCTAGCTCCAATTATACCCCTGGTCTGGGAACTTCCATATGTCGCAGGGGCAGCCATAAAAAAAAGGAAGAAAGAAAAAGACCTATTCCCGTCCAAGCCTCGGCTGAGTTGTTAAATCCATCTTACTAGATCCCAAGACTTAACACATAGAGACTTTCCCCAGGAGACCAACAATAAGATGTTTTTTAATGAAAGTAGAGTTGATTTACAGTGTTGTGCTAATTTCTGCTGAACATTAACAAGTCTACAAATAACAAATGCTGGGGACGGTGTGGAGAAAAGGAAACCCTCCTTCACTGTTGGTGGGAATGTAAACTGGTACAACCACTGTGGAAAACAATATAGAGGTTCCTCTGAAAACTAAATATAGAACTACCATATGATCTAGCAATCCCACACCTGAGCAAATATCCAGACAAAACCATAATTCAAAAAGATACATGCACCCCTATGTTCATTCTAACAGATGATCTTTGAAAATTAGGTTCTGTTGCTCCTTCGACTACCCCTTCTTAATTTCTCTCTGTGACTAAAATCCAACATGAATATTAATGGAGTTAGTTCTCAGAAAAATGCTTCTAGCCCATTCTCAAATGGGCTTTTAGAGTAATCACCTGAGGCCACTCTCTAGATAGCTATTTTCCTCACTGCTCTAAAACAACAGCAAATCAAAATGTTGCCTATTGTACTTCAGAAAGCACTTCAAAATTATAATAACATAATTTTCTTCAGGATCCATGACTTTTGTGAATTATTTTCCACAGTACAAGTTTTTACTAATCTTTTTTCTCCTAACTTCTAAAATTAGTAAAATTCAACAAATATTAACAAGGGCCTGTTTGGTGCCAATAGCTGCATCAGGCAACTTCGTACAATTTTTCCTTTTGAACATTCAGAATATCTCCATGTAGCAGGTATTATTATTATCTATATATACAAAGGCCCTAATGCTCTAAGAGGTTAAGAAACTGGCCCAAAGTCTTTCAGGTATTAAGACTTTTGATCTTTGTGATTTAAATCCAGTGATCTTCAAGGCCACTGTAGTGGCTTTCTTCAATGATCATACTTACAACTATTTCATTGGGCAATTTTCTCTTTTTCATTTATGCGGTCTTTTCTTATCAAGATATTGTAAATCATCCAAGGATATCTGATCCTTCTTTGCAATCAGGTATTGATGCAAAACAAATTACCCCAAGACTTAAGTCAGTGACCGTTTTATTACATCTTGCAGTTCTGCAGAGGAATCTCTGCAGGAACCAACAGGGCAATTCTCCACATGATGTTGACTGTGTCACCTTGCCAGTGGTATTCATCTAGAGTCCCAGAGAATTTGCTCATGAGGCTGGTCCTTGGCAGGAATGGCTGGAAGGCTGGATTTCACCGGGACCGTCCACCAGGGTTCCTGCCTTGGACACTGCAGCGTGGTCATCTCCCGCATGGTCTGTCAGGATTCCCAAAGAAGGTGCTCCAAGTGGCAGGAAGTGGGCACTGCTGGTTTCATAAACTGGAATGTTGTCATTGACACCATACTTTGTTGTTCAGAGAGGTTGCAGAGCCTGCTTAGACTCAAGGAGAAGTGACAGAGACCCCCATATCCTAAAGGGAGGAACACCAAAGAATTAACAGCCATTCTTTTTTTTTCTTTCTTTTTTGTCTTTTTAGGGCCACACCCTCGGCATATGGAAGTTCCCGGCTAGGGTTTGAATCAAGCTGCCACTGCCAGCTTACACTACAGCCACAGCAACACCAGATCCAAGCAGTGCCTGTGACCTACACCACAGCTCACAGCAATGTCAGATCCTTAACCCACTGAGCAAAGCCAGTGATTGAACCCGCATCCTCATGGATAGTAGTCGGGTTCATTACCTCTGAGTCACAACAGGAACTCCAATAACAGCTATTCTTAATGTGCCACAGTTTCTTTGGGATTTTCTAAATATATATTCAATAAATATACGTGGAATGAGATAATGATTCTATTTTAATGGTTACCATTTTTGCTGCGCCAGGTGGCCAGGTTTACCCTAAGGCAGATTTCCTCTGCCTCCACACTGCTGACGTCTTGGACTAGACAGTTCTGTGTTGTGGGGGGATGCCCTGTGCACTGCCCAGTTGTAACGATCAAAACTATCTCTAAACGTTGCCAGATGTCCCCAGAGGACAGAACTGCCCCCCCGTTAAGAACCACTGCTCTGTTGTATCATGTGTGATCCATCGTAGGACATCAGGCACGTATTATAATTATTTCCATTTTATAGAAGGGTACACTGAGGTCAGGAGTTAAGTGATTATCCCTGGTCACTCGGGGAGAAAACCCAGATCTGTCTGACTCCGAGGTCTAGGTTCTTTCTACCATGCCGTTAATTTCTACTTTCTAGTTCAAAGTACCGCCTATCCAGCTAGATAGCATGGGCCCAACAACCAGTTCTCCGAGGTCAAGGGCAAAACCCCAGTCGCACACCTCTGGCAGCACCAAGGACCAGCTGATTCAGCAAGGAGGCCTGGCTTGATTCTTGACCTGCTTTAGGCCGACTCCAGCAGAGAAGGCATTGATCCACTGGAAATTAGCAGGCGCCTCTGTTCCCTGCCCTGCTGTTTGCTTACAGAGGGAACTGAAGCCTAATCTGGATCGGCGCCTGACTCTGGGCCTCGTGCCAGGCCTGGCGCGGGAACACTGGCGCACACACTCTCACCTGGTGTGCGGTCTATTGCGGAACACATCCTCAGCTGCAGCTGCCGCAGGTGCCTGACAGATGCGGCGCATCCAGCATCCATCCCGGCTCCGAAATGCCACTGTTTCTGGTGCAGGCTTGTCCTCACAGCCTTCTTTGCGGTCCTCTCACTCAGTGCCATTATGACTTCTGCCTCCCGCCCCCCCCCCCACTGCCTACCACCCCCCCATCCCCCCTGAATTTACTGTATTCAAGGGGAAGACAAATAGCCAATCAGGAAATAAAGGATAGAACAGAGCAGAGACACAAAAAGAAAACCCACGATTCTCCTCGGAGGCATGGGTGACTGGTCAGGGATGGCTTCACAGAGGAAGCGACATGCCAGAGTTTTCCAGGAAGAACACGTGTGAAGAAGACATCTGAGTAGAAGAGGGCAACTTTTCTTTCTTTTTAGGGCTGCACCCCAGGTGGAAGTTCCCAGGCTAGGGTTCAAATAAGAACTACAGTTGCCAGCCTACAGCAACTCAGGATCTAAGCCGCATCTGTGACCTACAGCACAGCTTAGAGCAACGCTGGATCCTTAACCCACTGAGCGGGGTCAGAGATCGAACCTGCAACCTCATGGATATTAGTCAGTTTGGTTATTGCTGAGCCACAACGGGACTCCAGGAGAGGACCTTTTAGGCAAAGGGGATTTCATGTGAAAAGATGGAGATGCTCTAAATGTTTCTGGGTCCTGGAGCCACCCCAGTACCCCCGGGATGACGAGAGCTCGAATTACGAGGAGGAAAGACCAGGGCTTGAAGAAGGGGAGCTGGAATATTCCTTGTCTGTAAAGGGAAGAGCGGGTCTTCAAGGAAAGGCATGAAAAGTTGGGTTTGTACTTTACAAAGAGGACTTGGTCTCCTCTGAGCAGTATGGTGTGGGGAGGGTTGAACCAAATGCAAGGAACCGATGGAAACCCATGAGGAATGTGTTCAAACCATTTGCAGTTTAATCATTCAACAAATATTAATTTAGGACCCACCCAGGCTGCCAGTCCCTTGGCTAGACAGCCGAAACAGAGCTGCGGACAAAGCTGACATTGTCCCAGCACACGCTGATCTCCCGGTCTAGGAAGGGTGACAGGTACCAAACAATAGGCACAATTAATCACACAGTCAGAGGGAGGCATTCTAGGAAGGAGGAGTTTAGTGGCCTATGAAAGTGGACCGTACCAGACTCGGACACAGTCTGAGGGTGGCTGTCGTCAGGGATGGGGGCACTTTCTCTTTTGCGTTATAAAGTCGATGGCCCAACAACCTGGTGAATTAGGCAAGATTAGTCTCATTTTACAGAAACAAAGGCCTAGGGCAGGGAGTCAACTCTCTTCCTTTAGGCACGGCCCCCGGCTTCTGAGGAGCAGAGGGCAAGGTCAAGAAGCAGGGAGCATGAATTCCAAATGCAACCTCATCAGGCTGCCTGGTCATGCCAGATGTGTGACCTGGAGGACTCAGGTTCCATCACAGAGTTTAAAGACTTTTCCTGTCTCTCTCCCTCTCTCTCTCTCTCTCTCCCTCTCTCTCTCTCTCTCTCTCTCTCTCTCCCTTCTTCTCTCCCTCTCTCTCTCTCTCTCTCTCTCTCTCTCTCTCCCTTCTTCTCTCCCTCCCTCTCTCCCTCCAGGCTAAACTGATTTGTTGAACTGTGTGAACAGAGCCAGCCAGGGGGGTGACATTGTGTCAGAGATGGAAGCTTTCCGCCTCTTGCATCAGAAAAGCAGAGAGTGCCTCTCTGGCAGTTGGCAACAGATACAAAAGCAGCTTGCCCCGAAGATGACTCAGCTCTGGGCCTCTCAGCAAGTCTCTACCAACAGCTATTAAAAAAAAAGATGAGGCAGCTTCAAGGAGACCTCAAACCGATCCCACAGCAAGCCACTTCCCATCAGGAAGCTGGTAGGCAGACAGTGCTGATACTTCCGTGAGCAAAATGGCAGAGCGTTGCCAAGGACTTGAGCAGAAGGCCTGCTGGTCCCGCAGGTTTGTGTGTTCTGGTCAAGTGTGGCATTTGTCTCTGTCACCTGGAAGCTGGCCTTGGGAGCAGGCTTGTGACTGGCTGACTCATTCTGCATGGCCCCGAAACAGCTAGATGAGAGAAGAGGAGGGGCTCCCGCGAATGCAAAAACATCTTCCAAGCACCTGTGATGGGAGCTCTCAGGCCCAGTGGAGACGGCACAGGCCTGGGACCCAGCTGCCTGAACTTGGAAGCCCAGCCCCACACCTCAGCTGCTGTGTGGCTAGAAACCCTCTGTGCCCCAGTGCCCAGTGACGTGGAGGGAGAAGAAAATGGAACATTGTCATTGGGCCTTTTCTACCAGCCAGGTGCTTTACTTATCTCATCTGGCTTGATCCTTGTTCCCACCATAGAAAACTTAGCAGATGAGGAGTTCCCGTCATGACTCAGTGGTTAACGAATCTGACTAAGAACCATGAGGTTGCAGGTTCGATCCCTGGCCTTGCTCAGTGGGTTAAGGATCCAGCGTTGCCGTGAGCTGCGGTGTAGGTTGCAGATGTGGCTTGGATCCCGCGTTACTGTGGCTGTGGTATAGGCTGGTGGCTACAGCTCCTGTTAGACCCCTAGCCTGGGAACCTCCATATGCCCTGGGTGTGGCCCTAGATAAGGCAAAAAGACAAGAAAAAAAGAAAACTTAGCAGATGATTGTAACTTTTGCCTCCTAAGGTGTCTAGGGGAATCAATGAAATAAATAATAAAGATGAAGTGCTCAGCACCAGGGATCCATGAAGTGTGTGTTGTCATAGGTATTATTACCACACTACCCCCATTTTATAGATGAAAAGCCTGAGTCTAGGAGGCCATATGGCAGGTATTCTAATCCAGTTCTGCCTGGTTCCGAAGCTCCTCATCTATCAGAATAGCTCTTTCCTGCTTCTTCCTTCTTCCCGAGGGGTTGGCTAAAATCCACTGAAAAATGAGTACAAGAGGGGAAAAAAATTAGTCAAATGTTTCTTGAACAAATAATTTAACAAGATTAAAATCATTAAGAAACCGCTAATAAGTCAAAGTCATGCATTAATAATTTAAAACCACTTCATAAATATTTATGGAGGGCTATTTATGTGCTAGTCATTGTTCTGCTCTGGGAGATGCTAAGGAATTAGATAAGAATTCTGCCTGACTACCATTTGCAGCCTAGTAAACGTGCAGAAATCATGCCAGTGACAGTAGGAGTAACTAATAATAATAACAATAATAATAAAATAATGCACTAGCCTGTACTGATGCTCACTACCGTGCAGGCACAGTAATCAGCACCCTGCATGCATCATCTCTAGCATTTTAAGCAATACTCTGTGATAGGAATGAGGAGAGAACAGACCTCAGAGAGCTTATGTAACAGGACCAAAATTATATAATTTGGGAAGAGACAAAACCAGAGGCAAACCCAAGTCTGTCTGACCCAGATTCGCCCTCCTAACCACTGTGCTACACTCCCTCGCTCTCACGTACCAGCCTCTCTACTTACAACTGTAGAAAACAGACTGATTTGACTAAAGGGCTTTAATAAAAAGGCAGAATTACACCAATTAGCACTAAGAGGGAGCGATACCAGATCGAGTCCCATGACCTCCCTTTTGATCTGCCAGTTTCCCATTTTGATGCACACTCATCACTTTCTGCAGCCTCTGGTCCTCCCGTGTGAAGAAAATGCAAATCCTAGGGCGGTTTATAGAATCACGCTGCAGTTGACAGAAGCCTTGGTATTGGCCATGCATTCACAATTATTCTGTGACAGCAGATTAGCTTCTCGCTAAAGGCACAGACCACCATCCTTGCTTTAAACAGCCCTTAATCAAACAGTAATGATAGTCTGATCCTTCTCCAAAAGGTATATTTGAATGATATTAATGAAAAATAAAATAATCATGTCATCTCTCTCTCATCCTTTTCTTCCAAGTTGCTCTGAGATACCCAAGCCCAGATAGACTTGAAGTCGTGTGAAGGATATAATTGGGGACCACACTGAGGGCAAGGAATTAAGTGTAGTTAATGGATTCTTCCCCTTCAAAAGCACACCAGGGAGACAATTCTCAACAGATGCATCATTGTCTTGCTAAGTGTCAGCTGGGGGAGGAATATACTTTTTCACTAGATTTAAGGTCCTTGGGGTGGCTGACATTCTCTCCACACTCCATCATCCCAAACTCCCAGATCTGGCCACAGCTGCCCACCAATTCATCTCTGCCTCCTTCATCTTATATACATGGTACTTGAACTGCACTGAATTCCCTACATTATTCAACACACTGAATAGCTCTATCCCATATGCCCCATCCACGAACCACTTCAAGGTCAAGTTCAAGGCCCAGCTCAGAATTCCTCTTCCTGGAGAAGCCTCCCCTGACCACCTGGTCTGGGAAGCTCAAGGATGTCTCTCCTTATGCCCTGCTTCCCTCTAACATGGTCATTATCACTGTGTATCTGGAGTGCGTCTCTTTTTTATTTTTTCCTATTTTTGGCTGAACCCACGGCTTATGAAAGTTTTTGGGCCAGGATCGAATCTTGAGCCACATCTGCGACCTATGCCACAGCTACGGGGATGGCAATGCTGGATCCTTAACCCACTGCTCTGGGCTAGGAATGGAACTGGCAACACCAGACAAACAAGCCAGATCATTAACCCATTGCGCCACAGCAGGAACGCTGGATCATATCTTGAAACAACTTTCTTTCCCACTCTGTTGACAGCCCTGGGAACCGGGGCTTTAAGCAGAGCTTTGAATGGCTCTGTTTACTGGTGAAAAAAGAAAAAACACCTTACATTCTAGTAGGGCAGACAGTCCATGAACAGGAAAGCAAACAAACAAGCAAAAAAGATTTTGATAACTTCTAGGCAGGAGGATAAATGGATGATAGAGGAAAGAATAAAGGAAAATACAACCTCCTAAGCATGGGTGATCAAAGAAGAACTCTCAGAGGAGGTGGAATGTACCCTGAGACTTAAAGGAAAAGAAAAATCTAGGTCCACGATGAACTGGGCCAAGAACATTCTCATAGGAGGCCTAGCAAATGGAAGAGTCCTGCCACAGCAAGAGCTTGGGGTCTGCAGGGAACTAGGAGGCCAGTGTGATGGAAAGTGGTGAGAAACAGGGAAACAGAGTGAGACTAAATACAGAGCAGACACAAGGTCAGGCCAGATCGGGCTGGACCTTGCAGGCTCCAGGAAAGAGTTTTTGTTATTCTAAATGAAATGGGAAGGGATCGAAAGGTATTTAATGAGGGAGTGACATCATTGGACGTACACTTTTAAAAGGCCATTCTGACTTGGCCATGGGAAGCAAACGGATTGAAGACTTAAGGGGGACAAGAATCGAAGAGGACAGTCTGGCTGGAGGGGGTGTCATTGTCCCATTACCAATAGCAGTGCTTGATATGGGTGGAGGTGCTCAATAAAAGAGAAGGAAGGAACGGGCTGGAGTACCCCAGGCCTTACAGGAAAATTGCAGCCGGCCACTGCCTTACCAGCTGGTTGTGATTATATCTCTCCCTCCCCCTTAGCACCTACAGCCCTGGACTTATTCTGAAAAACTTTCAAAAACCACATTCTGGAAATTCCTCATTCATCTCAAGCCCAGATTTCCCATGTCACAAGCTTGCAAAAATCACCATCTTGTCCTAGTAACATTTTATCATGTTTGACATCATTTCTTGCCACTGTTCTTCACTCCGGTGAACAGAAAACAGCCTCCTGTTTCTGGCAAAAATGAAACAAAACAAAACCCACAAAACAAACAAATCAAAAAAAAAAAAAAAGAAAAGAAAACCCCCAAAAAGAAAAATAGGTTCTGCTCCACCAGACAGAGAAGGTGAAGAGAAGGGGTTGGGGGTGGGGGGAGGATTCCGATGGGGACTTTTATCCCCTTTTCAGGGAGCTGGCTGCGGGCCAGGGCTGCAGTCCTGACTTAAAACCTGTAAAACCTCAGCGTCCCCAGCGGGGCCAGGAGGGGCGGGCTCTTGGCACACTGAGCTCCAGCGATCTCCCGCTGGATGAGCTGGGCTGCTCTGAAGCCTGGACGCGCGCATTTCATTCTGAGTTGAGGGTGAAAGCGACTTGGCAGGTTCCATTCCCCGGGCGCTCCGGAAAAGGGACCTGGGTTGGTGAACACAAGCCGCGCTGGACTCCTTCCTAAACCAACAGGAATCAGCTGCTCTTTGACAGCAGGGTCTGCGAACAGATGGGAAATTCTTCCAGGGGAACAGAAATCCAGGGAACTGTGAAGGGGGCTGAGTACTTCGTGTGGTTATGACTCCAACAGGGCTTTTCTCCCAGTATCCTCCAGGCCCTCTGAGGACCATTACAAGGGACAGAGAGGTAGTTCTCCAACTGACATGCTTATAAAAGACGGAAAAGCAATAAAGTTAAATGAATGTTTGAGCTGGAGAACGGATCAAATAGTCCCGCTTCTTTCCCCTGAGGAAGTTGACATGCCAAGGTAAGGAGTGACTTCTCAAACCTGCCGAGCTATTAAAGACAAGGCGGAAAGATGCTCCAGGTAACCGGACTCTGCGACATCCAGCCTCTTTCTGACACCGCCCCCCCGACTGTTGTGTAAAGGGGTGATTAAGGACACCTCCTTATCCTAAAGACCTAAGATGGAATCTCTGTGCGACACTTACCGGATCTGTGACCTTTTCGCAGGTTTCTTCCCAGGGAATAGGTGGGCATGAAATCACCGGCCTCATAGATATAACGAATGAGATAATGATTATAAAGTCTGTGCTGGGAGTTCCCATCGTGGCTCAGCGGAAACGAATCTGACTGGAATCCGTGAGGACGCATGTTCGATCCCTGGCCTCGGTCAGTGGGTTGGGGCGTAGTGTAGGTCACAGACACGGTTTGAATCCCATGTTGCTGTGGCTGTGGTGTAGGCTGGCAGCTGCAGTTCTGATTTGACTTCTAGCCTAGGAACCTCCATATGCCTCCGGTGCAGCCCTAAAAAAAAAGATGCATAAATAAATAAAGTCTTTGCCCATGAGTTCACCGCATCTTTTCCTTCTGGATGTTGAGGAAAACTGTTTTTCCAGTCTTTTGCAGCTGGGTGGGGGTCATATGGTGAGCTTTGGTCAATAGAAGCCATGCAGAAGTGACATGTCTGTTCCCAGAAGTCCACACGCACTTTTTATTCCTGTTGCTTTTCCACAATGTCTACACTGAAAGTGGCAGGATCCTAAAATAACAGGATCTGGATTCTTGAATCTTCACGTGGAGGGGAGTCACCTGACCAATAACACCCAAGTTAAATGCTGTGAGTGAGAAGAAAATGTTTTTGTGTTTAATCATATTTTAGGGGATTGATTGTTACAGCAGCTACTATTATATACTCTGACTAATATATTAAGATTTGTTAAATAATTGCTATTATAAACAGCATGTTGTGCTTTGTTTAAAATCTATGCAGGATACAGAGTCTTATAGTCAGAAATTCTTTTCACAATACTGTGAGGACCAGCTCTGCTGAGAAGCAGTGTCAGGTTCTGAAACCTTCAGTTTGTGAGTTACTGAAGAATTCAACTGTGCTCTGTATAATCTAGCTGTATAGAGCATTTTAACTGGTCAAAAGTCAGCAGTTGAGGGGAGTTCTCATTTTCTAAAACTTTCTTTTGTTAAGTAATCCGTAAGTTCCAGACGTTGTTCTAGGTACTGGCACGTCTTGTCCTAGGTTAGCCTCACAATAGCCCTGTAAGATTGTGAGATAACTATTACTCCAGCCGTGCCCACTCCCATCTCAGGTATTTTACACATTCTATTCTTTCTTCCAAGAATACTCTTACTCCAGACATCCGCATGGCCCACACCCTAGCTTTGTTGAAGTCCCCGGCCACCCTGTCTAAAACAATGTCCCTCTACACATCACCAGCTTCCATTCTTCTCTATCTCGAGTGTACATATTTTGATGTTCATTCTCAGCATTGTTCTCCACTGAGAGACTAGAGACCAGGTCCTAGTAAAAAAGGTGCTTCTTCAGGGAACTACATCCAGTCTCTTGACTGTATATGTATATATACACTGTATGTATACATTATATATATATATGACTGTGTCACTTTGCTGTACAACAAAATTGTAACAACATTATAAATCAGCTATATTCTAATAATAAATTTAAAAAAAGAAAAGGTACTTCTTAACTAAGGTCACACTGGTGTCTCACGTTCCCTCGAAATTATTACCTTAAGAACAGGAAAGGGGAAGTTCTCATTGTGGCTCAGTGGTAATGAACCTGACTAGTATCCACGAGGACTCAGGTTTGAGCCCTGGCCTCACCCAGTGGGTTAAGGATCTGGCATTGCCGTGAGCTGTGGTGTAGGTCACAGACGAGGCTATGATGCAGGCTGGCAGCTAGAGCTCCCATTTGACCCCTAGTCTGGGAACTTCCATATGCAGCAGGTGTTGCCCTAAAAAAAAGAAAAACTAAAGTAGTATGCTGAAGTTTACTTAAGCAACATAAGCAATAGTATGAGTCTCTGTTTATTTTTTTAACAAAATGGAAAAAAAAGATATGCCTTTAGGAACGTATGAATAAATACTCTCAAAGTTTCTTATGCATTTTTAGGCCATCCTTAAGAAATTTTATCCCTTCTTCCTATATCTATATGTTAAAATGTTGTGATGACCCTTGCTAAAACCAGGAGCTATTGCCATTTACGTTATGGATGGATCTTGGCACTGACAGTGAAAACCGGTGTCCCTCCTGAATAAGGACACAAAAACCCGGTGATAATTCTTCTGGACAAGTTACCAGTATTTGCAGGTTATTAAGAATGATGAATACGGATTTTTCAAATGTGCCTATAAAGAAAGGCAGGCACTTGGTCCCCACGGAAGTCATCCTTTTGGAGCAGGCCTAGTGACTGATGAAGTGGGTTTTGCGTAAAATGTAAATTCACATTTTGTGGAAACTGGAAGTTCATTCATCTAAATCATTTCTGTTATAGTCTCTGACGGCTTCTGAAAATTGCCAGGGCAGGTTTTTTATTTGATCTTTCAACGTTATTGGAGGTCATATAAACAGGATTATATGAAGTCTTTCACTGTCAATTAGTGTAATTCTAAATCAACATTCTGTCAACGATGTGCAGATTTTACAGCATAAGGAGGGAGAGAAAAGAGCTCATTTCTCCTTCAAATGGATTTCCTTGCTTTTGGTTAATGCTTAATTAGAAAGAGAAGGAGAGAGGGAAGGCAGAAGGAAAGAGAGACAGAGGAAAGGAGAGAAGGAGGGAAGAAGGAAGAAAAAATAATCTACTAAATTTATCTTAAGGTACTTTAGGAAATGACTCCATCCCTTATTTTTATCTTAAGGAAAGAAAAACAGTATTAAAATGTTAAAAAATCCATTTCCTATGAGAATTGGATGTCTAGATGGTATTCCAATTTTCTAATCTTAAAGTGTGACTCTTTCTGAACTTAATGTGTAGGAGACATTTTTAGCTAATAGATTTAGCACAGGACATTATTTTTTTTTCCATGAAAATGAAAAACAGACCAAATTTCATTTATCCATGGAATATCAACCCTACCATTAAGTGTAATCTGTTTGACTTACATTTGCCTTCAAGGATTCGAGAGCACTTGTGGGGCAATACTTTCCATAAGTCTCCACAAATATAAGGACGGACTTCTTTCTTTTGGAGATCTTCATAAATTCTGGATTAAGTTTTCACCTTCTCTTTTATAACTCTACAGGAAACCTCTCAGGGATGGAAAAGAGAAATTTTAGTGTCAAGTAAGTGATCACACTCACCTCTACAATGTACTTATAAAAAAATAATAGATGATAGGCTTCAAGCTGATAAAGCTGGAAAGTGTCAATAGGTGAAATAATAATCCAGTGAATAGGTGCTTTCCTGATCTGGTGATCCATGGTCCACAGGGGCCAGCTTATTTCTGGCACTCAATGTTTTGTGCTCCCAAATACACTTCAGCCTCTGGAGTGAGACCTCCAAGGTGAAATCCCAGTCTGCATCTTGCTCTCTGTGTGACCTCTATGCCCTCATCCCCCCAAAAAATGGAAGAGGGAAAATTATAGTCTTTCCCTCAAAGTCGCAGTGAGAACTAAGTCACACAAGGTATGAAATGATAGCTCGGGGTCTGCCATGCTGCGCCGTTATCATCGTCATCTTCATCTACACCATAGCTTCAACGTCAAATCGATGTCCAATCTTGCCTTCTTTACTCATTTTAATTTAAATTTCATAGGAGTATAGTTGGCCTACAGTGCTATATTAGTTTCAGGTGTACAGCAAAGAGAATCCATTATACACATACATATATCCATTTCTTTTTCCCATATAGGTCATTACAGACTGTTATGTAGATGTCCCTGTGCTATACAGTAGGTCCTGGTTACTTATCTATTTTATATTCTGTAGTGTGTATATGTCATTCCCATTCTCCTAATTCATCCGTTCCCCATGATAACCAAAAGTTGGATTTTGAAGTCTGTGAGTTTGTTTATGTTTTATAAATAAGTTGTCTCTTTTTTTGTAGTTCCCATTGTGGCTCAGTGGGTTTCGAACCCAACTAGTATCCATGAGAATGCGGGTTTGATCCCTGGCCTCGCTCAGTGGGTTAAAGATCTGGCATTGTCATGAGTTGTGGTGTAGGTCGCAGACGTGGCTCAGATCCCACGTTGCTGTGGCTGTGGCATAGGCTGGCAGCTGCAGCTCTGATTCAACCCCTAGCCTGGGAACTTCCATATGCCACAGGTGGGGCCCTTAAAAAGGGAAGGAAAATAAAAATAAATAAATTCTTTTGTATCATTTTGATTAGATTCCACATACAATTGATAGCATAGGATATTTGTCTTTCTCTGTCTGACTTAATTCGCATAGTATGATAATCCCGAGGAATCTTGCCTCCTTTAAATCCATTCTCAAATCTGCACCCAGAGTGAATTCTCTAAAATGTAAACTTGACCATGCTTTTCCATGCATCGAATAATTTAATGTTTCTCCATTGTCCATAGGACAGTGTCCAGGACCCCTGAAGTGGCAGATTAGGCCTTTCAAAATCCAACCCACGCTTCCTCCTCTGCTGTCTGCCCCCATCCTCCTTCTCTCTCCCCTTATTTCCTGTCCCTGCTCTGAACCTCCAGCCACACAGAAGCATCTGATGATCATGAAAACTTCTTTCCACTTACTTGCATTCTTCTGTCTGTACTTCCCCCTGCCTAGAACTTTCTTTCCCATCTTATCTTCAAAAGTTCAGATCAAAAACAAAATTTTTTTTTTCTTCAAACAGAAAACCCCAGTCTCAACAATGCACAGAGGAAGGGAAAAATAATCTGCTCCAACGATGTTCAAAGAGGAACAGGTGCCAATTTGCTTACCAAAGAGAGGCTCCATTATGAACTCATCAGGCCTGCTGCTTTGCAGGTTCCCGCTGTGGCCTGTTTGCTTGCACTGTTAATGTAGTCATGAGGTAAGCATTCCCAAAGTCATCCCGGCCAGCTCAAAACACGTCTTAAAAAGCATCTGCAGCACAGATTGAACCAACATTTTAAAAATATTGGGAAATAATAAACAGGCAATTCTGCTTAAGTAATTATGTCGCTTCTATGACACGATTATTTCTTCTTGTGCCGTTGATAAACTGTCATTGCACACATAGGCTTCATGATAGCTACTTCTCAACTAGCTCTGGCAAGTAAAAGAACAGCACAGATAGCTGAAATCTACTGACAGCCTTTTGTTGTCATCTTTTTAGGTCCTCACTCATGGCATACGGAAGTTTCCAGGCTAGGGGTTGAATTGGAGCTGTAGTTGTCGTCCTACACTACAGCCACAGCAAAGCTGGATCCGAGCCGTGTCTGCGACCTACAGCACAGCTCATGGCCAGATCCTTAACCTACTGAGTGTGGCCAGGTGTCGAACCCGCGTCCTCACAGATGTTAAATTCTTTACTGCTGAGCCACAACAGGAACTCCCTACTGACAATTTCTGTTTGGGGTTACGGTGAGTTTTGGGATATTATAAAGGGTCTTTATAAGATCCATGACTATACACACCCTGTCAAGGCTTTATAACCCTTTCTTATGAAGTTCCTGAGAGAGAGCGAGAGATCCATAAAACAGAAAATAAAAAATCAAGTGCCATTTCATTTTATTTTATCTGTATATTCTATAATTATATATTATATTTATTACAATTAGGTGAGCTTTCACCTGAGACTCCAGTGATGTGTTCTTTGGTTACCTGGGCTGGAGACATGGCCTGGGTGACACAGAATGCAAAAGCCTAGGGAGCTTTTCCTTACCTTCCATGTCCAGGTCAAATCTATGGTTCTCTGAGTTGGCCCCTTGTGAAAAGAGACTAAAGAGAGTAACCACTAGAGCATGTATTTGAGAATAGCAGACCAAGGGTAACGTGGAGCTTCTCTGGCTAGAACTCTTCCCTCACTTAGAGAACTGCTTTAGTCTTTAACAAAAGTAAGACAAAGAGAGAGGATCATGGCTGTGTAGGCGACCTCACAGCAGTTACCCTCCCCACTCGTGTGGGTACTGTCCCAGAATATCACTTTCTTTACATCCTCCAACCTACTTTTATACGTAACCTTCCAGGTCAGCGCTCTGGCTTTAAGCCTTGGAGCCTTGCAACCAGTTCCAGGCTCTAACCTTTGTTTCTTCATCTCTCAAGTGATGTGTTAGGCAAGATGCATCTGTGGTTCTTTCCAGCTCTGATGTTATATTAGGTGACCATAAATAAACATGACCTTCTATGAAGCAAGGGTACTAGTGAGCTTTGGTACCTCTTCCAACAGTGAAATGAATTCCTTTTAGATGTAAATTTTATTTTCATAGCCTACACATTTCTATCCCAAGGCAACTCTTTTATAGGAGTCTGAATGAGAGAAGATGGTTGACTCAGCAAACATCTAGCTGCATTCCTAGAATGGAAGGCCGGAATACTTTAATTCAGAAAGCTCAGCTCAGAGCATAAAAAAATAAGACATTTACCCAATCTGTCCTCTAGATGAAAAGAAAGGAAAAGAAAAGAAAAGAAAACACTGGAGATCCGGTTGTGGTACAGTGGAAACAAATCCAACTAGTGTCCATGAGGACCCGGGTTCAGTCCCTAGCCTGGCTTAGTGGGTTAAGGGTCCAGCATTGCCGTAAACTGTGGTATAGGTCGCAGACATGGCTCAGATCCTTCACTGCTGTGGCTGTGGTGTAGACTGGCAGTTGTAGCTCTAATTCCCAGCCTGGGAACTTCCGTATGCCATGGGTGCAGCCCTAGAAAGCAAAAAAAAAAAAAAAGGAAAAAGGGTAACGTTAATAGTTGGAGCTTCTCAAAGGTTTATGCAGAGCTAGCAGCTAGAAAATTGGCCCCTCCCAAAATAATAGCCTCCCATCCTTCCCCATCCCTGCCTTGTCAATATCAAGAGGAGTCTGGGATAGAAGATTTAGGAAGTTGAGGGAGGAAGACCTCAGAATGATTGTATAGACTATGGGCAGGGTACTTTTAAGTGGGGGTTTTCATTCTTTGATGAATTACCTACCTATCTGTGTCTCTCTAGAATTGCCTCTGTGGTGCCAGAAAAGAATAAGAGGATTGAGAAGGGACAGCACCGTGGGGACCTGCCTGTAGGATAGAGCGACAAGGCCATTTTCCTCCAGACTCAGTTTCGAAATTATGGAGGCTGAATTCCAAGGATGCCTGCAGTCTCAAGAATTAGCGATAGAAGGTGAAAGAGATTGGGGGTATATAGTTTATTGGGGTCACCCCAGGGACTTGGAAAGCAAGCAGGTATGTGTGAGGGGTGGTGGACATAGGAAGAGAGGATATCAAAGGTATTTCCTTGGCACTAGCTCTGTGTCTGCCGGGGCGTGACACCCAATCATGTAGGAGTGGAAATGAGCTAGAACAAAGTTTTGGAAACACAAAAGAAAAGATTTCAAGTGCATCTAATAAAAAAAAAGGCATTTGTGTTTTCTGTCTCCGTCTATGACAGATACTCTCAAAACTGGAGAAAATTTTTTTCTCTATGCCACCTCTACATAACCTGTGAATACAATGACTTTACATAATGAATAAACAAGTGTTTAAATTAATAGTACGTGTAATATGCAAAGCATGCCCCCCAAACGAAGAAATTTGGAGATCTGTGATTCAGTTCAATGCACTCACTTGACATGGCGTGAAAGTGGAGGAGAACATATGGCTTTCACGAAGTCACGTCACTGCTTGGGAGTAATGCTAAGTCTGGAGCACAGAGTTCCATTCTTGACTTCATTGCGGGATCTCGCAAAGCTGATCAGAGAAGCAGACAGCAGACTAGCCAGTGACTTGAAGGCAGCGAGCATATTTATGCCCACAGCAGCTTGTACCATCTCCAAAAATAACGGTTGCACACAGAGAACCCACAGAGCCATGAACCAAAGCTCTGGTGTACTTACTCCATGGTATTAGGATGATAATTTATAAAGCTATTGCAATTATAGGAGAATTATGGCACGCCCAGCACCTAATAGAGCTGTATGCACACTCTTGAGAAAGACAAATGTGCTGGCATGTCTGGCTGCAGAAATGAGATTCAATGGCTCCCATCCCCAATCCCGCCATTGATTCCTGTGGTCCCCCCATTAACGTGATGCTTCACATGCCGTCCCTCCGTCATTTCTGAGAGGTGACGACATGGTTCTAGAGGGTAAATAATTAGACCCTCAACATCCAAGGTGACAAATCTTACTTGGCTCAAGTTGCCACAAATCAAGACACATAAATCAGAGCTTCTTGCAAGGATGTGTGCACAGGAAGACGTGTTTACAGATGACACTGCTCTGTGTTTTGTTTCCTTCTCTTTCTTCCTTTTGCCTCCTTCTTTACACTTGGCCTTGGAGCTGAATCTTTTTAAATCTTTTTGTCTTTTTAGGGCCACACCCATAGCATATGGAGGTTCCCAGTCTAGGGGTAGAATTGGAGTTATAGCTGCCGGCCTACACCACAGCCACAGCAATACCAGATCCAAGTCGTGTCTGCAACTTATACCACAGCTCACAGAAATGCCAGATCCTTAACCCACTGAGTGAGGCCAGGGATCGAACCTTCATCCTCATGGAAATAGTCAGGTTCATTACCATGCTGATGGATGTGAATCATTTTTATAGGGTGACTGTAGAAATCAGAACTTTTTTGGAGAAAGAGGGATGGGAGGCTCTTAGAGGATGAAAACTGGACCAAACAGGGACAGTCCCTAGCAATTAAGGGCATATGTTTGCCATATCCTAGTTTGAGGTCATAATGCCTTCTATTAGTAGCGTTGGTCTGTGCTTTTTCATCTCTCACAAAACGTTTTTCTGCAGGTTGCTAAATATTGCCAAAGAGCTAATGCAATAAGAGGTAATAAACATAGTTCTTACAGTGGCTACCTTCTATTGAGTACCTGCGTTGTGGTCCCAAATGTCTAGAGTAACGATTCAGACATTAGATTGATTGCAACAATCTTGACCAACCACTCTTTGCCTCAGTCTTTAACAAATATAAAGCATTGACCCAACCTAATACTCAAAGAGGTGAGGCTTTACAATTTGCACGCAGATAAATTATACACACACACACACACACACACACACCACTGCCTAATCCTTTCAGA
>PVHT020000230.1:23256374-23326763 GCA_004024745.2 Catagonus wagneri | reverse complement strand
TGAGCAAGGCCAAGGATCGAACCCACAACCTCATGGTTCCTAGTCGGATTCGTTAACCACTGAGCCATGAAGGGAACTCCTGAAACTTACAGCACTTATGGCTTGAACATAACCTGACCCCTGTTTGGGACTTGAACCCACATGGCAGGAACTGAACCCAGCCAAAACCCACTTTGGGACTTGAACCCATGGTTTTCTAATTAGAATCACTCAGTCCGTGTCTGGATTTACTGAGGTTCAGGTTCTTTGTGCCTTAGCGCAGAGCGAACTCAGTAAGAGACAGAGTGAGAGGCAGGAAATAGATTTATTAAGATAAAGCGTTTGTGAGAGATCCAAGCAGGCAAGGAGGCTCTGCCCCGAGGATTAGGTGGGTTACAGTTTTATCATCCAAGGGGAGTGGGGGTGGGAAAATACTGCCTCTTCCTCTTTCTTTCAGTAGCAACTCCTCCTTGGTATCCCTCAAGAAACCATTTGACCCTATAAGTTTCAAACTAGGACTGTCATGGTGCTTATTCAAATCAGCAGAAGGGCGGTCCTTACACTCTTGCCCTTGGTCTGAACCTGAATGCAGCTCTCCCCCCTCCCCCGCCCAATGACCTGAGGCGTGTCTTGTGCTTCCTCTAGTCCAGCAAGCCTGCCTCGTTCTGATGGCTTTCTTGAGCAAGTATTAACTTACAATGATCTCCCAAAGTCTCCAAGTTTTCCTTCTCCATCTGTGGTCCCTTATTGGACACAACTGCCTGTGTCACTATCCTAGTCCATCCCTAACACTTCCAGGCTTTTCAGCCACTTTAACCATCTCAGGTTCAGAAGCAGCTGTGCTTCCCCAATGCCCCTTCCCCCGTTTCCTGACTAGACTCAGAGCTTCCTGAGGCCCTTGAGGAGGGGGATTCCACAAGATGGAAAAAACCCACATCACAAGTGGAAAACATTCCCCCTTAACCAGGAATGCCCATTCGGAATAGTTCTGGGAGCAAAAAACTAACTTTCCGCTAAACCACTGAAAATTTGGGGATTTTGCTTGTTCCCGTGGCTTAGTGCTACCCTCAGTAGTATAGGTCATTGGTACCAGATCCAAAACTAGAAATCGGATTTCCTGATTGCCCACTCAGTGTTCGTGCCATTATCCAGATATGTCTGCAGCATCCACGTGTCCTTGTATTTCTGGACGTAACCCAGTCCTGGCTGCATCTTTCTCGTCTCTGGCCCAAGAACCAGCACGATGCCAGACTCACAACAGGTACTCAAGAAATATTCCTTGAGTGGAAGGTCAACAGTTATCTCAACTGTAAAATGGTAATTGAATCTTTGAAATGCTTGAAATCAAGACACCGGATCATATGATTTTGTGAACTCTTAAGACTCTGAAATGTACAAACGCTCTAGTCCAATAAATCCTCTGTAATCATCTTCTTTGGTATGTTTCCAGTTTATCCTTAGTTCTGATTTTGAAAAATTCCATTCTTGTGGGTTTTTTCCTCATATCTATCTATATTTAATGTTGTACACACTGTCTGATTCTGGTTTGAGGTGGGAAGAATATATTTCTCTTTGGTTTGCCAAGGCAGCTAGTATTTACTAAGGAATTGATAAGAAAAGCACTCTGCTAAGCAAATTACGTGTGGGGGCTCATTTCTCAATACGTCCTTTATCCCCATTTCATAGGTAAGAAAACATACTTAGCGAGATTAAGCAGCTTACCCAGTGTCACGTACTTAGTAAACAGCAGAACTGGGATAAGAATAGAAGTTCGTCTGATTTAAGCACCGGGTTTCCAGTCTCCAGGCTCTGTCCACCCAGTTGCAAGCAACAGAGACAGACTCTGGGTAATCTAAGCCAGAAAAGAAATTTATTAGAAGGATTAGAGAAGAGTGTGATAATAATTAAAAAAAACTAAAAAGGAGCAGGCAGGGATCAAAGCACCTCCTTGAATCTAGGAAGTCAGGACTAAGAAACAGCCCCTTCTTCTTTGTAGAGGGCTCTGGAATTTGAATGTTTCACTCCATCTCTTTTCAGTGATTGTGTTACTCTGGTCAAGCGTCAAATGTCCTGGCAAGACCAGATGCCGACTGGCCTTAGTCACGTCACCTGCCCCCTCCTTTGCCAGGGGAGAGCGGGCCACCATAAGTGATAGTCCCACCAAGGCTATAGTCAGTGGGATGCGGTAATCGCCAAGGTGAAACAGTGGTGCTATTACTAGAAAGAGGGGGAAGGGATCCTGGAAAGACTAAACAAGAGCTGTTCTCGATAGCAGGATGCAAAAGAAATACGTGGCCTATCCCCAACCTGCAGGAAGCTACAGCAGCAATGCAATGCCAAAACACAACTCTCTTCTCTCACTTCACGCAGCAAAGCCCAAGTTCAAATCCCTCCTTTGTTCAGTAGGATTGGTTCTCGCTTGAACTGGGGCTTGAATCTTGTTCCCCACTTACCAGCTAAGTCTCTGGGAATCTATTACACTTCTTAAAGCCTCAGTTTCCCCACCAGGAAAAAGCTCTAGAACCTGGTCCATGCACCCAGTTTATGGGATCGCTGTGAGATTTCAACACAATTGTGAAAGAAGAGCTTTTGGCACAGCACCTAAACATTAAAAGAATTTATCAAACATTAGCTAAAACTAACACTATCCCTAAACTACTAGGAAGCAATTCCAGCCCCTCTTCTGAGCACAGGACACCTATGGGCAGAACTAATGGTTTTTGAATGCTTGTTCATGATTAAGCACTCTCCTATCTGCACAAAATAAGAAAAATGAGTTCAGTGAAGTTAATTTTTCATGAAGTTAAATATATTGAAATTTGGGGGGATGTTAAAGTGTCCTTTATGAATTCATAGTGATAGGATGTGTCAGTAGCTCGGGTGCTTTAATATATTCATGTATTTTCTAATCACCAAATCAGAATGTTGTCAGCATATGTCTGCCCTTCAGATTTCCAAAACTGTGCTGCACTATGACTCTCAGAATCTGAGAATACCTCACACACACCACTTCCTCAGCAGTGTTTCCAGATTCTTCCCCATGGCGTCACTTGCATGGGAAGAGTCCTCACTCCCTGTCTCCTTGTTCTAGAGCCTCCTTGCTTGGAGTTCCCGTCGTGGCGCAGCGGAAACAAATCCGACTAGGAACCATGAGGTTGTGGGTTCGATCCCTGGCTTTGCTCAGTGGGTTAAGGATCTGGTGTTGCCATGAACTGTGGTGTAGGTCGCAGACTCGGCTCGGATCTGGCTTTGCTGTGGCTGTGGTGTAGGTCGGCAGCTGTAGCCCCGATTCAGCCCCTAGCCTAGGAACCTCCATATGCTGCGGGTGCAGTCCTAAAAAGAAAAAAAGAAGAAGAAAAAAGTCTCCTTGCTTTGTTTTCCTCTGATGCATTATGGCTCTGTGAAATCATACCTTTATTCATCAGTGTATTTCCTGCCTGTCTCCCCTCTTAGAATGTGAGTTCCATGATATCAGGAACATTTTTAAATGTATCTCTATATCGTCAGATCTCAGTGTAGCCCTTGATCCAAGTTAGTGTGCTCATTCCAAATAAACAAGTAAGTAAGTAAATAAATAAATAAACTTTAGAACAAATGAAGAGGTGAATGAAGAGTTCTGTAGCTGAAGGACCCTGGACTTTAGAGCCAGACAGAGCTCAGGTGACTACCAGCTCTGCTACAGTCCTCAGAGTCTCAGTGTTTCCATCTGTAAAATGGCCATTAAAGTTCCTGTGAAGATTGAGAAAATGAAAGCAAAGCTTCTGCAAATAATAGCCTCCCTTCAATTGCTAGTGTAGCTGGCCAAGGGTTAAGTTTACCATTGTTTTGTTTCAAGGCTAATTTCCAAGCTTGATATCCTAGCCTCTGGAAATACAATGCTGTCACATTTAAGGCAAAGAACACCTCCTCTTTTCTTCCTCCATGCACGCGGGGATGAGAGAGGGTGCCCCACAAGCTTAGCACAGACAGCTCCATCTGTCAGTCACAGGAGCCCAGAAAGGCCTGGGAGGGATGAAGGCAAGCAACTTGACTTAACCTCCATGTTACTCAGTTTCTCCATCTGTAAAGTGGGTGTAATAACAGAATCCCAATCAGAGCGTCTGTAGGAGGAATAAACACACTGATGCACCTAAAGCATCAGCGCAGAGTAACTGTGTCTAGGGTACAGGCAGCCCTCAAGAAGAGAGGGTACTGGGCTGCGTTGGGAGTCTAGGCCCAGGAGTACCCTAAGAAACATTTCTTCATCCTTCCATCTTCATTTCCCATCTGAAAAAGAAAAGATGACACGGATCTAAATCTAACTCAAAGAGTCTTTGTATTATTTGTATGTATTAGTTCATGAACATTGGTGCAGAAAAAACACATCCATCTCAGGATTATTACATTCATCCCTTAGAAGTTCCTAACAGCTTACATTCCAGGATTACTAGGGAGAGGTTATTGTCTCAGTAATTTGTAAAGTGGAGATAGGAAGGAAGAAGAGAAACAGGGAGAGAAGGAAGAAACGAGGAAGAGTCAAGAAACAGAGAGGGATAGAAGCTCCAGCTCTATCCAATTGCTTAGCCACTTTAACCTGAGAATCTACTCCAGAAAAATAGATACATGATAAGAAGGTAGGTAGGTAGATAGACAAAATATGGATTGATGGATGGATGGATGGATGGATGGTAGCGAACAAATGCATAACCTAAAAGTTTGGGAATAATGTTTTATTCAGTAGACTTGCTGAAGACTTAAGCCTGAGAAACAGCTTCTCAGATAACTTAGAGGACTGGCTCCAAAAGAGGTAATGGGGGAGCCAGGACATACAGGAATTTTGCAAAAAGCAAACAAAGACAATGGCAAAAACCCAGGTAGTCAGAACACCAAAGATAACTGCTAATTAAAAGAAACAAGACATCTCAGGTTAATGAATTTAGTGTTTATCTATGTATGGGAAGATGCAAGAGTGAGTCTGGGCTTATTGAAACCATTCCTTGGATAGTTATCTTAACCATCTAGGGCCAGTATTCTGTTTCTCACCATCCTGAATCCCCTCAGTGTGCACAGTTGGGGGTGACTGCAGCGGATGACGGCTTGATAGCTGCAATATCCTTTGTTTACTGATGTGGCAGGGGACATCCTCCATCCATGATAGATAGATAGATATAGATAGATGATAGGTATTTTTTATTAAGGCTTCGGGCACAAAGATGTTCTTGCTGACATTACTTAAAATATTAAAGAAGAGCAAACAACCCTCATAATCAACATATGATGCTGAAGTAGGTAAAATTGTGGCCTAACTCCTCTGCAGAATTGTGGAGAGCTATTTAAATAGTATTTTAGGATTATGTAGCAACATTTTTAAAAAATATGCTAGTAATGTTACCGTTTTAAAAGCAGACTATAAAACTGACCAAATAATATGGCCAAGAAACCATATTTCTTTCTGGTTTTTTTCATTTTGTTAAAATTTTCCAAATATACTCTTGCCCTATTTTTTTTCCATCAGGACCCAGTTTAGATCACTGAGTTTGGAGGCTGCTCATTCAGGAGTTCAGTTCCTCTTAGCCGTGCTCAGTGCCTTCCCTTCCTCTTTCACTTAAACATTAGCTGGGAGCTGGGGATGCCCGAATTCTTACCAGGGAGCAGAGGAGGATGGTTCTTCGTTGCCCAGAGATTCCAGCCCCATCCATCGTCCCAGAGACCCATTCACATTCCTGAGAGAGAGAGAAGCCTTGCAGAGCAAGCAACTAATGGCCAACTAATCAACTGTCTCAAAGATTACCACTTAAAATACAGGCAGATTGATCCAGCCAGCCCTATGCAGTTGACCACCCGGAATTCCACTCAACCAGAACTTTTGGTTTGCTCAGACGTCCTGTCATGTTAGAAAGTGGCTCATCTGGAGTTTCCATCGTGGCTCAGCGGAAATGAATCCAACTAGCGTCCACGAGGACACAGGTTCGATCCCTGGCCTCGCTCAGTGGGTTAAGGATCCGGTGTTGCCATGAGCCGTAGTGTAGGTCACAGATGCAGCTCCGATCCCGAGTTGCTGTGGCTGTGGTGTAGGCCAGCAGCTGTAGCTCCAATTTAACCCCTAGCCCGGGAGCCTACATATGCCAATGATGTGGCCCTAAAAGTCCAAAATACAAAAAAAAAAAAAAAAAGCCCTCATCAGCTCCCTGTCTCCCTCCGCCATGCATAGGTCAGTTGCTTTGGGTTTTCTTTAGACTTGATATTTAACATGAACAAGGGGAATGATTGGGAAGATGTTAAGGACTAAAAATTTGGCCTAACTCTCTAACGGTACAGCTAACTTTTAATTAGCACCAGGAAAAAAAAGAAAGAAAAAAGAAAAAAGCTGTATCATCAATTCATCCAGATGCCAGTTGCCATTTAGCTGTTAATGTGTATTTTTTATTGCTCTGAAAACTCCCAAGATCTATTTTGACATTATTTACCTTCCTTTATAATTAGAGTTAGCAAGATGGGCATCATTTCACAGGAGAATGTTCTGAAAATACCTGCCATCATTTTGAGGGCTTTCCCCCTTGCGAAACCTATAATTATAACTTTGACTGTATTATGCTGTTAAGTTTATTTTAAATTAAAAAAATCCTTGCTTCTTGGTCCAGAGTCACAGAAAACAGGTTGGAAGAACGACTGATTGAGGCTATAAAAGCACATCTATCTCTTTTATGATGCAAATGCCATGAGAACCAGGCTCTGTAGTGTAGGAGGCAGGCCCTACACTTACCCGTAACCAGCTGTAATGGGTTAAAATGGGTCCCCCCCTCACCAAAAAAAAAACAAAAAAAGATATGACCCTGTTCTAACCTCTGGAATCTGTGACTGTGACCTTAACTGGAAAAACGGTCTTGGCAGATGTAGTTAAGGGAGTTTGGGTTTGGTAGATGCATACTATTTACATTAGAATGGATAAGCAATGAGGTCCTACTGTACAACACAGCAAACTAACTCTAGCCTCTTGGGAAAGACCACGATGGAAGATAATATGAAAAAAAATAAGGCATATATATATATATATATGGCTGGGTCACTATGCTGTCTACAACACTGTAAACCATCTATACTCTAATTAAAAAAAAAAAAAGATAAAAGAATATCAAACTGAGATCATCATGGCCTATCTGGACGGGCCTTATAACCAGGGATGAGTGTCCTTATAAGAGACAGAGAGAGAAAAGGAGAAAATGAAGGCAGAGTCTAGGGTTTTGCAGCCACAAGCTGAAGAACTTTTGGAGTCACCAGAAGCTGAAGAGACAAGTCCCCAGAGACCTCAGAGCAAATACAGCCCACCTGACACCTTGATTTTGGACTGCTGACCTACAGAGCTGTGATAGAATAAATTCGTATTAAGTCATCCAGTTGGTGGAAACCTAACACAGCAACCCTAGGAAACTAATATACCATCTATGTGACTTTGGATGTGTTACTTAACCAACCTGAGCCATTTTTTCCCTCATCTGTTAGATGAGGACAGGCACACCTACTGATAGGATTTTAGTGGAGATTAAACCAAATCTGAGATTTAAAAAAACGGTACTTACTGAGTGCTCAATAGACTGTAGTTACAATCATCATGTTTCTGTTACTAAGGCTATGAATTGCATAAAAGTTGAAGGGAAGCAATAATTAGAGACCTGGGAAGTCTGGGAGAATTTTTCTTTTCTTTCCCCAAGATAAGGTGTGAAAGACTGGCCTGTTGCTAACTGGAGGTTTAAAGTATTGGAAGTTCACGTTCAGGGATTTTTTTCAATGGCCTCACCCTATACAGAAAGACAGGAGAAATACGAAGCTGAGTAAATATTAAACTAAAGAAGTGGTCAAGGAAACAGCTATAATTAAGCTGGTGTTACAGTCTATTAACCCCCTTTATAGGATCAAAACAATGGTCTTGCCATAAAAGAAACCCAACTTGAACCGCAGGCTGGAAAACCTCGTGGGTGCAGAGTCTAATTTGATTAGCCCGTCATGCTTCTCCTCTCCATAAACTCAATGAACCCTCCCCCCACCACCATCTGGAAGAGAAATTCGATCCTTTGTCTCTCTCTCTTGCGTGCTTTCCAGGCATCCATTCATCTTTTTATTGCTAGAGCTACCCTCCCTCCATTCTGATCACCTATCCTCGCTTCTCTCATTTCCGCTGCCACCACCGTCCTGGTCCAGGCTTCAAAAGCGATTCCCTGGATGAGTGCGGTCTCCTCACTGACCTTCCGTTCCCCACCTGGGCACCCCCGTGGACCCTTTGCTCGCAGCAGCCGGACCAAACAGACCTATAAAAACACAAACTACGCCGTGCCCACTCAAAGCAATGGCTTCTCACCTCACTTGGAGCAAAACTCAAGCATCTTGCCCAGAACTCTGCAAGCCTAACCTGACCCAAGACCACGCCCTGCCTCCCTCCCTACGCTGCGTCACCCCAGCCTGCTTCCTGCTCCCCAGACACTCCGCCTCGTTCTCCCCTTTGGGACTTCCCTTCCAGTAGGCCCTCCTTCCGACTGTCTCTAAGCCAGTCCTCTTCTTTCCTACACTGGCCCCCGTGGACACTCAGTCCCATGTCACCCCCTCAGAAAGATTATCTTTGACCATCAATGACTTTCAATCCCATCACCCTGTTTAATTTTCTCCTTCGTGTCCACTGCCATCTGAATCAGTGTGTGTGTGAATTTGTTTCCTGGGTCTCTGCCTGTCTCCCTCTACAGGTTATAAACCTCTCAAGAGGAGGAACTTTTGTCCTCGTTCACTGCTGTATCTTCACTGCCTGAAAGGGTACCTGGCTCATCAAAGGCAACCACGAATTCCTATAGGATGTTCAATGAAGGGATTTTTGCCCCCCAGGCGATATTTGTCAGTGTTTGGAGATAGTTTATACGGTCACATCTGAATGGGTACTGTTGGGGAGTTCCCGTCATGGCGCAGCAGAAATGAATCCAATGAGGAATCATGAGGTTGCTGGTTTGATCCCTGGCCTCACTCAGTAAGGACCTGGAGTGGCTGTGAGCTGTGGTGTAGTCACAGACATGGCTCGGATCTGGTATTGCTGTGGCTGTAGTGTAAGCCAGCAGCTGTAGCTACAATTCGACCCCTAGTCCAGGAACCTCCACATGCCATGGGTGAGGCCCTAAAGAGACCAAAAAAAAAAAAAAAAGATCAAAAAACAAAAAATTAAAAAAAAATTAAAATGAGTGGGTACTCTTGGCATCAGGTTGGTGAGTAGAGGCCAAGGATGGTGTCTGATGTCTTGCAACGCAAAAATCAGTTCCCACATTGAAGCGCAGTCCAACCCAACATGCCAGTAGTGTTGAGGCTGAGAAACCGTGCGTTTTAGTCCACAAGTCGCCTGCCAGACATAGTACAAACTGCCAAGGATCAGCGCTTGACACAAAAGCTTTTAGGAGGGAGAAAGACAAAATTGACAGATAAACAGCAACCACAGCGTGTGGTATTCGGGCTAGATCCACAGTATATGGAATCTTAGAAGTGGCACCTAGTCCAGCAAGAAAGAGTTCAGAGGCCCCATTGTGGCTCAGCAGATTAAGAACTTGACCTTGTGTCCATGAGCATATGGATTCAATCCCTGGCCCTGCTCAGTGGGTTAAGGATCCAGTGTTGCTACAAGCTGCAGTGTAGATCACAGACGTGGCCAGCTCCCGAGCTGCTGTTGGCTATTCTGTACGTCGGCAGCTTCAGCTCCGATTCAACCCTCAGCTGGGAACTTCCACATCCAGCAGATATGGCCCTAAAAAGCAAAAATAAAATACAGCTTTATTGAAATGTAATTTACATATCATACAAATGTGCCCGTGTAAGGTATACAATTAAATATTTTTTCAAAAAAGAAGCAGATTCACTTATACTGAGAACAAATTTGGGGCTATCAGAGGATAGAGGGAAGGGGGAAGAGCAATATGGGGTTGGGGGGAGGGTTATTATGGGGTTATATGAAATCATGTGTGTGAAACTTGAAAATTGTAAGCACAATAACATTTAAAGAATTTTTCATTCAATAAAAAAGACAGCTCACTCCCATTAGAAAAAAAAAAAATTAGTGCATTCACAGATATGTCCAACAATTTCTACAGCAAGTAGGGAAAGTTTTAATCACAGATATCTCACTTTTTAAAATGCTCATCTCCATGTTCCCTGTGGGCACCTTGCTGACTACAGTGACAGAAAGTCCTGCCCTTTTGGGGATACTGCTTGGCACCCAGTCTCTGCGGTACAGAACAAGGAAGGTGTGGCTGGGCATGTTCCAATGCATCTGGCCTACAGTTTGGGCAGACAGGAATGAGCTAGAAAGGGCTATGTCCTAAGGAGAAAGACGAGAGGGCTTTGTGGTTTGTAGAGAAGCCCTGAGGTCAGGAAAAGAGCCGAGAGTCAAGTCTTTAGTTTGACGTCTCCAGTGCACAGATGGTAGTGATCAAGTCTTGAAAAATATCAAAAGTGAGGCCCCGAGGATGAGAGGAGGGGTTAGCAACTGCAGGAAGATGATCTAGCAACAAGCAGCAGAGGAAACCAGCTGGGCAGCCCAGGCCCACGCTGCCTGGCCAGCCTCCTGGAGTCGAGGGTCCTTCCCAGGTCTTCTGACTGTCCTTTCTCACTCCCCTCATCCTGCATCAAGGTGACAGGACAGTGACAATGCCACATTCCCTAGAAGGCTAAAATCTGAGCCCTAACTATCTCCTTTATCATTTCTTGTGTCACCCCCCAAAGGTCCAGCAAGATCTGTTTATAAGGGACCCCGACAGCTCCATTCAGAGGATCAAAAACTTTACAAGACAAAAATAGTGCGCACAACCTCGAGAAGTGAAAATACTGATAGAAATGGCATGATTTCTACATTGGTATCGTTGTCTGTTGAGAGATCAAGCCCTCTGCGTCATAGGAGGCAGCATGATAAGAATCACATAAACACACAGCTGGCATGTGAAGCTTTCATTTCTGTCCTGACACCAGACAGTCTGTTGCCATGGAAATTACTCTGTCGTCTTGCAAATGCAGCCTTCCTTCCAGAAGTGAAGAACAAGCAAGCATGTCTGCGTTTGGGCCTCGAACTTGGCCAAGGGGGGTTGTTCTGCACCTTAAAGGGCATGCCACTTGCATCTCTCACTTGGAGCCTTCTGACCTCATGATCAAGGATTTTGTCACATTAAGGAAGTGTTTTCAGAAAAAGAGTGGTTTCCCCTTTGCTAACAAAAGTGTCTCCCATCAGTCTTATCTCTTCTCAGCCATTAAAAAGATGCATGGTAACTCACTGACCTCAAAGAACCCAGGACCAACTAAGGGTCTGGCCATCCTACTTCTGAAACTGGGGGAAGATGCTCTTGGCATGTTTCAGAGCTATTTGGCTACAAAGAAGACACTTGGACATCTAGAAATTCTCCTTCGGTACACATCAGGCAAGATCACCAGTTCCCAGGCAATGCTCAAGATGTTGTAAAGCTCACAGCGACGAAAAGCTCAACTGTTTACTTGTTTCTTTTGTGTGTGTGTGTGTCTTTTTAGGGCCGCACCCGCGGCATATGGAGGTTCACAGGCTAGCATTGTAATCAGAGCTGTAACCGCTGAGCCACATCTGCAACCTATACCAGAGCTCATGGTAATGCTGGATCCTTAACCCACCAAATGAGGCTAGAGATCAAACCTGCATCCTCATGGATATAAGTCAGAGTCATTACTGCTGAGCTGGGACGGAAAGTCCTATGAACTGGTTTATATAAGCTTTCCTAATCTATAGAGATGGTGGCTGCTGCCACTCCAACCACACACTCAGATGCAAGGGCAAAGGCTTTTGGGCTCTCACAAAGCCCATGCCTATTACTGCCTTTAATTCATGCCAACCATCTGTAGTGAATGCTTCAAGGTCTACATTACTGACTTAGTACAGAAAGAGTCATACTTATGGAATTCTCAGGACCTAACAAGTCTCTGAGATGAGAGTTCTCTTCTGGTTCACCAAGAAGAAGGGGAGGGCTTTGCATCTCATGACAGAGACACAAGCAACACACTGATTTGCTTTTACCTTATCGCTTCCCTTTAGCAATGCAATGAGGATAGAAGAGCAATGATGATTCTCTCTCTCTCTCTCTCACACACACACACACACACACACACACACAATATTAACCAAGCACACAGTAACATAATCACAGCTGGAAGAGAAAGGCCATGGGTAACACAGACGTCAGTGTTCAGTGAGGTCAACCAACACCAGGACAGTCAGAGTCTGTGGTGAATGTCTTCTCAACAATATCAGTCTGTAGAGAGGTTGCACTTCAGAGCGTGTTGAATTTTCCACAATTTATACTCTATAACCTCTTCTCCAGAGGCTTGCTCATAGGATGGAGTAGGTTATTCCCCTTGAGGCCTAAAATAAAGTCTTTAGGATCTGGTTTTCTTTTTGAGACAGTGGACCGGAAGCATCATGGAAGCAGGATCTCCCAGAAAAGTCCTGGCAATATCTCCTAGGAACAGCTAACAACGAAGGAGAAGGAATGTCTATTAGAAAGCACAATATCCTGTGGGCTGGGTGGCAAGAAGCACTCCCACCTCAGGACTGAGGAGTAGCTGTGATAGAAGATTTGGCCTTCTTAAGACATGGAATCAACCTAAATGCCCATTAACAGAGGAATGGATAAAGAAAATGTGGTACATATATGCAATGGAATATTACTCTGCCATAAAAAAACAACGAAATAGTGCCACTTACAGCAACATGGCTGGACCTAGAGATTATTGTACTGAGTGAAGAAAGCCAGACCGAGAAAGATAAATATCGTATGAGATCACTTACATGTGGAATCTAATAAAAAATGATACAAAAGAAATTACTTTAAAAAAAGAAATAAACTCAGAGATTTCAAAGCCAACCTTACAGTTACCATCAGTGAAACTGTTGTAGGAGGAAGAACTGGGAGGGTGGGAAAATATATACACCCTACTGAATAATATAGATGATGAAGGAGAACCCACTGTGTAGCACAGGGAAGTCTGTTCAACAGTTTGTAACAACCTATATGGGAAAAAAGAATGGATATATTTGTATGTACAACTGATTCACTTCACTGTACATGTGAAGCTAATACAACGTTGTAAATCAATTATACTCCGATAAAATTAAATTAAAAAAAAAAGCTTTGGCCCACATAGTGAAGACACTGACTCTCTGCAAACAACCCATGTTCAGAAACAGTGTATTATAATGATTATGCCTTCAGACTCTGAAATTAGATTGCCTGGGTTCAAATGCCAGGTCTATAATTTACTTACTATGTGACTTTGGGCAAATCAGCCATCCTCTTTGTGCTTCATTTCCTTCCTCTATAGAAAAAGCTTCTCACAAGGATTCAATGAGAAAACTGAATAATGCGCTCACTACCGAGAGAAATGAGTACTAAAAATCCTACCTATTATGATTTCAGCTCTGTTGAGGAACTCAAGGGATTGACTAACACAGTGTAAGGCATTTTTATCCCCCTAAAAAGGTTCAGTTTCATAGATTGGTTCGGTTTTGTTTTACATAAAGTAATAAGCACCACTGATGTAGGAAATTAGTGGTTTAACTAAGTAAACAAAAAATAATTAGTGCATGCTTAATACGTGCCAGGCACAGGGCAGAGGAAAAACAAAAATAAAAAATAGAAACATTTCTGCTGTCATGGAACTTGCAAATTTGGGGAGGAGAATAGGTAATAACCAAGATAAACAAGGAAAATGGGTGGCATGGCAGACAGCATTAAAGGCTATAGAAGAGATATGATACAGGAAAAGGGGACAGGATACCTCTTGCGTTTAATCGTTTAATCAACCAGCTTCAGCTCAGCCCCTATAGAAAGTTAGGATTATTCTAGCCTTTTAAATAGAAATACATGGCCTGGTTGGGTGGAATAAATAAGGTAATAAGGGGAATGTGTATAGCTCCTGTTTGTAAAACGGGACCAACAGTGGTTGAATTTTCTGAGGTTATGTCTTAAAAGCTCAAACTCGATATGTCCCGCCATCCTTGGCCTGTCACACATGCATCTCTCTGTAATAAAGTGTCACTTTTATTTACTTTTTTAAACTTTTTTTTTTCTTTTAGGGCTGAAGCTGCAGCATATGGAGGTCCCCAGGCTAAGGGTCGAATTGGAGCTTCAGCCGCCGGCCTACACCACAGCCACAGCAACTCGGGATCAGAGCCATGTCTGCGACCTACACCACATCTCAGAGAAATGCTGGATCTTTTAACCCACTAAGTGAGGCCAAGGATCAAACCCACATCCTCATGGATACTAGTCAGGTTCTTAACTCATAAGCCACAACAGGAACTCCCAGTGCCATTTTTAGACCACTGTGCTGTGTTAGAATTACCTCTTACCCCTTTTCCAAAGTTAGACAGAAACACTCCTCGCCCTGAAGGCAGCACAGCGGTTGCATCTGTGTTGATAAGGCTGGCGGTGGTCCAATCTCATTGTATTTGCCTCTTGCAAGTCCTACGGTGCAGTGTTGGCTGGCCCGAGTCATCCTCTGAACTCTACCCCAGAGCCAAGGGAGGGGACTGAGAGCAGTGGGTTGAGGGGATTGGAGTGGAGTTGGCAGCAGCTACAATACAAACCAGGAAAAAGCTGCAGTTTAGCCCATATATAACTTTAGCCTGAAAAAACAAAACTGGGGAGCAGGTTGCTGCAGGGGTGCAGGGACGTGTGAAAGTCAGAGCAGCTATAAAACTTTCCCAAGGGTGAACCCCTCTCATGCATCACCTGCTACAGGGGCAGGGGGCGGGCAGTAGAGGACCCTAATTCCCAGTCATCAGCTCTGGCATCACTCCCCAGGGGACAAGCTCTAGGGGTGACATAAGTTTCATCCCTGTTGATGTGCAACAAGGGAGAGCGGAGGTGAGAGGAAATGAAGGGGAAAGTGCCAAGTCCTCGTCTTACACCAAGTCTTGGGAGAACCCTCCCAGATCACTGGGTACCACGGTCAACAAGGCAGGTATTGTATACACACGTGGATGAGCCAGTGAAGGCTTGGAGAGATGAGATGACTTTCCATAACAAGACTACTCTCTTGTTTGGGCTGGGCTGGTCTGATGGCAAGTAGCAGCAACCTGGATATACTGAGCTTCTGTTACTTGTCACCACTGGGCTCTGCACACAGGTCTGTAGGGCAGCCACCACCCTAGAGGTTGTTTCTACTGTCACCTGCAGGAGAGGCAGGTCCTGGCTCAGGAAGCGCCTGGAGCCTTCCATCACAGACAGAGCTCAGAGGAAGGCAGAAGCTGTCTGGCTCACCTCCGAGGTGCCAGGAGCATTCCCTAAAGTGCCTCACTCTCACAGAAGCTCAGCAGCCACCAAAGCAGATCCGTAGACATGTTTTTAATGGAATCAAATACCATCAAAGGAACAAGCTTCCTCACAGTTACATCCATCAATTGTTCCCAGGTAATGACAAGAGAGGGCATGGATCTCCAAAGAATTCAGTTTTGAGTAGGAAGGGGGAGGTGGGGGCTGGAGAAGCAGCGTTTGGATTTGTCTATAGCTCCAATTTCCTTTCATGAATATTTCATTTAAATCCTGTATTAATCATTAAGTAGTAATGACTGTCTCTGTCTCCCTTGCACTCACTCCGTCTGTCATTCAAGCAGGCTTTTCTGTCTCTCATCATCTTTCCCTCCCTCTTCTCTGTCTACATCCCTGTTCATTCTTTACACCACCTCTCCAATTTTCTTTCTAGGTTTCTCGCTTCCTCTCTCTCCATCCTTCGTACTTTTCTGCTCAGTCAATCCCCCCACCCACCACACACACACACACACACACACACACACTCCTTTCTCTCCTGCTCCTTTGGAATCAAAATATATCTAAAGCCACTGACTTGTCAGCCACACGGCACATATGACAAATCCCATTATAAGCACAGGGAACTATATCCAATCTCTTGGGACAGACCATGATGGAAGATAGTATGAGAAAAAGAATGCATGTATATGTATGACTGGGTCACTATGCTGTACAGCAGAAATTGGCACAACACTGTAAATCAATTATACACTAATAAAAATAAAGTCTGAAAAGAAAATAAAAGATGTGTGGGGTGGGGGAGTATGCCCCAGTTCTAGCAATGTTCAGGGCTTGAAGTGTCCAAAGTGTTCCCATCATTAATAACCCAAAGAGGCCACCCATATAAGAATCCAGCACAGACCCACAATTTATTTCATAAGAGACGATGACTGACTCTGGCACCACAATCCTGTTGTTCTCTTGGCTAGGTGATGGCCTTTCCCATGGCAAATAGTGTCAATTTGTTTGAGAGCATTGATAAAGATCAGAAGGTGAGAGAGCAGGAAGAGAGACACAAAGTTAAGGTTTTATGACTTTCCTTTTAAAAAAAGCAGAAGGGAAAATTATTGATGCCTTTGCATACAAAACCCGTCTGATCTGTCTCCAACTTTATTTTCTGCTGCAGTTTCTCACCCCTGACCCAAATGTTCTCCTTGCTTAAGGCAAGCCTCTGTGTTCAAAGAGTAGTAAATGAACAGAATTTTCTTCCTCTTCTATTTCACACAAGTTACATGTGATAAAGAGTTCCCAGAAACGTTAATAAGCGTTGATAAGAGTGCTTGACTAGAGTGACAAGGCTAGAAAAGACTTCAATTTTCTTGTTTATGTTCCCCACCCAAAATGTTTCACAATGAGCATGTATTATTATTGTAACGGTAAGATAAGAAGTGAAAAATCAGCAACAATTCAAGGAATTCAATGTGTCTAGCCCACCTTCTCCACCAGACTCTCTGATGACTCTCCATCACGTTAACCTCTGCCTGCTCAGAATTATCAGCACTCTTTTGTCTTTATAGCACTCATGTTAGCCTCTGATTGAGTACTTTTATGCCTATTGTCTCATCCAAACTTTCCAACAGCCCTGTAAACAAAGGTGATTGCTCCCGTTTTACATAGGAGGAAAAGGATACTGGAGGAGACGAGTGATTTTCCTATCTTCACATATTTAGTACCAGCCTCAGGTCTCACGTGCGTCTCCTCCAGACCCTTCCAGCTGTTGAGTGGCCATGGTGACCCTCAAAGGGGGATCACTTATTTTCAGGTGCCAGGCATTCACTAGCTCTGAATATGCTGAACATATTCATAAGAGAGAATATGGTCTTCTACTGAAAGCACCCAAAGAGAGCTCTTCTCTCCAAGCTCACACCCCAGGTATATGGCAAGTCCATCCGCTTCACCCCAGGGCAAGTCCCATGCCAGAAGGTCTTAAGAAAGATTCTGATGGAGGAAATAATTCCTTCTCATTCCTGCTGCCCTCCCCCAAGAATATGTGTCTGCAATGTTTGATTTTGCAGAGAAAGTGGCAATACTGGGAGGGCAGATGATAGTGTCAAGACTTCTCTTAATGTGGGGTGACGTGGGCAATGCAACCTCTTGAAGGGACTGGGCCATCTCTGCTTTGAGCTTATCGGCCTGCAGTTGGAAGAAATACCACCATAGGTTGAGCAATGATCCGTCCATTCAGCCCCGCGCTCTGTCCTTATTCACTCATCCCAGCCACCAAGGTGAACTCTTGAGTCATTAAGTCTCTGCCACTTACTCAAAAAGAAATCCTCTTGAATATTTTGGTATGGCTCCCACCGATTATCCTCCCAACTCAAAGTGTCATTTGAAGCTGGTGGAAAATCTGGGAGAAGCAACCAACCAAAGATGTCATCTCTACTTCACCAGCGGTCATGGTCCGTCCTGTCTTCATCTGGCTTCTCTTTTCCCTGGAAGTTAACAAAAAGGCAGTCAGAAGGGGAAGGGGCGACATTTTATGAATTACGACAATGAAACATGAGATGAAATTGAGACCCATGGACTGCAGTAGGCGGGAGCAATTAATGTGTTTTGTAAGTGACTAAGTTAGGTTTGGGTTCAGTGACAGGTGGTCACTGAACAAAATCTCAACAGAAGCGATCCAGAGAAGGAAGAAGAATAATAATAGCTAACATTATCCCGATGAAACCTCAGACAGCCTCTTCTTCCCATCTTGCTGATGGAGAAATGGAGGCACAGAGAGTTAACTTACCCAAGGGCATCCTACGAATAATTGCTGAAGCTGGGATTAGGACTCAGGCAGTATGATTCCAGGACAAAACTTCTTTCTAGGTTTGGTATACATACTGCCCAGGGTACAATGTATCTGGACCACCCCCTTCACACTGATTTGGATTCTCGTGCATTTGAACCAGAGAGAGAGATTGTATAGACACGGAAGAAAGCTGTAAATGTCTCTTGATCATCTTCTAGACAAGTACTGTTCAATAGAATTATAATATGAGCTTCATATGTATTTTTAGTTCTAGTAGCCACATTTTTTAGAAGTAAAAAGAAACAGGTAATTAAATTAATTTTAATAGCACAGGTTTTTGAACACAACATGTCCAAACTATTATCATTTCAACACAGAATCCATATAAAAAGCCATCCCCAAGATATTTTCAATTATTTCGCTCATGTCACATCACACATGGATGAGGCACATTGAAAGGGTTCCCTGGCCTTATGTGGGACAGCACAGCTCGGGACAGCAGTTCTGCATCGTGGGGAACTGTGGAAGACACTGATGCCTGGGCTCCTCCAAAGACTCATGAAATCAGAAACTCTGGATCTAAGTCCAGGCTTTGGTATTTTTATTAAACACAAGGATGCTTCCATGATGTAATTAAACTGTAAAACTCCTGACTGGGAGATTCCTTTTTCACATTCTTACGCCAATTACTTTGCACAGAGCTTGGACATCTATAGATATGGAAAATACGTTCCCTGAACAAATGAGTGGCATTTTGGACTTGCATTTGGGTGTCTTGAAATCTAGTTCTGACTCTGCCACTAAGTAGCAGTGTGACCCTGTGATTTTAGGCCAGAAATTCTCTCTGAGCCTCATCTCCCTCATTAGCAGCAACAACCTCTCTGGACTCACTGCTTGCTCAGCCCTTCTAGCTCTGCAGTGAACTAGCCCTAGAAAAGGTGCCAGGTGCCTACGATGCACAAGCCCCGTCCGGCAATGTGAGCTCCCTTTGTGGATCTTACCTTTATCCTGCCCACTGCCTGGGATCATTGTCAATTACAGGGCACCCTGCTGCGATGCATTTGCTCAACATACATAATCACCATGTCACTGGCATCTCCACAGCCTCGGGAAATTTAAATTGCATCTTTGGGGTCTTAATACGATGTTTCTTTGCTGTTTCACGTGACGCTCCTGAGAGGAAGGCCTTTGTTCGGCGTGCCCAGCAACTACGCTAATAACAGGGAGATGGTGGCGTGTCACCATGTATAGCACAGGAACAGCTGCATCTCTGTGAGCTCTGAGGTGGGGGAAAGGAGGGCACGAGAAGGTAAGAAAAGGTGCCCTCTGTGTGAATGCTGCTCACCTCTGTGGTTCTGTAAAGACAAGAGAAAAAGAGCTACGAACCTTAGCTCTAGTTTGGGCACACTAAGATGGGGGGCACTTGGTTTGTTCATCTATTTGGTCATGAGCAAGAAGGGAGGAGGGAAGAGGGGTGCTGTCACTCGCCTTTAGGATAAACCCGTCCTCCAGCAAAGCATCACAACATCTACAATCTACACTCCACCAGCCCCAGCACCTCCTCCTCCATTCCTAGTTCTCTCTGCCTCCCCTTATGCTTGCCCTACACCCCAGCCATGCTGGACTGAGAGCTGTTGCCTGAACAGACCCCTTGTATTTGCACTCTTCTTCTTCCTCTTCCTCTTCCTCTTCCTCTTCCTCTTCCCCTTCCCCTTCCCCTTCCCCTTCCCCTTCCCCTTCCCCTTCTCCTTCTCCTTCTTCGGTCTTTTTAGGGCCACACTCGTGGCATATGGAAGTTCCCAGGCTAGGGGTAGAATTGGAGCTGCACAGCCACAGCAACGTGGGATCCGAGCCACATCTTCACCACAGCTCACGGCAATCCTGGATCCTTAACCCACCAAGCGAGGTCAGGGATGGAACATGCAGCTCGTGGATACTAGTTGGATTAGTTACTGCTGAGGCGCAACAGGAACTACCCGCATCTTCTTTGCTTGCTAAATTCTACCCTTTCCATACCACTCACTTGGATGACACCTCTTCCAGGGGGCATCCTTTGCCCCCCCCCAGGAGGCTTAGACTGGATTAGGGATCTCTCCTTTGTGTTCTTCCAACATGCAGGCTCATTCTTAGCATAGGGACTATGGTGATACGGTGCCAATCCTAATCATCTCCATCCCAATAATTGTCATCTCTCTGGTGGGGGGGAATTATGTCTTTTACTCTTCATCCCTAGCACTGGGTGGAACATGGCAGACTTAATTGGATGGATAGATGGAGGGAAAGGGAGAGACAGAAAAAACGTATTCTGACAGAAGAATATGGATGTTGTAGACTGAGTTGTGTCTCCCTCAAACATCATTTGTTGAAGGCCTAGCTCCCAATGTGCCTTTATTGGAGACAGGGCCTTTAAGGAGGTAATTAAAATTAAATAGGTTCATAAGGGTGGGGCCCTTACCCAATATGATTGGTGTCCTCATAAGGAGAGAGATACCTGGCATGGGGTATGTGGGGACAAAGCCCATGTGGGACCCTGGAGGAGTCCCCACATGTGTCAAGGAGAGAAGCCTTCAGGGAAACCAACCCTGCCAACACCTTCAACTTGGATTTTCAGCCTCCAGAACGGGGAAAAAATAAAGTGCTGTTTTTTTTTCAAGCCTCTGAGTCTGTGTATTTGGTTATGGTAATCTTAAAAGACTAATACAGCACATGGTGGAAATCTTTAGCCCCAAAATAGGAACTGGGAAAGAAGAAGAGATATGGCAGCTATGTCAGTAAGCTGCCCAGAGGTGCCCTCCATAGAGAAAGTGCCGGGGAGAGGGTCCTGCTGCCATGCCCGGAGGATGCTTCCCAGCTGTGCCCTGCTAATGACCGAGCCAGCAAGGAGACCAGAGCCAGGCCATTTCCGCCCAATGCAGGATGCCTCTAGCAGGCAGTCTTTGCACTGTGCATCCCCACCTGCTGGCTGAGACTTCATTGGAGCTGGTGTGCGGTCTCTGCTCTTTCTACCTCCTCCTCCTTCCTTCTCTTGCTTCGCAGGGGTCAGACACACCCACACAGCAGCCTGAGCCTCTCTCCACCCAGCCCTAGCCCCTCTTCCTTTTTATACTACACCAATATTTCCCCCGTCGAAATTCTTACCCATTTAATTCAGTCCTGACAGTTGCTTTTCAGAGACCCCAAAGTGAAAAAGGGTATGGGAAGGGGGCCCCAATGAGTGCTCTTTGCTTTAGAATCATCACCTGTTTATATGATCCCTCTTTGAGAGTACAGAATATTTGTCTCTCTCTCTCTCTCTCCTTTTTTTTTTTTTTTAAAGGGCTGTAACCATGGCATATGGAGGTTCCCAGGCTAGGGGTCGAATCAGAACTGAAGCCGCCAGCCTCACCACAGCTGGCAATGGTAATCTGAGCCACATCTGCAACCTACACCACAACTCATGGTAACGCCGGATCCTTAACCCACTGAGCGAGGCCAGGGACCGAACCCACATCCTCATGGATACTAGTCAGGTTTGTTAACTGCTGAACCATGGTGGGAACTCCGAGGGGACAGAATTTTATTCCCTTTGTGCAGAGGAAGAAACTAAGCCTGATGGAGAGGAGCTGCTTGCCTCACCATCAGGATGCTGTTAATGGAGCTGCATCCTATCTCCAAAAGTGATGCACACGTGCTGCTCTGCCTTCTTCTAGTGCTCCACGTGCCTTAGGCCCCGCGAGCACTGATTCTTTTTTTATTTTTTAATTTTTAAACCTTTTCAAAATTAAAGTATAGTTCATTTACAGTGTTTCTTCAATTTCTGTTTCACAGCGAGTTGACCCATTCACACACAGTTCCTTATGCTGTACAATAAGTTCTCATTGCTTATCCATTCCAAATGCAATAGTTTGCACTACTGAGCCCCAACTCTCCTTTCATCCCACTCCCTCCCTTCCCCCCTTGACAACCACAAGTCTGCTCTCCATGTCCATGATCTATTTTTGTTTTGTAGAGAGAGTCATCTGTGCCATATTTTAGATTCCACATATGTGATATCATGTGGTATTTTTCTTTCTCTTTCTCACTACTTCATGTAGTATGAGAATCTCTAGTTGCATTCATGTTGCTGCAAATGGCATCATTTCATTCTTTTTTATGCCTGCATAGTATTCCATTGCATATATGTACCACATCTTCTTAATCCACTCATCTCTCACATGCCTTTGGCCCCACGAGTGCTACTTCTACCTGAGCCTGTGAGCTGCTTTTCCCAGTACTGGGACTCTGTTGCCAAGCTTCCAAGAGGATGTCTCCATGTGGTTTCCATAATATCATCCTTCACTTACCCTGGTAAGTAGGTGGCCAGTCATACCCTGAAGGCTGGATAGTCATTCCTTGAGATAAAACTGGAAGGGTAAAGAGAGGTTCCAATGGAAGACCAGGACACAGCAGGAACTTCTCAGCAAAGGCCAGAGCCCATGCCAAGGCCAGGGGCCAGAGGATGTGGTGTGATGAGGGGGAGAATGACAGGACTAAACACGGAGCCCAGAGGCACATCACAGAGAAAATGTTCTTTTTCACCATTGATTCCCTAGGGCCCAGGTGATGCCAAGCGCTTGGCAGGCACTTGAGAAATATGCCAAGACACTCAGCCATTGAGCTCATTAGTATCAATTTGACTACTAGGTTAAATGTATTCAATACAAAAAGCATTCAATATAAAAATAAACAATGGCTTTATCTTCTTTCCCTTCTTTTTTTTTCATTCCACATCACTGAGTTTAAGGGGAATTCAAGGCAGACACAAGTCAGGAATGGACAGAGCTGGTCAAGAGAGTGGATCCTTCTGAAATCTCCCTAAGGACGTATCCCCTCCCGTGTTCTCAGGCTGGCAGTACAGCAGCTCCCAAAGAGTTAAGCCCTGGCAGGATGCCCAGTCTGCAGCCTGGAGACCAGTAGCTTCCTCCTTCTCCACTTCTCAATCAATCACGTGAGATTTTCTGGTACCCTCACTCAAGTTATCCTTTGATCATTGTCTTGTTCCCTGTTATAAACCCATTCTCTGTCTTGCCCCAGCAGCAGGGGAGGCGAGCTGTGTGTGAGCAGACTGACTTCAGCTTCCTTGGAAGAGGCCACCTGCTGATACCTTCACTCTCCAGGACTTCAAAGAGGAGCCCCAGACTTTTAAACACAGTGGGGGGAGCAAGGCTGGAAATAGATGCAAACCTAGTGAAGCCTGGTGTGTTCTCTTTCAGCTTCTGGCAGGACCCTTCCCTAAGGAGCCACAGTGATGAAAAATATTGGTTAAATGAAGTGGGGGCCAGAAGCAGTGAGCAGACATGGGGCTTTAAACCAGTCCTGGGTGCCCCAGGCTAAAAATTTCTCTCCACTGGGTCTCAATTCCCTTATCCATAATATAGGGACTGGATTAATGACCTTTTAAGTGCCCTTCAGTTTGGGCAGATATATTACTTCTGCAGAGATGAATGGATGAAAGGATGGATGGATGGATGGACTGATTGATTGATTAAAAAACAGAAACCTAAATTACATAAAGACAGATGGTAGATGATAGTAAAGATGATAATAGAAATAGATGGTGATAGGTACATAGATAGAGAGACAGAGAGATAGAGAGATGAGATAAGAGAGGGCAAGAGGGGGAAGTTCATAGCAAAAACGGCATAAGAAGATTTGGATCCAAACAAGGACAAGACCCAGGTTTGAATCCTTATTTCACCTGTTTTTGGCAGATTTTACCTTGTTCCAAAATCTGTGCATTATCTCAGATATTTAACTTCTCTGAAACACAATTTGCTCAACCGAAGTTAGAGAAGACAATTTTACTTCGTATCAGGCCTAAATAAGGTAATATATAGAAATTATCTTGTATCGCCCCATAGTTGCCTGTTAGATATGAAATAATTGAAAACTGCCAAAGCAGTGGAGAAGTTCATTGTCTCTCAGAATCTGCGGGAGAAATGAGACACGTGCAGTTGCCAAATAGAGTCAACTGCCTACTGAACATCTCTACTTAAGATCTCACAACTATCTCAGACTCATCCTGTTCCAAACCAAGAGCTTCACCTATCCCCTCACCCTCCCCTTGGTCCCCCTCCGCCAAGGGTAGGAGCAATCATCTGTCAAGTCTCTTAAGCCAGAAATCTGAGAGACATTTCTGAGCTTCCTTCTCCCCAGCGCTTCAGTTAAATGTGTCACCAATTCATACCAGGTTGACTTCCCAAATACGCCAGTCACCCACTTTTCAACTCTGCATTGACATTCTTCTAAGTCAAGACATCATCATCTTTCTCCTGAACCACTCTAGGAACCTCCTAAATGTCCTCCTCCTCTTTTCTTGTCCCCCCACATCCTTTAATCTAACCTCCCTACAGCAGCAGAGGTCAGGCCACTTGGCCCCTGAAAGTCCTTCAGTGTCCCCTTTTGCATTTCAGATATGATCCAAATAGTTTACCGTGGCCAGCAGGGCCCCTGTGGCTTGGTGCATCTTGTCGCAGATCCCAGCTAAGTCCCAGGCCTGAACCACAGCGCTCTTCTTCCATATCCTCAAACACACCAAGTTATTTATTTCTCACTTCAGAGTCTTTATTTCCATAGGCACCTGTTCCTCTGATCTAACCCCACCCATCCCATCCTGTAGGCTGATTAATATCTACCCATCTTCCACCACGAATATCACTCAAAAGATTTCCCTTGACTCTTCCATTAAATTAGGCCCCCAGTTACACCCTCTGTTATGGATCCCTATGACATTTTGGAACTCTGTGTTTATATACGTGATTCCCTGTTTAAATTCTGTCTCCCGAATCAGATGGCAATGTCCACAAGGGCCGAGATTTTTCTTTTTCTTTTTGCTATTGCTGGTCACCACTACATCCCCATTCCTTACTTCCAAATGCATATAAACATTTAATGTCATTAAATACTTGTTAAATTGTTGAATGAATAAAGGAATGAAGTTTTTGTCTCTTCAATGGCTTCTAATAAAAACCACCACTAAAGTTTAATGCTAATAATATTTCATTACCTTTTAAGAGTTGAACCTCAAACACACTTAGAAAAGGATATCTCCACTTTGATTTTTCTAGTTTCTTGGAATCAAGGGACTCAGAGTTGAAGGGAAATGCAAAGCCTTCTCATCCCATCTTCAACCTGGAATTGGAAGTCACTAAGGATTTTTTTATCCTTTGCTGGCCTTCATTATAAAAGGATCTGGGAGTTTCCATTGTGGCTCAGTGGGTTAGGAATCCAACTAGTATCCATGAGGATGCAGGTTCAATCCCTGGCCTCGCTCAGTGGGTTAAGGATCTGGAGTTGCCATGAGCTGTGGTGTAGGTCACAGATGTAGCTCGGATTCTGTAGCTGTGGCTGTGGCTGTGGCTGTGGCGGGCAGCTGCAACTTCAATTTGACCCCTAGCCAAGGAACTTCTATAAGCGGCAAGTTCAGCCCTAAAAAACATTTTTTAAAAAAATAAAGAATTTTTAAAAAATCTGTTAGTGATGAAATGGTGAAATTGAAGTTTTGTTTTTCTTAACTATTTTCCAATTAATTATTTTATTACTCATAATGAAAGTAATATGAAGAAATGCAGTTTCACTGCCCTGGTTTATATAGTCAATAGGATTGAATCCTTGCGATAGGTAAAAGGTTGGCCCAGATTTTGTATTACTGTCAACATTATTAGCATAAGCAAACATTTACTGACCACAGATCTATACTATGTGAAGTGCTGGGCTCTTTTTATGCCATTAGGTAACTGCAGTCCAAAAATATTGAGGATTTTTTTTCCCTAACTTACACAATTTATAAAAATAACCCTAACTGGAAAGTCTCACTTTGAAATCCACACATTGCACAAATTAAGAAACGAAGGCAAATCCCTATAGCAGTTTATTGGTCATAACACAAGTTACTACCAGCTTCTACATGCCCATCTCTAGATTCTCAGTTTTCAACTTATCCAGTTGCCTCTTTCCCCTAGTAGAATCTTCTTTCTTAACAAGTTCATTTTTTTAATCCTTTTTTAGTGATTATAAAATCAAATACCTACTCCAGGAAAATTCCTGCAAAGTAAAAAGGTATTATTAACCCACAATTCTATCAGCCAGAGGTAACATTGTTCATTTTAACTGTCCAGATGCATAAAGTTGCATGCTAATAATGTCAAATCTACTGTAGGGATTTATTGGTGGCACCATTTCATTTCATGGAAAAAGCAGATACCAGTGTTCTTGCTATTTTTGAAATCACCGAAGAGTAATCAATAACCTCCCTTGACATGTTGATCAAACAATCCTTGTTGGTTAATATTGACCAACTAATTTAAAAGTTTCAAAGGAGTCGTACACAATTTGCCCGAGTTGACTTGGAAACGATGCCCAATCCGGTTAATGTTTACACCCACGAGGTGCTCACCTCCACAAAAACCAGCCTTGCACGTCAGCCCCACGGGGAAGGACAGCTCACGCCAGAGTTAAAGGAGGGCTCCGAGATAAAGAGTAACCCAGCCGGAAAGCCGAGGTTCAAACACATCTGGTTTCCATTAACTGGGATTGCAAAAATCTCTTCAAAGGCAGAGAACACTCCTCCCTCCACACCGAAAAGCTCCTGCTTCCTCCAAGACCGTAGGTCCAGGAAAAGGTCCTGAATCACAGAATGGAGCCCCAGGTTAAAGAGTTAGCATTTTATGCTGATTCTATTTGAGGTTTTGTTTATGACACAGATAACATAAGCTTATCACAAACAAACAAAAAACACCAGTCATTACAAACAAAAAGAACTGACGGATATCACAGCATTATTAATGCCCCTGAAAATATACAACAATGGAGTTCCCGTCATGGCTCAGTGGTTAACAAACCCGACTAGTATTCATGAGGACACAGGTTCGATTCCTGGCCTCACTCAGTGGGTCAAGGATCCGGCGTTACTGTCAGCTGTGGTGTAGGTCACAGATGCGGCTGGGATCACGCGTTACTGTGGCTGTGGCGTAGGCCGGCAGCTACAGCTCCTGTTAGACCCCTAGCCTGGGAACCTCCATGAGCTGCAGGTATGGCCCTAAAAAGACAAAAAATAAATTAAAAAAGGAAAATACATAACAAAATGAAGTCATACCAATGTTTTAACATATTGCTATTTTGCTGTCATCCCTTCTAATATTTTGAAGTTGCCCAGTTTCTGATCGAAAGGATGTGTATTAAAATTAACAGTCAATCCATTTTGACATTTGTACATTTTGATTGCTTGCAGTTTTCCCTGCTATAAACACTTTAGCAATGAGCTTTTTTCCATTCAGCAACACATTCCACAAAGATTTATTGAGCTCCTACAATGCCAGGCACATAGTCCTTAAATATTTTCATCATCTCTGTAATTACTTCTTTAACATAAAGTTCCCACAAGTGGAACTCTTGGTCAAAGTATACTTTTTGGATTTTAACAGGAATTGCCAACTGCTCCCCAGAGATGTTGTATCAGAAACAACTTCTATCACCACCCGAGAAAATCTACTGCTTCGCCTGAACTTCACCAAGGAAAGCAGAAAGCCTGGCTAGGGAACAGTGCTACTCAAGTTGGTCTTTCAACCAGCAGCATCAGACATGAGACCAACTCAATCATCGCCTCTTGTAGGTGGGACCCAGTAAGCTGGGTTTTAACAATCTCTCCACATGTTTCTTGCGCTGATTAAAGTCTGAAAATTATTGATTTAAAGCACAAGAATCAGAGCTATGAAGTGTCCAACCAACTCACTCCCGTCTCCGTGACGGCCCCCACTGGCGTCCTGTCTCCAGGACAGGACAGGACAGCTAACTCCTTACCCAGGGGATTATAAACTCAGCTTTGCAGATCATTTGGCAAGAAAGTGAAATCCAGGAGTTTCCCCTGCTGTGCAGTGGAGTAAGGATCCAGTGTTGTCTTTGAGGTGGCGTGGCTTCGATCCTTGGCCTGGGAACTTCCCATACACCTAGGGTGTGGCTGAAAAAGGAAAAAAAAAAAAGCAAACTCTAGATCTAAGGTGGGCAAAACATAGAGATGAGTAGAAAGCAGAGAGCAAAGCGGTCCTTTGTAGGGAGACCAAGAAGAGAGAGCACAGGGTTTCTGTGGGAGAAGCAGCAGGTGGAGCCTGGAGCTTTGGCTGGAAGATTGGCCTTAAAGGTTGACCCCACCTCACTTTTAACTCTGTAACCTTGAACAAGCACTTAATTCTCTTGATCTCAATTCGCTCTTTTGCTTATCAGGAATGAAACATCCCCTCTTTCAGGCTGTCAGGCTCACACATGTTCAATATTTTGATTGTAAAGCTTTTCTTAATTGCTTAGTATATAAAATAGAAAAACACCTGACACTTTATCGTGCTGGTAAACAATCCATCCACAAAACACTTAAAGAAGCCAAAAAAAAAAAAGTTACACGAAATGCTTTAGAAACGGTAAAGCCCTGTCCACGTTAGGGGGTGACGTTATCAGAGACGTGGGCTTAAGGGAAAGGCTGCCCTTCCTGTGCTGTCCCTCTTCCCAGTTCTGACCATGAAATTCACTTCTTCCCCATGAACCTTCAAAGGCCCCATTTATCAGCCGTCAGAGCACAAAGCAAACTGCCTCCCGGGCTTCCTTTAAGGGGTATCACTTACACTTCCCAGTTGGAATATTACCTTTCTTATCTGCAGACTGCAGAAATGCATGGGCCACCAACTCTCTAAGTTGTATGGAAAACTACTTAGATGGAGCATCCTCATGGCAGAGAAGGGAAGAGACTGTGAAAGTTGAAACCACTGTTGAGGAAGGCAGCATGATGTGTGGAGTTCAAAAAGAGGAGCTCAGATCCCGGCCCCCTCACTAGGATGAAGAGGAAATCTTTGGGCATCATGAGAATAATATGGCCAAAAGATAACCCTTGGTTTCCCCTTCAAAACCTGTTTTCCCCCAGATTTTCCCATTTAAGGAAATAACTCCATGGTGTCTCACACCAAAAAATCTGAATTATTGTTGATTCTTTTCTTTCGCTCACCTTCTGGGTCCAACTGGTCATTATGTCCTATTGACCTTAAACAAGTTGCTTAACCTCCCTAAGGGTCAGGTTCCTCCTCTGAAAAATAAGGGATGATAATGTATCTCATCCCAGACTGTTCAATAATTCATTTATTCAACATCCTTCTAGTTCTTGATCAGCCACCCTGCTGGAAATCCCAACAATCAGTATTGAGTGTAAAGTGACACCTCTGAGATCCACGGGATAAATATTCGTGGGGCTCAGACTAAGCCCCAGACCTGGCACCGGGGACATTGCAATGAAAAAGACAGGAGCGCCCCTGCTCTCTTGGAGCTTAGAATCCAGAGGGTCAAAAGTAGGCAAGGTGGATTTCAAAGTAAGTGTTGTGTAAAGAGGGACTTAAAATGAGATGATTCGAATAGAATAGTTGTGTGACTACTTAAAACTGTGTGGCTGGGGGTGGCCTCTCTAAAAAGGTCACATTCAGGCTGAGAACTGAGCGACAAGAAGAAACCAGCCACATAACCAGGATGATGGGCCAAGACACACCCATCAAAAGGAAGAAGGCAGTGCAAAGGCCCTTGGGCCAGAGTGAACTTAGAAAGTTTAAGGAGCGTCAAGAAGGTTAGCAGGGCCGGATTATGAAGATTCCTAGAGCATCCAGTCAAAGAGGGTGGTGGAAGCAGATCACAGGGTTTCACAACCCACAGACCATGGGAACATTTTTGAAGGTTTTTTTTTTCTCAGTGATAAGGGAGGGCAGCAAAGTGTTTGAAGCAGAAGAATGATTTAAGTCTTTATTTTCCTTCGTAAAAGATCAATCCAAGTGCTTTGTAGGGGATGGCTTGTAGGATGACAAGAGTAGAAAGAGGACCAGGGAGGAAAATATTTGCAGTGGTTCAAGTTAGAGGAGATGGTGGCTTAAACTGGAGTAGAAACAAGGGAGCAGGTTAGCAGTGGGAGATCCTGGATGTGTTTCAATGGCAAGTCAAGAGGACGTCATGACCCATTAGACCTAGAAGGTGGAAGAAAAAAAAATCAAAGATAACTCAGAGTTCTGGCATGAAAAACGGTGAAGGTACTTAGTGGACAAAATCCAAGGAAAAGAAGGTTTGCAAAAGGAAATCAAGAGTTCTGCTTTGGTCCTGTTACTGTTATGATGCCTCTAGCACCCTCATGGAGATGTCAAGCTGGCATTTAGTTATCTAAGTCTGAGGAGGTAAAAATTGGAGAGTAACTGGAATCCCAGATTCCATTCGAGGGTCCATTTCTGAAAGGTATTAATTACATATTTATATGTTCTGGACTCTGCTACGTCTTAGGAAAATTCAGCTGAAAGACATAATTTCTACCTTGAGATACTCTCACTATTTTTACCATGGGAAAAGGAGACAGATAAAAGAGATACATGTCGTTGTCTCTGTGGTAGCACAGATTCTATCCCCAAGACAGTGCAGTGGGTTAAGGATCCAGTGTGGCTGCAGCTATGACATAGGGTACAGCTGTGGCTCAGATTTGATCCCTGGCCTGGGAACTTCCACATTCTGTGGGCGTGGCCCCTCCAAACCAAACAAAGACAAACAAACTAAAAAGGGATACCACTTCATTTAGTAAGTACTAGGATGAGGTGTTTGTAAGATGCTAAACCATGTGACTTTCAACCATGCTCTTAGGCTCCTCTGGTCCTCGGTTCTGCTGCCCGCAAATGGGGATAAAAGCACCTGCCTGGCCAACAAGACAATAGGCCATCATCTCAAAGGAAATGGTGCTGATGGAAGTAAATGGAAAACAAAGAGCCTGGATTATTATCCCCCTACCAAAAAAAAAAAGAAAGAGAGAGAGAGAGAAGAAAGCTGCATGAAGGGCTTATTCATAAACTTAGAAGCAAAACACAGGGCTACGTTCTGGCTGATAGGACTTAAATGAGCCCACCTATCTAATCACTGCAGCAGGAAATGTAATTCTCCACAAAGCCAGTATTGCTAGGAGGGAATTTGCATGAGGCCTAAGATCGGACGGAAAAGTTCCTCTCCTGCTGCTGCAGCTGAGTGATAGCTCCTGAAAAACATGCACAAAGGACTTGGTGGCTGTTTGTTCCAGGCCAGCTTGCCCTTGACCCCAAGCGAAAGCTCAACCTTCAAACATTCTACCGATGACATCACCCTGTCCAATGGTGAGAGCGATGAGCCAAGGAGTGGATATGCCCCGTGTTAGAACTATGACACTGTCCCCTGATAACAGCAGCATGTGACCAAGTCCCTTAGCCTCATTTTCCGAATTATAATATGGTTGCGCAAACCATCTCCCAGGTAACTGTGAAGATTTATCAAGACAATGAAAGCACATAGCATGGGGGGTGGTGCCAAATGACTGTCCTAACAATGGAGGGCAAAAATGGTATATGCATTCATTCCACTTTCGCACTCAAGGAGGCCACAAATGGGTTTTGTAAATCTGGATATTGTCTACACTAAGCAGAATGGAGGCACTATGCGTGTCTGTGGAATAAACAGGGGCAGAATAACTACACGAAGTACTTGAAGGACACAATAAGAGACCTCTGGCTACAAATGCTTTCCCCTGTACCAGGGACCCTTTCCTACTGAGTCCAGCTGGTGCCCAGAAGCTGGAAAAAACAATTTTATGATTCACAATTTCAATAGCACCTTTGTTGGAGAAGGCTGACATTGGCACTCAATGAGAGAATAAAGAACAGTTCCCATCACTGTATAATTACCTCCATTTCTTCCTCCCCCCTAAAGAAAGGCAAGGCTTACTTTGACAAAGGAAATGTTAAAACCTGCTTCTGCTCTGGGCAGGTTAAAAAAACACGTCATTTTAAGATTCCTCTGAATGTGATCGACTCATACAGCAGGGAGTATATTCATTGCAATAAATTATCTTCACCTTGTAAAAGTTGACTTACACAAAAAGTGAAGGTTTGCTTAGGCTAATATTTTCCAAATTATATTGATTTGGACATTGGATCTATGGGATGTTAGTAGATATTAGTGGGAAAAAAGTGCCCTGGGATACCTAGGTTTGGAAAGACTAAGGTAAGACTTAAAACTACTGTGAAAATTAAAGAGTTCTTTCTACTGTTGAGTTTCATCTTTAGAACCTCAGTCTCCAATAGAAGGTAAATCATTGCCCAAATTCACTGGCTCCCTAGAGCATCTTAGAGGACTTTGGGAAATGCTGCCTGGAATCAGGGGAAGGGACCAGATTAACTTGCCAAACCCCTTCTGGACCAAATCAGCTGTTCATTTCCCACCACATAAAATTCAGTTGGAAACTACAAATATGCTGCGGATATTTGCAAACTCTGCAAAATGTTCTTTGACATCCCCATGACTCCACTTAGGTATTCACATAAGGATTCAATTATTCATCAAACTTATATTAGAAATCTGCAATGGACTAGGCACTGTGATTATGGCAGAGGCAGAGGGCTGCTCTCTTAGAAAGATGATGCTCTCGAATTGTAAAGATGAGAGAGAGAAGGGAATCCCACATCAGAACAGAGGATTTTTAGGATTAGAGAAACCCTGGAGAGGTAGGGTGCAAAAGAAGCACCTGCGAGGAGTTCTCCTTATAGTGCAGTGGGTTACGAAACTGACTGCAGTGGCTCAGGTAACTGAAGAGGCACAGGTTTGATCCCCGGCTAGGCACTGTAGGTTAAAGGATCTGGCATTGCCACAGATGTGGCACAGTTCTCAGCTGTGGCAAAGATTCAGTCCCTGACTTGGGAACTCCCACATGTCATGGATGTGGCCATAAAAAGTAAAAAAATAAAAATAAAATAAATGAAAAAAAAAGGGCCTGCAGCAGATGGAGAGGTAAGAGTTGAATTTAATCAAATGTATTTATTGAGAGAGTCCTGTTAGAAGCTCTTTGCTAGGTGTAAGGAGCACAATAGGAAACAAGGCTCTAGGCTGGTCTTTAAAGAGTTAACTCTCTGTTGAGTAAAAATAAAAGAGGATCAGATTTTGCTTTAGAAGGACACTTTTGGCTCCCATGTGGAAGGACAGGATGATGACTAGGATCTAGGTAGTAAAATCTAAGCAAAAGTTATAAAAGCTGACTTATAGCAATGGCAGTGAAAGTGGGGAGAAGCAGATACACTGACAAAATACTAAGGATACAGAACAGACAGAATGAGATAAATGATTGAATTTGGCGATCAAGGGAGAGCTAAAAATCAAGACACATGTTTTAGAAAGTTAGCTTTCAGCAATTAGGTAGAAAGTTGCACCAATTCCTGAGCTGGGTGAACACATGGAGGGGTCACCAAGGGAAGACAGGAGAGGGGGACTCAAGGTGTCGGGGAATACTCAAGAGAAGATTTCTGATAGGCAGTTGAGGACCTGAATATGCCAGCTGAAAACTTAGAAGAGGGAGCAGGCCAGCGGTAGACATTTGAGAGTCATCGGCATGGAGACAGTAGCTGAGGTCACGAAAGTAAAAGCTACCATCTGGGAGAAGCGTGTACAATGAGGACCAAAGAGCCTCCAGAAACACCGTCTTATGGACATGCTGGTTTTACCCAGTTGGACCCATTTCAGACCTCTGACTCCTGGAAGAGGAAGAGAACAAATTCGTGTTGTTTCAGATACCAAGTCTGTGGACATTTGTTACAACAACAATAGGAAACACATACAGGTAGTCACAGAGGTCCGTAATTCAAGTGGGAACAAAAATATGGTGGACCCCAAGTGTCCTCATCCTAGAAGAAGCAAGGCAAGGGCCAGCATGCCTCCTCCTCCCGGTGCTCACCTACCGTGTGGCTAGAGAAAAGGAGAACGGCCTCCCGGGTTTTTTGTTGGTTTTTTTGTTTTGTTTTGTTTTGTTTTTTTGTGGTCTTAGGCTAAGCACTTCTGCATACAAAGCAGTTGAACAGGCAGAGCTCACACACTGTATGGTGGCATCAATATAAAGTTCAAAACAGGCAAAAGACCTCCACAAGGTTAGAAGTTAGAGTGGAAGGTTATCATTGGGGGAAGAAATAATGTTTGAGAGTAAGCACGTGGGGGACTTCTAGGCGCTAGTTTGTTCTGTTTCTTGACCTAGATGGTAGTTCTGCTCTTAAGGTGATAACACATGGATTGGCAAACATCTTTTGTAAAGGGCCAGATAGGAAATATTTTAGGCTTTGGGGACCATACGTCTCTGTCTCCACGACTCAACCCTGCCTTTGCTGCACAAAAGCAGCCGTCAACAATTCATAAATGATGAGTGTTACTGCATTCTAATAAAAACCCTTTTCACCAAAACAGGTGGGAGCCCGGAAAGAGCCTGCGGGCGGGGGTCGGCTGACCCCTATGATAAAGTACAGAGCTGTGTGCTTATGATCTGTTCGCTTCTTGCAGGAGGGAGTTGACCGACCCCATGATAAGGTACAGAGCTGTGTGCTTACGATTTGTTCACTTCTTGCATGTATTTCATTGTTCAATTTTTTTAAGTTCAAAATCTGATAAACACTAAAACAGAGCCGGATTCTGGATCAGAGCGCCTGGATTTGATTCCTGACTCTTTTCTCCAAGTGCTCTGTAACGCTGGGCTGCTTGACCTCTCTGTGCCTCTGTTTCCACATTATAACCTGGGGACAATAACACCACTTGCTTCGTAGGATTGTCGTGACATTGAAATGAGATAAAACAGGTACGATGTTTACAGCAATACCTGGTGTATAGACAGTCTTTGATCAATATTCGCTATTATTTTTATTACTGATGTTCTCAGCAAATTATGTAAATGTTGGCACTGTTAGCCCTGTGTGACAGATGAGCAACTGAAGCAGCCATTCTCTTGCCACAGTCTTTCAGTGGCCCTCAAGCTCTTCAGATTTCTTAAGCTGGTGTACAAGGCTCTTTCATGCCTCTAAGTCTTATTTCCAGCCACAAGAGATCATCCATCACAGCAACTTACAAGTCCCTCACCACACAGTATTCTTACAGTCCTGGACATTGGGGAATGCTGTTCTGTCTGCCTAGAATAGCTTTCATCTTGACTGTTCTCTTCAAATCCTATTTACGTATCTCTTCTGTGAAGCTTCGGAGTCTTTGGTGCCAGGGATTAGTAACGTCAGAACTTGAACAAGTGCATCAGTTATCATTTTTTTCTCATTCTTATTTGTCTATGTTTGTTAAACACATTCAAGGCACCCAGAACATGTCTGCTGAAAGGACTACATATCTGTGTCACCCTGTGACCATAAGCTATTATTCAGCCGTGAGTGCCCAGCTCCTAGCACAATGACCAGAACACAACTTGGTGTCCGATCAATATTTGTGAGATGGATCAATAAACTGATTGGAACCAGCCCCAAAGCCTGGTCAAACAAGCAGAGCCAAGATGAAGAGAAGCGTAGACCCGATCTCGCTTAGCCCCGTAGAGAATTCCAGCCATCACATATTCTCCTATCAAAGGATAATATTATAACAGTCTTATCTGTAGTTTACAGCACAGGGTAAATTCTATGGATGTTGCCATTATTGTTGCTCACATTTTCCAGGCGTAACAACCAATAAAATACATGCCCACCACTTCCTGGAGAGTCAAAGAGAGACAAATACCCAGTGGAGGCAATTACACTCCACATCTGCCGCCCACTATTGTCTACGATGCCCGTAGAATTCAAGAACTTGCCATTCATGCTCGACAGGGCCTCAGAGACCACCTAGAACATCCTCATCATTTTGTGGATGTGGGAAAAAATAATTCGTAGCGTTTTCTTTTTTCTAGCTTATTTCCCCATGGTGTTTCCCCACCTCCCCGGACTTGATAAGACATAATACTGTTTAAAAACCATATTTTATTTCACTTCTAATCACTTAAAATCATACAAATGCATATATGTACATAGCTGAGGAAACATGATGAAAATTATTTGGGAGAAATATTGTTATGTAACCAGGATCTAAAAAGAGAAAAAAAATAACCTGGGGTACAATTTCACCATTTGTCAATAATGACAGTTCATGATATGGAAATCATTTTACACAGGAATTTCTAAGCAGAGTCATGATGAGTATAATGTCCACATTTGAAGGAGAGCAGAGTGTTGAAGAAATAAAATAATAGACGGCTTGGTTATATCACAAATCATTAACGGGGAGGGGGATGTATTATTAAAACTACTCTTCATTCTTAGGGGAGTTTCTAGAGGCATCTAGAGCTGCCTCCTATTCTGACCAACTCCTACAACTCTGGAAACTGGTTTCCCATATTCTGCCTCATCCCAGTGTGCCTCCCTGCAGTTGGGAAGAAGAAATGAAGAGCCATATGAGGACCGCCAGCCCCACTCTTAGAACTCTGTTCTAGAAAATAAGACGCAAAACCTGATTAGCAATAAGGTTCTTCATGCTCTGATCTTGCTTCTTTCATGCCATCCCCCTCTCTCTAGTGTCCTGTGCAAACCCTGTGTCCCAATCAAGCCAGACTTCTCCCTTATTTTGACTCGGTGTCTCTCCCATGATTTGTGCCGCTTTACCAGCCCATTGGCTTGCTCTGTCCCCAGTTCTGAAGAGTTCAGTGTAGAGCCACTTCTCCGTGACTGTCCCGCAAACAGTCGCTGCTTGACAGCCGCGGTGGGCAGCTCTCCTTCCCGTCCATCGTTGCTTAGCTATCCCTCCACCACCGCCCGTAGATCACAAGCTCCTGGAGACAGACTGTGACCTACACCTCAGTGTCTAGCCCAGTGTCAGGGAATGCGGGTGCGCCAATTGAATGGATGAAAAAGTAGAGCTCTGGGGAGAAACCAGATTCAAATAGGATGGGAGTGGGGGATGACATCATAAAGTTTTCCCAATAATTCTGAGCAACAAGGTCAGCTGGTCCTTATAGATGGACTTCTCAGAGACTTTCATAGGCATATGTGCTTAGTCAATATCCAAGGATGAATATTTACTAAGTACTTAGTCAAGATGTATCTCCCAAAATACCCATCCGTGGAACACTGTGTGTGTGTGTGTGTGTGTGTGTGTGTGTGTGTGTGTGCGCATGTGCATCTGTGTGATGCCTCTGTTAACATCTCCTAAAGTGCTACCCAGGAGATGAAATTTTAGGCTTCCCCAACTTGACCATTTCCTTACGGGTGAAACCATTAACAGAGTATGTTATCTATCAATGTCTAAGGTATAAATCCCATGTGCAAGGTTAGAACACCTACAAACAGTTGAGTTGAGTTAAACTCAAGAATCCTTCAAGTCAGCTTTGAGGCTGATGTTCCTGCAAGGAAGCAGTTCTTCCCCTGAAGCTCCAAAAAAAATCCACCTGGACTTTTGACCTAGAAACATCTTGCACATTTTCCATGGAAAAACAAAAAGAAATGGCAGTACCAACTTTCCTGGCTTCTATTCTTTTCATCTTTAGGGAAGAAAAGGGTGCCGGAATAACTTCTCACCATTACATTCACATAATGTATTTTTGGTTTCTCTGTATATAATGTGCTGAATATACTGAACACAAACCCACCTTTTGAAACCCTGGTAATTTCCCCACAAATGATGTTTTATTGGCATAAACTTCTTTCAAACGATTTATGCAATGTTTTCCAATTTCAATGTTTTGAATCCTTCAAGTATTTAATAAATGAATAAGGTAGAAAAGCAATGTGATTCTGAAATTTATTCAAAAAACATTTACTGAACAATTACTATGTGCCAGTGTTGAAGGTACAAATGTTCAGGTCCAGAAGATGAAAAAAAAAAAAAAGATCTACTATCAAGAAGACTGCTATATCTTTACAAAAATTTATCATTTTTTGTGTATATATCTATCTATATCGATCTACATCTATCTATATATATATTAACTGGTTTACCAGGACACCCTTAGTATAAAAACACATGGTAGGTGTTCATTGCATATTGAGGAAATAAGTGCATAAATGAAGGAATCTATGGACACATTGGAATGTAAGTCTTGACATACAAAGGTGGGGCTACACAAAGGACTGGGAACTGAGAGGAACCTTGCAAATGGGAACCCTCAAATGGACATATTTTAGATACATAGGGACGATAGGAAGGGACTTTCTTAAGTAAGTAGGGTGGCAGGAGAAGAGAAGTGTTTCAAGGGCAATGACCAAACCCATCTGCCCTGAATGGGGAGTTTGGGTTGGGACACAGAACTCACCCTGGAAAGCTACATTGGGAAAAGTCTTAGAAGGACACAAAGTGCCATATTATGGAGCTAGAATTTTATCCTAAAGATAAAAGGAAACCACAGAAAGAAGCTTTGACCTAAAGAGTGATAGATCAAGCTCTTTTTTAGGAAGAACGATGTCTCATCGGGGAAACATTTGTTGGTTAGATATTGAATAAAAAGACCCTTCTCAAATCAGAAGTCCTTGGGAACACAGGTACAAACCGATGCTTCAGCATTCCATTCATGCAATGAATTGAGCAGACAATGCCAGAGAGCAGCAACTATGACATCAGACAGAGAAAATCTGCTGCCTAATAGCCGTGAGACTCAGGGCTAGGGACTTAACCTTGCCAAGTCTCAATTTCCTCCATTGCAAAATGGGGATAAGAATAGTATCTGCCTCATAAGGTTGGCGGTAAGGATTAAATCAGATGATGAATGTCAACTGTTTGCTAAGTACCTGACCCACAGTCAGTGGTCAAAACATAGTATCTATTAACATTAGACTTGAAATCACAATTAACATTTTATCCTCTCAATAGATCCTTGTTAAGATTGTGAATGAGTGAACCAGCTTTAAAGACACTAATTCTTTGGTCTTCTTGTTTTGAAGGACAGTCATAAGTCAGGTTAATTTTTTTCCTTTCATTAATATTTTGTCATATTTGAGTACTTGTAATTATATACTACAGGGATGTAATTTTTGTGATATCAAACCCTCGCTTGTGTCTAGCCTGCTTCTTGCTTTCCTAACTCACCTTCCATTTTCTGTTGACAAAGTTAGAAAACAGCAATGCCCACTCATTCTCAGTGTCCACCTGTGGGGGCTTGTCTAAGGTCATACAGCTACCAGTCAGTGAGGCAGGACCTGGAATGCAGATTGTCTTATTTTCAGGACAGTGACCACTCACATCCGTGAAATGGCTTTTTCCATCCCTATTAATAGAAGTGTGCCTACTACACAGTGAGAGCAAGTACTGAAGCATCTACTTGAAGAGATACAGGAATGCATAGGTGTTTACTGGCATGTGGCAAATCTACAGCATTCACTTTCCAAATGAGTCAGATACATATTCTAAAGGCTTCCTTCAATTTTTGCATTAAATATAGGAAATCTTATACAGCAACCCACATGCAAATGTTTGAAGTGGTGCTTTTTGGCTCACAATGCTTTCCTTGCACCTTCTAATCAACCAACCAGAACCAGTGTGGAAACAGTACAGAATGCTTTGATATTCTGGTATCAGAAATTTCCAAGCTGTGTACCACATCATCAGAGGAACTCATCCTGACATTAACACTCCCCCAGCTGATACCCAAGGCTCTGCTTTTAAAGGACAACCCTATGTTGCAGAGCACATTCCTAAATATAAATCATAGGCTCTTAATCCCTATAAAAGAAGTCTTGAACACTAACCCAAAATAACACTCAATGAGTTGGTCTTGGATTGGAGTCAGAAGGTATGTCTGATCAGAAGGTATGACTTTGCAACTTACCATAATAGTTAGAAATTATTTTACTCATCAAATGCCATGCTATAAGTGTTCCAATAGCCTGTCATTAGCACTAAATACTGCGGCTAGCTTAAAGTGAATCTTCTACCGCTAAAATTCAGCTTAAAGGTCTTCGTGGTAAGAACTTCCAGAACTGGCCTCTACGTTCTTAAATTGCTCTGTAAACATCCTTCCTAGGCCAGTACTTTTCAAGTTGCACCGTGTGCTGATATGTTAACATATCACTTTCACAACAAGCTGTGATGCACTTCGAGGTAGGAATTGCCAAACTATCTTTTCTGGAGGACAAGAGGCACCCAGCTTTGGGGAAGTTCCTACTCCTTGGATGCTGGAGAAGACCATGTGGTTATCCACAGCAGACCCTATACAAAGGATAAGTGAGCAAATGCAAATCAGAGGCAAAGAGGGTCACCACAGCAAGACTGAGACAAGACGGACACAATCAGTGCTAGTTCCAAAAAAAGAGTGTAAATCCAGAGGTAAAAGACAGACTAGATTTCCTAGGCCTGGGTGATGAAGAACTGCAGGAAAGTGAAAGATAAAGTAGAATGCGGTAGGAAGGTATAGGACAGAGGTAAAGTGGAATGGCAGAACAGGGGACCATTTCCAGGGAACTTCAGCTCTCTGGTGACAACACAGAGTTAAGAAGAAAGTTGGCCATTGTGAAGGAGCAGAATTAGACTAGAGATTATTCATTTCTCCATCTCCTGTGCCTGGCATACTCTCTGAAACAAATCAGGTACTTGATAACTATTTACTGAATAATCGAGTGATTGACTCAATCAATCAATTAGAGTCTTCTAAGAGTCAGCCTACATACTCCCATTGTGGTGCAGCAGAAACGAATCCGACTAGGAACCATGAGGTTGCGGGTTCAATCCCTGTTCTTGCTCAGTGGGTTAAGGATCCATCACTGCCGTGAGCAGAGGGGTAGGTTGCAGACGCGTCTTGGATCCCGTGTTGCTATGGCTGAGGCGTAGGCCGGCGGCTACAGCTCCAATTAGACCGCTAGCCTCCATATGCCATGGGTGCGGCCATAAAAGGACAAAGACAATAATAATAATAATAATAATAATAATAATAATAATAATCTGTGCACATATACAGTTATTTGACCTCCTTTTGTTGTGCAGTTCTTGTGACTTGCTTTTATGTATCAATGGGTCTCCTTCAATTAGATTATTGTCCCAAAAGAGCAGCCATGAGTCCCAGCCGAAAGCAGAAAGTCATATCTTACACAGAGGAAGTGTTGCATAAGTGCCTGTGGAGTTGCACTGAATAATACCGAATTTAAGTGAATTGTTTTTCAGTACAAGTTAGTGGTTCAAAAGAAGAGTTTAGTTTTAGATCAAGGGTAAACTAGAAACAGGAAAAAAAAAGAATTAAGTGCATGAAATGATACTCAACATCACTTGTCATTAGAGAGATAGAAATCAAAACCACAATGAGATAACACTTTACACCATTAGCATGATAGTATAAAAAACAAAAATAAAGATGAAAATATAAAATAATAAATATTGGAGAGGATGTGCAAGAATTAGAATACTTTGCATTGCTGATGGGAACATAAAACGGTACAGCTGCTTTGGAAAGTGGTATGGTGATTCTTCAAAAAATTAAAAATCAAATTATCATAGAATCCAGCAATTCCATTCCTGGGTATAAACCCAAAAGAAGTAAAAACAAGGACTTGAACAGATATTCATACGCTTATATTCACAGTAGCATTATTTCTGATAACCAAAAGCTGAAAGAAACCCGTGTTCTTCAACAGATAGATGGATAAATAAATATGGAGTATCTATTCAGCCTTAAAAAGGAAGGAAGTTCTAACGCATGCTACAGCACGGGTGAGCATTACAAACATCATGCTGAGTGAAATAAACCAGTCACTGAAGGGCAAATACTATACGAATCGACTTATCTGAGGAGCTTGAAGCATTCAGTTCATAGAGACAGAAAGCAGAATAGCCATCACTGGCTGGAGGGAGAGAGAAACAGGGAGATATTGCTCAACAGTACAGTGTTTGGGTTTGGGGAAGATGAAAAAAAGTTCTAGAGATGGTCTCACAACCATGTGAATGTACTTAATGCCATTGAACTGTAACACTTCAGATCACCAAAATGGTAAATTCTATGTTCTGTACCTTTTGCCACAATTAAAAAATGTCTTACTAGCAGAAGTTTAAAAAACTGGTAAATCACTCTAACTTACCAGAGGTTTACCATTCTGGATATCTCCCTTTTTAATCAGTTTTAGAAGGAAATAACTAATGACCACCAAAACGCATCCCTCCCCCAACACACATACATACACATACACTTCAACTACAATGCACTCACACACACAGACACACTTACACATATACATTATTTTAGAGTAAGGCTTTTTTATACACTCTAAAAAAAGTGTATTACTGACTGCAGTAATAGAAGCCAGGATATCTTACCTTCAAGACCTCCCAGTTAGTCATCTTCCCAATGAGCAGGCAGAGTTTATTCCCTCTCCGTTGCAAAGGCTTCTGGCAGGATCTTCCACATCCTTTGAGTAACCAAGACTCAAAAAGCAGAAATAAGCCTAAGAGTGAGGTAGAAAGGGGCAGTGAATGTTAAGTCTCTTCCTGGTCTCACAGACAGAAAAGCTGTTTCTCTTCCCCTCCTACGAGAGACTCTCCTTCAGTAAAACTCACTCAGAAGATACAAAGAGGTCATATAGGCCACCCGCCCACACAGGGCCTTGATGGATATTGCATGTATGACCACATCACTATGGCAACACGATATCAGGCTTGGCCTCCAGCCAATCCAGGATACTGGACCCAGATCCCGGATTCCGATCTACCCAAGAACTCAGAGAAGCACTGTCCTTCTGATCATGGGTTTAATGAACCAGGGCACAGAGTGCAGGCTGGACAGGAGGGTCTCTCAGACTCTGTTCACTTCAGAGATTTTTCTCTCCTCCTCACCAGCCCTGTCACCCATCCTGCAAAATTGAATTCAAGTTCCACCTTGTTCATAAAACTTTCTCCCAATTAATCAAGTTCTCAGGGATTTCTTCCCTCTCGATTCCTGAACAGTGGATCTGGGATGCCCTTCAGAATGAGACTTTACAGCATGGAGCCTCTTTAGAGCTTTCATTGAGTTCTTCCTCTGGTGTTTGATCCTTAATGAGACTTCGATCCCCTAATTAAAGCTCACTGCCCTGACTTTTCTTTCACTTCTACTTGACATCAGCTACATCAGAACATATTCTCAGGAGTCAGTTAAGTGATTGAAATACTTCAACAACAGCTTTGTTGGGTAGAAACACAGTCTCTGCAATAACGTCCACTTTTAGCAGATCTTGGTACAAAGTAAATGCTCAATAAATGTCTGTGAATGGACCATCTTGGGAGAGCAAGAAGGACTTCCTCCAAAGAGCATACTTTGTATCCATTAAGCACTTAGAAGGCAAAAGAAGGATTCTCAAGAATGAGCCCCCTGAGTGGAAGAAAAGCCACGTGGGTTCCTCTAAGGATCACAATTATAAAGGACTTGGTGCAGTTAACTCATATCATCTCTTTTTCTAGAAAGGAAAGCTATGACCGTAGAAGAAAAATGGCTTTTGCAAGGTCACACTGAGTTAGGGACAACCTAAACCCAGAGTCTAAGTCTCAACCATGGAGAAGGTACAGAATCTTGTCAAAAGTTTTGCAATAGACCCTTTGAAAATGACTTTCTTTGATATCAGAGTTCTCACTGAGCTATCACACTGCAGGCACTATAGACCAAGAGAGCTGCTTACAATCTCCTTCTAAAATCATTGTCATTGTCATTCCAAAGGGGAAAAAATCATGTTTTAAAAATCACAGAAAATGGAAAGCTGTGAGAAGGAATTAGGAGTGAGGATGAAGATTCCTTCCAAACCGAGGTATTTTCTGCGTGTTATCATTCTTTAAGATAAATAAACCATTAACCCAGGAATTTTCAGAGAAGTTCAGGCCACCCACCCTCCTTGGTATGGTGTGGTTATTTCACACCTTCGTAAATGACTGAGCATCTATTTCTCATTCATGCAACTTTAATTGAACGTACGAGATGCCAGGTGCTATGCTAGGTCAGAGGATTCAGAGATGAAACAGGCAAGGTCTTTGTCCTTGAGGAGTGTCAGAGACAGAAACATAAATAAATAATTGAAAAAAACTGTGGTAGGCAGCATGACAAGTATATTTAAAGTGTTTCAAACATTTCCAGGCACATGGGAGTGCCCTGGTGGCTCAGTGGGTTAAGGATCTGACATTGTCACTGCTATGGCACTGGTTGGATCCCGGGCTCAGGAACTTCTGAGACCCGCGGGAATGGTGAAAACAAAACAAAACAAAAACATTTCCAGGCATAGAGGAGGCACTCAATAAATATTTATTGAATGAATGACTGAACTAAAGAATTAACTAATAATAAATAACCAAGTAATCAATTTGAGTTTGCCTGAGAAATTTAGGGAAGATGTTTATCGAAGATTTATACTTAAACAGGGTCTCCATTCATTGATTCATTCAAGTGACCACTCATTTATCCCTGTACTGTGATTGGTTGCTAGGCATTGGGAAAGGCTGGAATGAATAAAGCAAAGGCTTTACTCTCGATATCTACAGAACAATATAAAAACTAGTATTTTGCTATGCATGCTTTATTCTAATCTCTGCGTGTGCCATTAGCATATAAGTTCCATGAAGGCAGGGTCATTCTCTGACTTTTCTTCTGCCATATTTGAAATTCCTACAACAGCGCCCAGCACCAGGTAAGTTCACTGCCAGCGTGTCAGAGTAAGTGAATGAGCGACTGAATGAACAGATGGGTGGAACACTGATAATATTGTGAGAGCAAGAAGGGGCGGCATCTCATTAGCAACATTTCAGGAGCAGATGGAGGAAGAATTCAAGGAGGAAGCAGAGAAGGATCCTGGTGGGAGGAAAACCAGAAGGGTGCGCTGTCATAAAAGCCAACAGAGGACAGCACTTCCAAAAGGAAAAGGCAAATGACTCGCCTTCACCCCAAAATCACTTTTAGCAACTGCTCTGAGCCCCAGGATGGGAACTAGGCTGAGACAAGCTAGGAGGCTTGAATGTAAACGTAAAGGGGCACTGAGTGTCAGATTCATTCAAGTTCAGTGTCAGCATCTGAAAGCAGTACTTCCTTAATTTTGTGTCCTTGGGACCTCACTGCCTCACTCTACCCCCCAGCCCGATTGGGCCTGGCAGTGGGCTAGGCACCAGGTGGATAACAGTCATTAAGACACAATGCCTGGAGTTCCTGCTATGGCACAGTGGGTTAATGAGCCCGCTTGTCTCTGCGGAGGTGCCAGTTCAATCCCTGACCCCAGTGCAGTGGTTTAAGGATCCAGCTTTGCCACAGCTGTGGTGTGGGTTGCAGTTCCAGCTTGGATTCGATCCCTAGCCTGGAAACTTCCATATGCCATGGGTGTAGCTGAACAAAAGAAAAAGGAATTTTTTTAAAGCATCAAAAAAAAAAAAAAAAAGACACAATCCCCACTCTCAAGAAACTCAAGGTCTAATGGGCACACAGACTTAAAGCCACTGATTATAGTGCAGAAGATGAGTTTTGGCAGGAGTAAGCAGAAGGAGCAGGGGGATCAGGCAAGGAACACCTCATTCAGACCGTGGGCTCAGAAACTATGAGGATGCTTGAGCTAAAAATAAGGGACTATCACAAACCCACACGGGGAGGGGGAGGAACAGCATTCCAGGCAAGGGAACAGCGTCCCCAAACACTAGGGAGCTTGAAAGTCCATGCAGGATCTTAAAAAGGTGATGTGGCGTAGCTGGAAGTGAAGAAAGATAGGAGCAGAAACCGTCAGTGATGGTGGGAATGTAGGCTCCCATTATTCGTCCTTTTGGGCTGGAAATCCATCTTTATTTTTGCAGTTATATTAGTATCTGGGGCAGTTTTCCTTGGAAACGAGGTGCTGCCTGAATTAACTGGGAGGCCCATCGATCTGTTTGTCCTGCCTGGTCCTGGCCTCCAAGAGAACAAGGAGGAGGCCCCAGCTGAGTCTTCGCTGCTCAGTCAGAGGTATTTTTAGCCCCAGCAGAAAATAACGGCCGTGTGCATTTAATAAAAATATCAAGCCCTGGGAATGATCTAGTGCCAGTGCTGGAGCAATCAGGGACGGAATATGTTTCCAATTGAATTACTACTGTGGTCATAGTTATAAAAAGAGAGAGGGAGGAGAAAAATGTTAGGCTGGTCAGTTTCTCGGGAGCATTTAATCTTGGTTCACTCTAATTTTAATGTTCAAAGACACATGAGCCAACTCTGCCCTTAGGAGTTATTTCAGGAGGACTGGCCAATGCCCGCAACCTGCAGTCGAAACCGAGCAGCCCTATTCCCTGAAGTTTTCTTTTTTTTCCCTGCTTTTCTTTCCTTCGTCCCTCCCTCCTCCCAGCTTTGGCCTCCACAAGTTCTTCTGCTCACAAGCTGATGAGACACAGTGTGAATAATTACAATGAGGGTAAATTTAGACTCTGACAAAATCAAGGGATGTGAGCTCAGAAGCTGGGCTCAGGGAGAAATGGAGCCACTGCAGCATTAAGACAGAGCCTAAGAGGTACAAACTACCAGCTGTCAAGTTAATAAGTCACAAGGCTGAAATGTACAACACAGGGAATATAGTCAACAGTATTACGATAGCTTTGTATGGTGTGTCATCTCTAAAAATATTGAATTACTACGTTGTACACTTGAAACTAATATAATATTGTAAGTCGACTGTACTTCAATTTATAATAATAATTTTTAAAAAGAGACAGAGCTTATAAAAGCTGTGAACATTGTGTTTTCCCATGGGCTCCAGGAAAAAAAGTCTCCATTTTTTTTAGATTGCCATAAACTGGTCCTTCCAAACTCATCAGACTTTACTTCCACAGCGTGGTCTCCCTCTTTTGGTCCCCTCACGCTCTTTGCCATCTTCTCTAGTGAAAAAAAAAAAAAAAAGTCATAATAATTAGCTGCTTCTTATTAAGGGCCTCGTTTGTGCTAGGCACTGGCTGAACAATTACAGAAGTTATGTCACTTCATCCTGAAACTAACATGAAAAAGCAGAAACCATAAGCTATCTGTTACTGGTGAGGAGTCTGAAGTTTGGACTAGTTAAGTGACTTTCCAAAAGTCACTAGCTAATAACTGGCAGAACCTGGGTTCTGGTTCATTCGAGAGCCAGTCTGCCCTCTGCCCACTGTCTGAACCTGACCTCCCAGTTGGAGCTAATTCTTTAGAATGCTGTGCCTCCACACACCCATCAGATCTTACCCATGCTACTCCTTTCCTCGAAATGCTTTCCCAACAATTTTCCCAGAGTTCTTTCCTAAGAACCTGAGTTTTTGTCCACATCTATTGATGCATTTATGACTATTAGTATTGGTAGTAACCTCTGCTATATATTCCATTTATATCGTATGCCAGGCATTGGTCTAAGTGCTTCGCATGTGTCACCTGATCTAATTATCACAACATACTTATAAGATAGTTACTGCTATAATACCCATTTTACAGAATGGAAATTGAAGGACAGAGAAATTAACTAGCCGACAAGAGCTGGCAAGTGGTAAAGCTAGAGAAATAACTGCCAAGAATTGAGTAACGACTATGTAACAGACACAGCAATTGTGAGATACAGTTATTAGCCCTATTTTACAGATGAAAAGACGGAGGCTCAGAGAAAGTTTTAAGTAACTTAATCAAGGTTGCAGAGCAGGATGGAAACTCGGTTGGGAGAACATTCCCAAGCCCTTTGCTCTTACACACAGCACTCAGAGGTTCTTCCAAACTGTCTTCTCAGTGAATCATTACCACTTAAGAGAAAAAGCCATGATTTATTGATCTCTCATCTTCTAGCACTTCATACAAGGCCCTGGTAGACAATGAGTATACAGAAATGTTGGATGAGACGATGAATAAATACAGGGCATCAGCACCCCATTTCAAATATGATATGTTTAAATGCACTGGGAGGGAGAAAAAAAGATCAGACGTGCTTGTGAAGGGTATCCTTAAGACAGGGACACTCCCAGTGTGTGCAGCTCCTACCAGCTAGTCTGGCTGTCAGGTCAAATCAGACTCACACGAAGGAAGGCTTTCCCTGTGAGAGACTGGCTGCTGAGTGAAGAGAGGTCCAACCCTGTCGCTCTGGTCCCTCCTTGCTCAGTGTCCCCTGCCCACTCTAAACTGGGCATCCCTCACAAGGTCTTGGCCCCAGGTCCAAGCTATTTGCTGGTCACTTGATGAAAATGACTGGACCCTTATTATTCCTTACACCCTCCCCTGGGATCCAGCTGTCCCTACTGGCGTCCTTCACTCTACCCCTTCCCTAATGCTTTGCATCATACCCAGGGGCAGGAAGCCGTAAAGGCCTGTTGGAACAAAAAGTTAAAGGGCTGGAAATGACTTGGACTGGGGACTCTTGAGCACAAATGGTAAAGCCCCTAGAAGAGCCCCTGCATCTTCTTCACGCCTGTCCATCTTTACCTTTCACCTGGACTAGTGTAGAGGGCCCTCAGAGCCCGAGCTGCCCCTGTCACTGCTTAGTCACTAGACCCTGGGCAAGTCATTAGCCTCTCTAAGTCTCTATGTCCCCAACAGTAAAATGGGTATAAGATCCAAAGTTACAGCAAAGGTTTGAACATTCAGAAGACATCAAGGAGGAGAGGCAACAAGAGAATGACAAGTTTATGAGGATGCTCTTTGCAGTAGATGTAGAATCTCAGATCCACCTCAGGTGACCAGATGTCCCAGCTGGTCCAAGACTGAGAGAGTTTTGAGGGTGTGAAACTTTCAGTGTGAAACCTAAGAAATTCCCAGATGAACCAGCTTGAGTTGGTTATCCTAACCAACTACCACAAAGCAAAATGCAAATAATAAGTGCTCCTTCCTTTCAGAACGGCCAAGAGATTCTACGAAAGTGTATGTGAAGTGAATGTTCATTTCCTTCTGTTCACTACAGCTCTCTGGGTCTTCCCATTGATCAATGTTATTTTCTAAGCAAGGGCGGATGATGACTAGAGGAAAACCATGCTGCCCTTGTTAGTCCTTGAAAGAAGGTCTTCCTCCCGGGACTGGTGACTGTGTAGGTGCCTACCCTGTCCTGAGGATGTGAAGTGGTCCCCAGGAGCCCACAGGAACAGATTTCTAGGACGCTATATATAAGCCGACTTCACTCACCTGCTTCATGTCAACCTGGTACCTTGCAGCTGTTGGCTGGGAGAGGGCCAAAGCAGAACACTCATTTAATGAAACGACTCGGGGCTTGAGCTGCGAGAAGAGAGGAAGTGGATGGGTCAGGTTTTTCAGTCGCTCCCAAGAAGGACGGGTATTGGCAGGTACATATGGTGAAATAAAAATAGGAATAATAAACACTAATAAATAGGAACTACCGTGGCAATAGTTAACACCTATGGCATACTCACTATGTGTTAAACATTGTTTTTCATCACTTTATCTGTCATATTTTCTTCAAACTTCACAGCTATCTTCATGGGCTCTACTTGAAATGCATAGCAATTCAATCTCAAAACATGTTCCGAGTGAAGGAAACTTATATAAAAAAGAACATACAGTGTGATTCAATTTGTATGAAGTTTTGAATAAGAATAACTCTTCTATGGGCCAAATCATGCACTTCCACAACAGAAATCACATGTGGACTCAGCTCCAAGTAAGTTCAACTCACGGCAAACCTGCAATGCACAGGGAGCCTAGGGCAGCAGAGACCCTCCAAAAAAAAAAAAAGAATAACTCTTCTATGTAGTAAAAATCATCAAATCATCATCAGTGGCTTCTGATGGAGAGTAGAGGCGGGTACAGGGATTGACCCATTTGAAAGAGCTTTTCGGAGTCTCGGTGAAGTTCTTGATCTCATAAGGGGTTTGCGTTACACAGTCGTGTACATTTGTCCAGATCATCAATTGCTGACCTAAGAGCTGTACATTTCATCATATTTTTAAAATGCGGCAAACTTTGAACTCTAGACAATAATAAAGATGCTGAAGTATTAAGGGGAAAATGTTCTGATGTCTGCAATTTACCTTTAGTTTTATTTTTAAAAAAAAAAGGATATTGATTAGTGAATAGGTCAACGAAATAAGAGTGGATAAATATGTAATAATGCAAGCCAGTGATATCAGATGATTGTGGTAGAACTTGGGTGTGTGGTGTATGAGTGTTTTCAACATTTCTGTAGATGTGACCATTTTCACAATGAAGTTTAGTGGGGGAAAAAGTAAATCCACAGATGCAAAGATAAATTCTCATCCTGGTCTCTTAAGGAAACAGAGAATTTTAAATGGGGTCAGAAACAGCTGAAAGGTGTGACTTTATGCACCTGGATCAGCAAGGGGATGCAACAGGAACATCTGTCCCCAGAAAACCAGGCCCCTCTCAGAAGGAGGAGCAGTCTCACCCTCGCTGAGTCACTCCTGAGCTCACTCCTGACCCAGCGGCATTAGGGAGTGAAAGTCAAGTGCCTGTGATAATGGGCCCGCGTGCCCAGGGGGAGGCTGACATCACCAGGGGCTCATCTTCCTGAATCATTAGAGGGACCTGTTTTTCGGGCCTGGAGGGAGAAGAAGCAGCCAAGTGCTCCCCAAGCCAGCAAATGAGAAGCTCAGCCCTGACGAACGGTGACTCCATTCTCCAATGTGATCAGATCTAGTCCTCCAGTTAGCTTTTATTTGGTTAGTTATATTCAATAATCCCCTCCAATCTGGTCTCTGGGTAACCTTTGTTTGGAAATGATGTAACTGGCCCTGTTCTTTCCTTAAAACAAGAGCTGCTGGCCCACGGACAAAGCCTTGGATGTAATATCTGTCAGGAGGCCTGGTTATGGATATGTTACATACAGATATATATACACATAAAACTGGCTCTGGGACTCCATGTGTGTCCCTTGAATTATCTGAGCTCTCATTTCCACTGACATAAAGGTGCTGTCTAAATACCTGTCATAGATTCACCATAAAACTCTCATGAGAATCAGATCCCCATCATATTTTATGTCCTCAGGGGCAAAACCTAATACCCTAACGCACACAAGGCTCTCTGTGAAAAAATAAATGCTGGCTGAACTGAAATGAAGGACCAGCCACGTTAGGCTTGCACAGCATTGTGAATGCCGAGAGATTCTGAAGCTGGTTTTGTGTTGTTTGGGGGGGGGGGTCACACCTCCGGCATATGGGAGTTCCCAGGCTAGGGGTCACATGAGAGTTGCAGCTGCCAAGCTTCGCCACAGCCATGGCAATGCTGGATCCAAGCCACATTTGTGACCCACTCTACAGCTCACGGCAACGCCAGACCCTTATCCCACTGAGCAAGGCCACGGATCGAACCCACAACCTCATGGACACTATGTTGGGTTCTTAACCCTCTGAGCCACAGTGGGAACTCCTGCATCTGGTTTTTGTTCTTTCCCTACCTACTGTAATCTCACTGCACATCCGATGCTTTTGGTAACTATTTCTTTATCCTCGGCACGCCCTGGTGATGTACCCATAATCACCCTCGTGTTATAGGAAAACCAAGGTGGAGAGCGGTTTGTCACTGAGCCGGGGTCTGAATCCGCACTGACTTGACTTCAAAGCCCACCTCTCGCGATGAGGGCCTGTCAAGTTGGCACGCAGCCTCTCCCCACATTGCATCTCGTCTTTTCCTCGTGGAGGGAAGGCCATAAGTAACAACTCTGTCCACACTTCACCAAACACGGAAACTGAAAGTGCAGGCAAGCAAGCTCTTCTTAGGGAAAACTCCAAATACGCTTTGCCTCCAGCCACCACGAAGAAACAAAGAGACAGATACATCTACTTTTTCTTGTGGGCCTGCTGCAGGCTGCATCACATTTGGGGGTCACCTGGGCAGACGAGAAGTCCCTCGTGGGTGACACCAAAGGGCTGCAAGTCACTCAAACGTAAGAATAGAGGGTCTTCCCTACAAGGGCAGGACTGATGGAGGCATGGAGAGAAGGTGCGCTCCGCACACCGTGACAAAACAGCCACGTCCACTCATCACGTCCGACCATAGCCCTTCTCCTCCCCACCAAGGAACATGAGGTTCTAATCCAGAGCATGACGACACCTGTCACGTCCTGTTGCCATGGCCGTGGCTGCCCCGAGCTCACTCTTTGAAGAGGAGGTTTTAAAAAAGCATTCCAACAGGAAGAAGTGTTCCTAATAACTTCGTCCTTGAATGATACCTCTGACCTGCAGGTAAAAGGTTAAATGGAGCAGTGATGCCAGAAAGCTGATTCCGGACATTGCATCTCAGCATTCCACAACAGCCACGTGGTTTCCATCCGTCCTGCCTCAAGAGACGTGGTGGGAGTTTCCAGGCTAGTGGTGTTCGGCCAGTAGGACCACTAACCACCGAGATGGTGCCAGATGCCCAGCACAGTCCATCAGAAGGCTTATCATCCACTATCCTCACAGTGACCTTAGAGCTGAGCGTGCACACCCAATTTACAGGGGAGGGAAAGAGGGTTTACCTCTGAGTTTAGAAGAGGGGACTCGACTGGAGTTTCGAAGGAAGAACGCAACTCACCCTTCCCCTAAGTAGCATGCATCATGTAAGGGGATGGGCGATGGCACGTAGATCAGTCCCTCTGGGTTGGAAACCCACGTGCCGGCTGTGTGACCCAGGGCAAGTCTCAGAAACACTCTCCCTGCAGCAGCAATAGAGACGATACCGCCTTTCTTCCAGGCATCTGAATATTGAGGAAACTAATATACAGGAGATTTTTTGATGCACTGAAGACATTCAAGAAAAGTTTGGTGATGCCTAATGGGAAAGAGATGAGACCCAAAACAAGCAGAAAGCCAAGCAGGAGGGATGGAATAATGCATCGCCTGCAGAAGGCGTGGCTGAGCAGCAGGAACTAGCGTGGAGAGGGAAAGAGTCTGGGCTTGGCAGAAAGAGGTGAGGGAGCCCTTGCAAATTTTTCCTTTTTTTTAATGGCCACATCCTGGGCATATTGAAGTTCCCAGGCCAGGAACTGAATCCAAGCCACAGCTGCAGCAACAACAGATACGTTAACACACTGTGCTGGGCCAGGGATTAATTAAACCCATGCCTCTGGAGTGACTGAGCTGCTGCAGTCTGATTTTTAACCCCATGTGCCACAGCGGGAACTCCCCTTTGCAAAGTTTTTTTTTTTTTTTCGGCATCATCTGCAACATATGGAAGTTCCCCAGGCTAGGGGTCCAATCAGAGCTGCAACTACACAGCCACAGCGACACTAGATCCGAGCCACATCTGTGAACTACGCCCCACTGAGTTAGGCCAGGGATCAAACCCGCATCTTCATGGATACTAGTTGAGTTCTTAACCCACTATGCCATAGGAGGAACTCCCGCTTTAGAGTTTTGAGCAGAGGAGAAGCATGGCCAAAGGACAGATATGTAGAGACCTCCCTGGTCCCTGGGACGTGATGATGATCATTTTGGCATCACCTCAGTGGCCTGATCACCGCTAATGTTTGTCTTCATCATCTGATGCTTCTAATGTTACAGTAGTTTTTCCTCAAAGTAATGGCCAGCCAGCAGCACAATTCTCTGAGGAGCCTGAGAAACTTACATTGTCCCAGGCCCAGCCAAGGCTTAGGAGTTCAGAAAGTTTTGGAGATAGCGCCCAGGAATTCATATGCTTCCAAATGTCCTTGCTCACGCTGATGTCTGGAAGCCACTGATCTAAAACAAGTGGTTTTAAACTTAGAGTAAAGGAAAGTCCTCATCAGAACCGGTCCTATTAGCATCACCAGGGCACTGGGTTTCCCAGGGGCGTTCATAGGATAATAATAAACCCAAGACAGTTGTAGCCCTCTTTTAAACTGCCAGACACCTAAAAATAAAGTCCTCGAGCAATGTGAGTTCGAGCTTCAGCAAAGTGGCCAGAGGAGGAGTTACTATTAGAACCTGACCCCCTGTTACAGAGCTGGATTTTTTTTTAGGCCCATAGCACATGCCAACTGAGTGGCCTAGGACGTAGCCCAGCTGAAGTGCAGCTTCCAATACTGGGTCAACAGAGTCCTGGAAAGTGACGGTGACTCTCAGCGGCTCTGAGATTCAAAGCAGAGATGCCGAGCCTGTGGAGGGAAATGGAAAGTGGTTCAAGTCAGGTCAAGAGCACCGGCTCGGCATGAGGCATGAGCTAGCTTGCTGGACACCCAGACAAGAGCACTGAGGCCCACCCTCATGGGACTGCAAGCCAGTGTAGTATAAAACACAAGAATATGGTATCATATTAGAAAGAAAATGATTAGGGAAACAGGAAAATGAGAGATTGATTTTTTTTATTAAAGTCTACTTGATTTACAATGTTCTGTCAATTTCTGCTCTATAGCAAATTGACCCAGTCATATATACACATATACATTATTTTTAAGAGATCGATTTTAAATAGGTTAGGAAGGAAAGGCTCTGTGGAGGAGGTTGTCAATTGAGTAGGGTTTTTTTTTTTTTTTGGTTTTGTTTGTTTGTTTGCTTTTTAGGGCTGCACCTGCAGCATATGGAGGTTCCCAGGCTAGGGGTCTAATCAGAGCTACAGCTGCCAGCCTACACCACAGCCACAGCAACATGGGATCCAAGCCTCATCTGCAACCTACACCACAGTCCAGGGCAAGGCCGGATCCTTAACCCAGTGAGCGAGGCCAGGGATCGATCCTGCAACCTCATGTTTCATAGTCAGATGTGTTTCGGCTGAGCCGAAGCAGGAACTCTTGAGTAGGGTTTTAATAGCATGACCAAGATTGACACAGGCAGAAATGAGGAGTGCACATATGCAGACAGGAAAAACGTCATCTGCAAAGAAATGGCCAGGAAACTAGGAGATGCTGAAGATTCTGATGTAACGGTGAGGTTGGTTTCTTTCCCAGAAATAACGGGGCAAGAACCGAGGAAGAGAGATTAGGAGCCATTCATGGAGGCCTTGAATGACAGGCCAAGAAAAGGAAACATTAGTGTGTATGCAATACGAAGAACTTTATTAAAATAACCTTGGTGACTAGATGGAGAGGAATTTAAGTGATAAGGTGTAAAAACCTCTATCAGTCGTCCTTAGAGTTAGGATAGATCTGTGTCTCCCTCAAGGCTGAGCTTCTGGAGAGAAGGATGATATTCTTGGAATGTCTGTTTCTTCTTCTGATCTTAGCACTGGGCAGGGCGGGGGCGATGAAAGGCACTAAACAAATGTGTGTCAAAGTGATCTGAAGGCAGGCGGATCAGTTCGGAGCTACCATAATTTTCCAGGCAGAGGGATCATGAAAGTTTTCCTTGAGGCAGCATCAGGGGGGCAAAGCGATAAGAGAGGAGAGATTCCACGTTTCTCCTTTTCTTGGTTTACAGTGTAAAATGACTTCCCTAGCTTAGCTCCAGGCTGATTGGAGATATTATACAGAATGTGGAGGAAGTGGACTGGTGCTGAGTCTAGACTTTCAGAGGCCTTGAGCAATTCCTCAGACTTCTAGAAACAGGCCACCACCGTGAGCAGAAGCCCAGGATAGCCCGCTGAAGAATGGACTGCATCTCACCCGGTGGCACCCTACGCCGGTCCTTCCACAGCTGACCCCCAGCTGGCATCTAGTGCGTGAGAACTGATGAGACCCGCTCAGACCAGCCCAGATTCACAGAACTGCCCAGCTGACACACAGACTCAAAAATAATAATAAATGGTTGGGATTTTGTGTGTGTGTGTGTGTGTGTGTGTGTGTGTGAATGTTGTAGTGGTTTGTTAGGCAGCAAGAGTTAGCTGACACAGGGAACCTCTAGATTAGTTTCTCACGGTCAAGGAAGCCAGTGCCTGTCCAGTACATACACTGTCAACCATGTTATAAAAAGAAAAAGGAGGATTTTTAAGCATCTAGCTGAAGAGGATTTGCCAAACAACTTATTTTATTCTTTCAACAATCATGTTGAGCACTAACCACATGGGGACTAGGCCCTTCGTACTTAATTCAGGATGAGTACTTGGTCTGTGGTGACCAGGACAGGCCCTGCCCCTCAGAATTCTGGGGTGTGGTCCCATCACAATTTACAAAGCGCTTTGACAACCACTAGTTCATTTCATTCTTGCAACTTCTGGAGGAGGGCATTCTCAGTAACCCTTATTTACAGATACGGAAGCTGAGGGTCAGAGAGGTCAACCCATTTTCTAAAATTATGCAGCCAGTTAGGAAGGTCGCATGCCCCACCAGACCGCGAGTTCACTGTGGGATGAGAAGATAGCAGACATCATGAGACCAGATAAGGACTAGGCTTCAAACCCAGAGCTGGACTCCAGGCCTGCTCTATAATGCCAACTCTGCCCCCAGAAGACTACACCGGATTTTTCCTACACAAGTCAAAGTCAGGGAAAGGGAAAGAAGTCACATCCCTCCTGCTACCAGCTCCCAGCACTAGAGTTGAGTGCAGTAAGGGCATCTGCTCCATGAAGCTACAAAAAGTCCTGGGATCTAGGCATGGCACGATCCAGATGTTCAATGATTTCCTCTCTCTCAACATCTCAGCTCTGCTTTCCTGTGCTTTGGCTTCTGAACCAGATGGCCCGTCTCAGCAAGTCGGATAAAATGGCCCCCGGCAACCCGAGACTTCCAAGAGCCTTTGATCCAAGAGCCATGTCCTCTCTGAATGTCCATGTTAATGCTTGATATTGGACTTGTGTTCGGCTCAGGTTATCTGCCAAGCCCCGAGCTAATTATTCTGTCCAGGAAAATAGAGTCCTCTGATTGGCTACCTTCCTATTAAGATGAACAAAGACAGTAAATGTCCGTTAGAGTAATCAACAAATATTTGCTAATGAATGAATGAATGAATCTTGACTCACAGTGATACAAATGTATCTGCACTGCTAAGCGATAAGCCAACAACAATTTTTTTCCTGCATTCCAAGAGCTGAGTGTCATCTAACCCATAACGCTTCCTGGGAAGCAGGATATGGCCTGCAATTCTAGAGGCATCTGAACCCGGAGCATATAATTAAATCAGAGGCCAGTACAGCTGGTGAAAGTAGGAAGACACACGTAAACTCTTCAATCTAGGAATGCTAGTGGACCCTGTCATTAGACACCCGGCATGCTAATCTATTCCACTAGGACTCCATAAACTCTGTGACTCTAACTGTTCTCCAGCTGAAAATGCTTGAGTCTTCTGGACTAGGGCTTTCCTCTTCCCTCCCTTCATTGAAGACCTTTGGAAATAATCACCATGTTGAAGACTCACAAGTCATTGGGAAAGGGGTTGATCTGGGTGATATTAAAGGTTGAAAGTTAGCATTGGAAGTGAGGGTAAAGAGAAAGTTTTAAACGGAAAACTCTATTCTACATACCCGCTTTGTGATCTTTTGCAGGCTACTTAACCTTTCTGAACCCCGGTTCCTACAGCTACACAACAGTAGTAACAAATTCTACCTTGTATGGTCACTGCCTTAGGAATACAGCAGGCCTAGGATGGTGTCTGGAACATGACAAGTGCTTGACAAATATCAGTCCTGCCCTCCTTTATAGACAGGAAATGCTCTGGTTTTTCTAATCAAATAAAGTTAAAATAAACCAAAAACTGAAAAGAAAAATGTAAAGGATGTCTTTAAGAAAAGATCTTAAAGCACAAGCAAAAGCAAATGATATATCTAATTATCTGGACTACCTCTTTTTTTGTCTTTTTTTAGGACTGCATCCACAGCGTATGGAGGTTCTCGGGCTAGAGGTCGAATTGGAGCTGCAGCTGCCGGCCTACACCACAGCCACAGCAACACTGGAGCCAAGCCGCATCTGCCACCTACACCACAGCTCACGGCAATGCCGGATCCTTAACCCACTGAGTGAGGCCAGGGATCAAACCCACATCCTCATGGATGCTAATCAGACTTGTTTCTGCTGAGCTGCAGTGGGAACTCCCCTAGAGCACTTATTTATCTACTAGGTGTGGAGATGCAATTTTGAATAAGCACAGGCTTTAGGCTCAAGGAGCTTAAAGTCTAGTGGGTATGATTATGATCAATAAGAGATACCACTAATTTGAAAGTATAATTGCACTTTAGCTGACGAACATCGCCCTTAAACTTTTGCATTGTTATTGAAAGTCTGGGCCTTTTTATCCTCCCTTCAAATAAAGTGTAAGCTAAGCTGTGGCATTTTTCTTTAATACTTTTCACATTGGAAAATAAAAGAAAAATTTTAAGTGATTTGAAAAGAAAGGTGGGGATTGGGAAGGAAGTGTCCTTTCCATTTTTCCTTCGATTAACAATTTCTCTGTAAATAAATCCTTAAATTAAGGGTGCCCAAGAGCTGGGATTCTTCTTTTAGCATATAGCCAAAATGTCACAGTGCCCATTTAAGCAAACCGTGGCACTTTATCATACCCATTTTTCCCATCTGTAAAATAGACAGTGGTATTTTCCCATCTTAATCTCACTGTGAATGCTTGTGACCCACTCAAAAGCAGGGATCATATTTCATTCATCGTGATCTCTGCATTTAGCAATTTCTGGCACATAGTACATGGCCAATACATGACAATGGCCTAATCAACAAAGCTTTCTTATTTCTCTTGAGTCAGAAGGTTGGATGTACTATTCTGACATAGTCTGGGATCAGCTCATCTTGACTGAACTCAAGCATGCGTCACTAACCATCTGTTGAGTCGACTGGATGCTGTCTGGTTCAGGAAGCCCTCAGCTCAGATGACTGTAGTTTGCCCTGAGATGATGCTAAGAAACAAAGGTTGGGAGTTCCCCTTGTGGGTAAGCAGTAACAAACCCAAGTAGTATCTGTGAGAATGTGGGTTCGATTCCTGGCCTTGCTCAGTGGGTTAAGGTTGCCGTGAGCTATGGTATAGGTCACAGATGGGGCTCAGATCTGCTGTGGCTGCGGCTGTGGTACAGGCTGGCAACTGAAGCTCCAATTTGACAACTAGCCTGGGAACTTCCATATGCTGTGGTTGCGGCCTTAAAAAAAAAAGGATAGCTTTTCAAGGTGTGGCCCTAAAAAATAAGTAAAAAATAATAAAACTAAAAACAAAGGTTTAGCAGGGCAGTCTAGAACATACTGAACAGCCCTGAGAGCTCTCCTGGGAAAACTCCGCCATCAGGTCCGCAGGAGGTCAGAGAAAATAGATAAGAAAGTGGAGGCTCCGGTTCCACGTTCCTTTATGTTCTGATGGAGGAAATACACAGCTCTTTGCAGAGGGCAACTAGGTGAGGTGTGTCAGAGTGCAGCCGGGCTTCTCGTTTGAGCTTATGGTGAAAGGCTGGGGGAAGTGAGGCTAGGCAGAGTGTGGCAGGGAAAGAGTGAAAAGAGGGGCTGCGGGGGATGGGCAGTGGGGGGAGGCGGAAAAGTGGGAAGGCATCTTGCCTCCTACTAACCCCTCGAATGCCCCCTTCCTGAGCTCCTCCAAAGACACTTGTCATCCTGGAACTGAGCCGTGAGTCTGTCCGATTAAACACTTAGGTAGGGATCCGGGTGGTGCACAAGCAGGCTGACTCCTCCATCGTCTCCAGTGGATGCAGGCAGAGGGCGAATCCCATGGTGGGACCCCAACCCCCTGGCAAGCAAAACAGCTGTTGAAACTGACGGAGCTCTGAGCGTCCAGAACCGATCATACCAAAACCATGAAGCATCATGCAATGTCCAAACATAACTGGATTTCGGAGCTTCCATCTCTGAAATCTCTGCCGGGGGGAAAGATTGCCTCTCTACCCCGCCCCCCCCTTTATCTATTCCCGTGTCTGGCTGCTAGGTTAGTAACAAGCTCCTGAGAGTCTGGAATATGTTCTCCGTTGTGTTCTTTCTGTGAAGAAAATTACAACGCGAAAAGGAAAGGGGGCGGAGAGGGACACTGCATTCCAAAGAGTCTCAGGGAGATAATTGCAAAGTCTGCTTTGCTCTCTCTGGCTCCCCCTCCCTTCTCAGCATCTCTGAATTTCTTCTGCCTCTAGAATCTGGCGAAGGAGGAGCTGCAGTGACTGCGGCTGCAGGTGGACCAGACAGATTTGGCTTACCAGCTGGCCATGTGCCAGCTGCTCCTCCTCACCTTCCCGCACCAGCACGGTACCCACCCATCGCTGCCCACAAGGGAACATTTAGGAGGTTCTATTTAGGGAAAGATGAGCTGTTTTGTTTTTGTTCTTCTTGATGGTTTGGGTTATTTCTGGCATACTCTGTCTGCTTGACCATCATTCAGTTCAGGTGGATTCCAGATTTACCATATCTCTCCTTCATTGTTCTGGGCAGTTCCTGGTACACAGTAGCTATCATTGATTGATCCTTTACTATGTGGTCAAAAGCATGTCAAGCATCTATATTCCTGATTTCATTAACTCCCACAGCCATCCTGGAAGGTCAGTTGTATTTTTGATTTCCAATTTAGGGATGAGATGCTGGGTCTCAATGAGCTCAAGTCAAACTTGTCCAAGTTCACAAGCAAATAAGTGGCATAGCCAAGCTTTGAACCTTGTTCTGTCTGATTCCTGACCTCTATGCTACCATATTTCTGTGCCCACACCCCCAGACTGAGAAAAGGCAGTCTCAGTCTTAAGGACAAAAAGGCAGACACCTTAAATGAAGTTGATTCTAGGGGCAGCAACATGACCCATTTCTGCCCAATGAGATGCAAGTAGAAGAGCTTTTTAAGGGAGCAAAGGACTTCCCCAAGGTCATCTGGCTGTAGATTAAGGCTGGAGCAAGCAAATTCATCCAGTTCCTTCCATCAGAGAGATTTAAGGAATTGTAACTGCCAGGTGACTTAGAAGATGTTTGAAATAGTGAAAGGATCATTCTCCCTAGCCTCCCGAGCACAACCTGTAAGAAAATGCTTCAAGCACACAAACAACAACAACAAAACAAACCCCAAAGAGTAATCTTGGCTTTCTTTCTTTATTTTTTTTTTTTTTGATCTATGCATTGGGTTTCTTGTGCCTATATGCTCCCATTTCACAGAGGAGGAAGCTGAGGCTCAGAGAACTGAGTCATCTGTGATCTGAAGGCCAAGGGTCTTTCTTCTATACCAGCGTTTTTCAAGGTGTGGTGCCTGGGCCAGCAGCATCAGCATCACTTACCTAGAAACTGATGGGAAATGCAAATTTCAAATTTTCAGTGTGCCTCCATCTCAGGCACACTGAATTAGAAACTTTGGTTTTGGGGCCCAGCATTCCAGATTTTAACAAACCCTCCTGGTGATTCTGATGCAGCTAAAGATTAAGAACCACTGCTTTATGGTGGTTTTTGTTAATAAAAAAAATCCATCTATATATGGGAAACCATCTATTCTAAATGTCTGCTGCTTTAAACTACAAATATTCTGAATGCAATTTTCTTCTGGCCTTGGAGAAAACAGTTGCAAAAGTAAGATGCCAGCAAACTGTTAGAAATCTAACCAGCCACGCAGCTTGTGATCTGCCTGCATTCAGTATCTGGCCCAGAAGAGCAGGTTGCTGCAATAAGTACAAAGGAGAGGGACGGGCTAGGAGAGGGTTTCTCAAGTTCTTGTCCTTTCTTGAGCTGTGCCCAGCTGGGGCTGAAAGAAGCAGAGTCCCTCCCAGCTGTCGAAGCAAATAAACCTTGTCAGACGTGTTCTCCTTCAGGGGCCTCGTACTGATGAGAAACCACACCAGCTTCCTCAGAGGAAAAATGACCTGCCCAAGGCCACCCAGCTGCAGAGTGAGGTGAGGGAGGCAAGCCATGCAGTCCCTTTTTGCAGCGACAATGAATGAGTCTGACTGCCAGGTGGTTTCCGGAGATGCTGCCAGCAATGCTGAAAGTGATCACACGTCCTGCCTCCCTTCAAGGATCATCTCACAGCTTGGAAGAAAACGCCATGAATGAAGAGCCAAAGAACAGCCTTGGAGTGGGTTTTTTCCCTCCTACTTTTAAGCTTTGGGCTTGTTGCTTTTTTAATGTTTTCGAGATTTTTTTCCCTTTCTTTCTTTCTTTTTTTTTTTTTTTGGTGTTGGGACAGTGCATCACAATCGAAGTTTCCAGCCTAGGGGTAGAATTGGAGCTGTAGCTGCTGGCCTCTGCCACAGCCACAGCAACAGCAGATGCAAGTCTCATCTGAGACCTATACCTCAGTTCACAGCAATGCCAGATCCTTAAACCACTGAGCGAGGCCAGGGATGGAACCCGCATCCTCATGGATACTAGTCGCATTCCTTACAGCTGAGCCACAGTGGGAACTCCCAAAAGATTTTTTGCAATGGTAAAATGATAAAGAGATGTTATCAAAGGACTTACAAAGTGCCTTCAGTTTTCATAACAAACAAAACCCGAGTAATGTTCAGTTAATCCAGAGTAGAAACAGCTTGTTGCCACCTTTGTCCTTCTGCGTCTGAATTTCCTGAGAGAACTGACCCACTTCTCACCCCAGCTTCACCTTCCTCTCCATATTCTAGTCCAGTTTCTGCTCCATATCACTGCAATTTCTCTCTGGCAAGTACCAGCGTTCTCCTAGTCCAATCATCCACTGGTTTTGAATCCTCCTTTTGCCTTCACTCTAGTGTTTTCTTCTTCCTTTTTCATTCTTCCCTCTCTGTCTTCTCCTAGAATCCATATCCTCTGTCTGTCTCCCAAACACCAGTGACCACGAAAACGTTTGCATCTCCGAATCCTTTGGATTTCCGTCCACTCTCCTCTAGGATGAGTAACTATCTCGTTACTAAAGCCAGGAACTAGAGTCATTGTTAATCCTTCCTGATTCTCACAAGCACCACTTCTATAACACATACACACACACACACACACACGCCGCAAACATGTACATACAAACCACACATTTGCTTTCTCTCTTACACATATGTGCACACATGCATGCATGCATGCACACTTAGAACACACACATGCATCATGCATGCACACACATGCACAACCACCCATAGGCTTTCTCTCTTACACACACATGTACCTGCACACAGGTGTACACTCATGCACATAAACCCTGTATGCAGTCAAAGGCTGAATCTTGTCAAATTGAACTCAGTCTGTATCCACCCATGTCCCCAGCCCTGCTCCCACTGCCCTAGAGCTGAGGCCCTCCTCATTGCTCACCTGACAATTGAGAGGGTTCCCTGACTCTTCTCCCTCCTTCCTTCAATCCAAGCTCCATTTTACACCCAGGAGCCTGTCTCTACGGTACAAATCAACCGTAGTTCTCCTACTTGGTACATTTCCACATCTCCTGTTGCTTGTAGGATAAAGTTCAAGCTCTTCAGCCTGGCCAGCCAAGTCCTCCTTGACCTGACCCTGAAGTCCCTTAGTCAGCTTCTACAGGAAATCCTCCACCAGCGAGCACCTCGATATCCTCAATTTCTTTACCTAAGATCTGGCCACAATTTATGTCAATAGAAAACTAGTAATTAAAAAAAAAAAAAAACTTTGGTGGAAATGTGATCTATGAAATAGAGATTTGGAACACCTCACTTAGTCACATGGAACTACCCTACCCTCCAGTGTCACAGCATTTAACTAGTTGAATGATATTGGTAAGACAGGGTACTTAACTATAATGAAGAATGAAGAAATCATTTCATTTATTTAACTAGCCCCTATTGATGAAAATAAGGGTAGTTACCAATATTTCCCATCAACATCATTAGAATGTCAGTGTGTCTGCCTTAGGGAGAAGGGGTCAGAAGAAGAGTGAGGGTAAAACTGGGAAGACCAGTTACAAAGCAAGAGATCAGCAAAGAGACCAGCTGGTGGCAATGGAGACAGAGAAGAGAGATATTCAAGGACCTAGAGGCCCTGGTCTCTGGAAATTTAACATTGTAGAATAGGCACAACAATCATATCAAGGCATTCATTTATGTAACACACCTGTACATCGTCCACATACTATTTCCTTGGGGGTTTTGCCGAGCCCTGAAGATTCAGTGTGGAGTAAACATAGGCCAGTCCACCTAACAAAGAAAGGTGACAGGAGCTAGGGTCCAGGGAGAGGGTGGGGGGACTTTTCAGTAGAAAGATGCACTAAGCAGTGGTTGCAGAGGCAGAGAAATCACTGAAGCTGCAAGAGCGTCACCTGGCAATTTGTAGGAATTGCACCTTCTCAGACCCCACCCCCCTCGTGCAGAGCAAACTTGGAGCTGGGCAAAGCCCACAGTCTTTGTCTTCACAAATCCTCAGTCTCATCCTTGCACAGCTACTTGGGAACCACTGTCTAGAAACAGAGAAGATGCAGCAGCAACTTTCCTTAGCTGGTGCCAGTCTAGAAAAGCTGGAGAGGGGAAGTGACCTCTGAGCTGGGTGTTTAAAGGAGAGTGAGTCCTCCAGGGGGAGAAGCAGAAGAGCTGGAGAAGAATATTCCAGGAATTCCAGATGTTTGCACTTCTGAGCCAGTTTACAGTACTGCTGTACTTATATTTTCTCAATGAACTTTTAAGAACTACATCAGGATATATAACTTATGCACAGTTATTCATTACATTTTGTAAACAATTGAAATGCTCATCAGCAGAAAACTTCTTGAATAAGCTCTGAGTCATACATATAAATGTGTATGACTATCCCTCCATTCATTGCAGTGCTATTCCCAATAGCCAAGACATGGAAACACCCTAATTTCCATCAGCAGATGAATGGATTAAGATGTGGTACATATAAACAATGGAATGCTATTCAGCTATAAATAAGAATGAAATAATGGCATTTGCAGCAACATGGATGCAACTAGAGATTCTCATACTAACTGAAGGAGGTCAGAAAGAGAAAGACAAGTACCATATGATATCACTTATATGTGAAATCTAAAATAAGGCACAAATGAACCCACCTACAGAATGGAAACAGACTTGTGGAGAACATGGACAACAAACTTGTGGTTGCCAAGGGGTGGGGAAGGGAGGGAGTGGGGTAGACTGGGAGTTTGGGGTTAGTAGATGCAAACTGTTACATTTAGAATGGAAAAGCAATGAGTCCTACTATATAGCACAGGACACTATATCCAAGCTCTTGAGACAGAACGTGATGGAGGAGAGTATGAGTGAAAGAATGCATGTGTGTGTATATATATATATATATACACACATACATATGAATGACTGGGTGACTATGCTATACAGCAGAAATTGGCACAACACTAAATCAACTATAATAAAAAATAAAAAAAGAAAAAGAGAGGGCTGATTGGGGGTGAGCTTCAGAATGTAGGACTGAGTGCAAAAAGGAAAGTGCAAAATCAGGTGTATATCATGCTACTTATGTGTGAAAAAAAAAAAGTAAATATCTGTGTGCTTAGAATCCTGACTGCAGAGAGACACAAGAAACTGGTACCAGGAAACGATTTCTCTGGCGGAGAATTGCGGGTGGAAAACAGGAGTGGGAGGGAGGTTTTCTTTGGATACCACTTCTGGCCTTTTCATCTGATCTCTGTGCAGAGATTACCAATTCGAAGATCTGGACAACGTGCCTTTTTTCATACACGAACAAGGAGTGGGGACAGGGGAAGGTCCGTTCTGGGGCCCCTCCTGGCCCCCCAGTAGGGTCCTCCCATCAGTCTCACCCTTCTAACACCTCTTGGGGAATTTCACAGGTGGGGGATGTGACAGGGAGGGGTGTTCGGTGTTATAATTACTGCTTTCGGTACCTATTTTTTTTTCTAACAGGATGTGCTGCTGGGGTCAAAACCCTGGGCCAGAGTACTAGCAAAGTTGCTGTTCTCAGTACTCTCTCTGAGTTCCCGGTATTTGGGAAATGGTCACCGAAGAGCCCCCGGCGTGGTGGTGCAAGTGTTGAGGGGAGGGCCCAAAGAAACACTGGTGGGACGGGGGGCCCGGTGGGGACTCCATTCAGAAAAAGAACAATTGGTGGTTTCAGGCAGCTGAGGTGAGAGTGGGCGGGAACTGACAGAACCAAGGTTGTGGAGGGCGGGGGATACTGACCCTTGCCTCTATCCAAAAAAGGAAAAAAAAATATGTGCAAACCAGTGGTCTTCAGTGTACAGTGCTCCTTCCTTTAGCAGCTCTGAGCACTCGCACAGGGTTTATCACACCATCTCTTGTCTGCCTCAGCGTCCTCAATTCCCTAGAAGAAGAGGGAACTCAGCTTTATCAAGTGCCACGTATGCACCTGGTTTATTTTATTCCCTCCTTGTGTCAGCACAGTTAATCTCCAAAACCCTTCCAGGAAAACATCCCACTTGGCAGATACAGAAACTAAAGCTTAGAAGACAAATGTGACTTGACCAAAGTTGCCGTAGTGGAGCCATGAATAGGATCCAGTTCTGAAGCCATAATCTTTGCTATAGAGATTTTTTTTTTGGGGGGGGGGGCATGCCTGTGGCATGTGGAAGTTCCTGGGCCAGGGATCGAACCCAAGCCACGGCAGCAACCCAAGCCACTGCAAACTCTGAAATCACTCATCATTGAGCTACACGGGTCCAGACTTAGACCCCTGGATTTGAAAACTGCGATTGAAAGCAGCCAAGAACAGGGTGATATTTGCAAGAAGACAAAAGAATTCACCCAGGGAATCTTGTTTAAGGCAGGGAAAGGATTCCCCAGATTTATCTGCTTGGGTAACCATGGTTTGTATTTGCTTCTGTAAAAATACTGGTTTATCAAGTCTGTGTATGTGATGGCAATCGTGTACCCATCCATCACCAGAGATTTCTGTTTTCAGGTTGCCCAAGAGCCAGGTGCACACGACTAACCGACTCCATGAACACTGTCAAGATAAAATCTCGTTTAGAAGGGATCTGACCTCTAGGGTTTAAAAAAAATCTTGCAGAGGGCTTTAAACTATAAGGCACCCTGACTCAAACAAGGTGTCTCTGGGATATTGTTTGTTGAATCATCCCGCAAGATTCATTGAAGACCTACTATGGGCCAAGGATACCAAGATAACTAAGGGAGAGTTCCATACAGCCTTTTATTGTTTCAACATCACACAAGTGTAACGCCAAGAGATGAAGTCTAAAAGAAATGCCTCAACAAATGCTAAAGAGCACAGAGTAGGCAAAACGTTAATCCTTCCTAGGATTGGCACAGTGGGGCAAGGGGTGGAGGGGATGAGGAGATCCGAGAAGCCTTTGGAAGAGAAGGTCTTTACAACAAGCCTGGTAGGATGCAAGGAAGGACATTCCAGGTAGGTTAAAGAGCGCAAGCCAATTTGGGGAAGCTTGGAGATTCATTATACATGCAGGGGTGAAGCTCATCGAGTGGGAATCTGTCTCTCATTCCTGTCCCTGCTATCAACTTGCTGTATACTTCTAGACATCTCATTTTGCCTCTCTGATTTACAGTACCAAGTATAGCTTGTGTATATTGTGAAAGCAGAGGGAGAACGAGAGAGGCAGAGGCAGAGACCTGCCAGTCTAGAGTAAGAGGGGTACAGAATTACATGTCACAGAGGGTCCTGTAGATATCTCTGCATGAAAACACATGTGTTTGATTCAAAGGCCACAGAGGAAAGGTTCAAGGTTAGCTGGTGGCTGTCATAAATATTGCCTCAGGTATCCTGTATCTGCTCAAATTTTCAAGAAAATGGGAAGTAAAAATAAAAAGTGGAAATGCTTTTGGTTTTTCACCATTGAGAATGATGTTAGCTGTGGCTTTGTCATAAATGAGTTTTATTATATTGAGGGAGTTCCCCTCTATGTTCACTCTCTGGAGAGTTTTAAATCAGGAATGGGTGTTGGATTTTGCATTTCAATAGATGCAAAGCTTTTTTGCACCACTGAGAAGATAATATTGCTTTTATTTTTCAGTTTGTTGATATGGTGTATCACATAGATAGATCTGCAGATATTGAAGAGTCCTTGCATCCCTGGGATAAATCCTACTGGATCATGATCTTTTTAATATATGTTTGTATGCAGTTTCTAATACTTTGCTGAAGATTTTTGCCTCTATGTTCATGAATGATATTGGCCTGTAAATTTTTTTGTGGTATCTTTTTCTGGTTTTGGTGTCAAGGTGATGGTGGCTTCATAGAATGAGCCTGGGAGTGTTCCTTCCTCTGCAATTTTTTGGAAGAGTTTCAGAAGAAGAGGTGTTAATTTTTCTATGAATGTTTGATAGAATTCAGCAGTGAAGCCATCAGGTCCTGGACTTTTGTTTTTTGGAAGTTTTTTTATCACATTTTCAATGTCAGCACTTGTGATTGGTCTATTCACATTTTCTGTTTCTTCCTGGCTCAGTCTTGGAAGGTTGTACCTTTGTAAGAATCTGTCCATTTCTTCTAGGTTGTCCGTTTTGTTGGCATCCAGTCTCTCATGATCCTTTGTATTTCTGCAGTGTCAATTGTAACTTCTTTTTCATTTCTAATTTTATTGATTTGAACCTTCTCTTTTTTCTCGATGAGTCTGGCTAAAGGTGTATCAATTCTGTTGATCTTTTCAAAGAACCAACTTTCGGTTTCATTGATCTTCTCTCTGGTTTTCTTTGTCTCTATGTTATTAATTTCTGCTCTAATCTTTATGATTTCTTTCCTTCTGCTAATTTCGGGCTTTGTCTTTTCTTCCTTCTCTAGATGTTTATGGTGTAAGGTTACGTTGTTTGAGTTTTTTCTTTTCCTGAGATAAGATTGAATTGCTATAAACTTCCCTCTCAAAACTGCTTGTGCTGCGTCCGATAGGTTTTGGATTGCTATACCTTCAAATCGTCATTTGTCTCTAAGGACCTTTTAATTACCTCTTTGATTTCTTCAATGATCCACTGGTTGGTTAGTAGCATATTGTTTAGCTTCCAGGAGTTTGTGTGTTTTTTGCTGCCTTATTCTTATAGTCGATTGCTAGTTTCATAGCATTGTGGTCAGTGAAAATGCTTGAAATAATTTCAGGTCTTTTTAAATTTACCAAGACTTGATCTGTGGCCCAAGATGTGATCTATCCTGGAGAATGGTCTTATGCACTTGAGAAGAACATATACCCTGCTGCTTTGGGGTGAAAAATTCTATAGATATTAGTTAAATCTATTTGGTCTGGTGTATCATTTAAGGCCTACATTTCTTTGTTGACTTTCTGTCTGGATGAGCTGTCCATTGGTGTAAGCAAGGTGTTAAAGTCCCCCACTATTACTATGTTACTGTTAATTTCTCCTTTGATGGCTGATAGTAGTTGCCTTATATACTGTGTTTGGTACATATATATTTACAATTATAAAGTCTTCGTCTTCCTCATTGATCGTTAGAGAAATGAAAATCAAAACCACAGTGAGGTACCACCTCACACCATAGAGTGGCCATCATTAACAAGTCAACAAACAACAAATGCTGCAGAGGATGTGGAGAAAAGGGAACTCTCCTTCACTGTTGGTAGGAATGTAAATTGATACAAACACTATGGAAAACAGTATGGAAGTACTTCAGAAAACTAAAAATAGAACTACCATATGATCCAGCAATCCCACTCCTGGGCATATATCCTAACAAAACTTTCACTGAAAAAGATACATGCACCCATATGTTCATTGCAGCACTATTCAAAATAGCCAAGCAACCTAAATGTCCATCTACAGATGAACGGATTAAGAAAATGTGGTACATATATACAATGGAATACTATTCAACCACAAACAAGGATGAAATAATCCCATTTGCAGCAACATGGATGGAACTGGAGACTCTCATACTAAGTGAAGTAATGAGAAAAAGACAAATACCATATGATATCACATATGTGGAATCTAAAAAAATAATACAAATGAATTTATTTACAAAACAGAAACAGATGGAGGGCAGACTTCTATATGCAGGGGGAGGGGGAATAGAAGGGGATGGACGGGGAGTTTGGAGCTGGTAGATGCAGAGTGTTACGTTTAGAACAGATGGGTGATGGGGTCCTGCTGTACAGCCCAGGGAACTGAATCCAGTCTCTTGCTTAAGAACCTAATGGAAAATGAAAAAAAAAAAAAAAAAGGGGGGGTGTGTATGGGTGACTGGGCCACTTTGCTTTGCTATACAGCAGAAATTGAAGGAACGTCATAAATCAACTATACTTTAATAATAATAAATAAATAAATAGGACTAGACAGCTGAGAGAAGCTGATTGCTGGTGTCTAAGAACATCTGGAAGATGGGTTTCTCCTTCAGCCTGATGCTGGATCTTCTGATTGGACCACTTGCAGCCTCCCTCTTTTACTGGCCAGACCCAGCTCCAACATCAACAATTTCTACATCCTTTCCCTGATCCACTGAGACAAGTCAGGTCCTATGTTTCCATGCTTCTCAACACTCCATGCTTCTTTCATTACAGCCTTTATCATCCTGAATTGTAATTGTCCATTAACTTTGTAACATCTCTCATTAGACTGTGTGTCTCATTAGGATAGCCATTGTGCCCCTGTTTTACACAATAGCCTGTTACATAACATGGGGAAAGTAATTGTTTGTTGACTGTGCATAAGCAAATGAGTAAATGAGAGAATGGGAGATGGATAATAGTAAGCAAATGGCAATTAGCACAAAGCAGTCAAAAAGACTCTTTCCTTAGAATGTGAATGATATACTGGGATTCCAGGTGAGGGAGGAGTAGTGAAAACCTCAGTCAAAGTACTGTATAGAGTTCCTTTTTTTTTTTTTTTGTCTTTTTGCCTTTATGTAGAGCCGCACCCGTGGCATATGGAGCTTCCCAGGCTAGGGGTCTAACAGGAGCTGTAGCTGCCAGCCTTCGCCACAGCCACAGCAACGCGGGATCCGAGCCGCGTCTGCAAACTTCACCACAGCTCACAGCAAC